>OZ012701.1:19944349-20069349 GCA_963942565.1 Maea johnstoni | reverse complement strand
ATCCAAAAACGACAATCCCTGGTAACTAATTTGGCCACTCAATCACCTTGACCACTTGGTAACAAATAAAAGAAAGACTTGAAGACGGAAAAAACACATATGACACCCTAGAAATTTAGCCCACCCCATACAGGTACAAGGCCATGTTTTTCGGGTATAAAAGGGTGTCTAGGTTTGTGAGTGACAGGTCATAAAATCTCAAGGTGAGTCGGGGCGTCGTTCAGGTTGCGCCTAATTTTTTTTATAAAAAGTACCTTTTTGGGCCCCAAGCCTAAAAACTAAGTGTCAGACCCTGTTTAGGCCATGCTTACCCTTACAGGTACAAGGCCACGTTTTTCGGGTATAAAAGGGTGTCTAGGTTTGTGAGTGACGGGTCTTAAAATCTCAAGGTGAGTCGGGCCTTCTTTCAGGTCGCGCCTTATGTGTTAAACAGTGATAAGGCCAAGAAAAGAATATTGTTTGTTTCTGGTCTGAGAAAAAATAGGGTAGGTAGGTTGGTAAAAAAAAATGTTTTGCATTATTTTTTTGGTCAAAAATGTGTGTTTTATGCATGATTTATGTTGATTGAGAGTTGAGAGGGCGGAAAAAACTTTAGGGTAGGGATTTTTTTAAATAAAAAAATAGGGTAGGGTTACAGGAAACAAACAACTTTTTTTTTGGGCCTAAAAGGTGTTGCCTTGTCGCAAGTGTTGAGACCTCTGTCGCACGCACCCTTGTGTGACAATGCGACAGTTGGGCAACCCTCGTAACTGATTTGGCCACTTGACCACCTTGACCACTTGGTACCAGGTAAAAGAAAGACTTGAAGACAGAAAAACACATACAACACCCTAGAAATTTAACAGGGTTCAACTTTCCCAGGGCCCCTAGATTTTGCTGTGGGGCTTAGATTTTTCAGGCTAAGGGCCCAAAATAGTATGTATATTAACCAAAAATCCTGTTTTTGACCACTTACTTTTATCAAAAGACCTTTTCGGGCGCCTAGCCTGAAAACAAAGTGTCAGACCCTGGTAAGGCCACGCTTACCCTTACAGGTACAAGGCCATGTTTTTCGGGTATAAAAGGGTGTCTAGGTTTGTGAGTGACGGGTTGTAAAATCTCAAGGTGAGTAGGGTGTCGTTCAGGTCGCGCCTTATGTGAGTAGTGGCTGTGTAGGGGCATGCGGTGTGACAAAAACATGAACACAAACAAACCAACATTCTCTACGCTTTGAGGCACAACATGCACCAAACTTGACTTTTCCTCTTCGCTAGACTGATAGCTTAACCCATTCATGAAGGGTCTTAGCCAGGATTTAGAAACTGGGTGTCCAAAATTAGCAATTGCAAATATTTTGGGCGCCCAATATTTCAAGTGGGACCACAATATACTCAGATTTCAACCATAACCATGAATAAACTTATTGAAATAAGGCATAATATCCTTATACACTGTCATGAGAATTATATTATGATGAGAAAATTCAGTTATATTTTTTTATAACTTTTATTACACCATAGACATAGCAAATTTACAAATATATATGTTGTTTCTAGGTCAGATTGAAACATATTACAGATGGTTATACAATCATCAGTTTGCACTAAATGGTATCAGGGTTTTCACAGGTTTTTCGATTCGTTGTATACAGGGGACCATTTTCCCAGAGCCTTTTCTTGCTTGTTTGTAATAGTACCCAAATAAATTTCGGTGTTCATTATTTTCTTGAGTTTTGTTTTGATGTTATACAATGATGGAATATTTTGTTTCCATTTTCTTTTATATATTTCATTCTTGGCAACAATCATAATTTGATTAGTAAGGAGTTTGTTGTTTGGATTGCCCAGTATTATTGTTGCCAAGTCTGAATCTATAACTCTGCCCATCTTGTTGTTTAACCATCTTATTAGGTTATTCCAAAGTTGCCTAAGGCTTGGACATGTGTAAAGGAGACGTGTAATTGTTTCTAAAGCCCCACAGTTTTCACAGGTCTCGTTCTCAATTAATCCAAATTGTTTCAGCTTTTTATTCGTTATCAGAGACCTGTGTGTAATTTGATATTGAAAATATTTGAGGCGTGCATCTAGTTTGCATTTGAAAGGTAGCGTATGGGTGTATTTCCATTCTATGCGTTCAGGTAACCTTAGTTCTTCTTCCCATCTTTGTTGACATATGGGGGGGGGAGGATCGATTTTCTAGGTTCCAAATTTTTCTTATATTCTGGCCTCCCTTTTTATCTTTAGTGAGCCATTCTATTTGAGGTGGTTTTTCTAAAAGAATTTTTTTTTCGATAGTTTGTCATTTCATTGGCCCATTCCCTTGGTAGAGAAAATTCAGTTATATGCTTGAGATTGAGATTTTCCGAAATTCCTCACTAAAACATTTGGGTGTCCTGCCGGCTTAAAGACTATGCATTCATGCCTGTAGCACACTAGCCTGCCTCCCAGGCCATATTTGAATGTCTTCCATTGTGGATTTATGGCACTGGCTTGTCACACATTTTGAAGCCCCTGTCACACGCTGGTGCAACAATATGACAGTTGAACGATCCCTCCTTAACCCTTAAGCTGCTGGTGGCTAATTTGGCCGATACAAATGATGCAAAAACCCTGGAAAATTAATGAAACCCTGGCAAATGGGTACTCATTTGAGGGTACTCAGTGAGATCTTTCCAATGAATACCAACATGACAGCTGTTTAGGTGTTTTTCAAAGATTTTCTCATTCTTGTGGTTTGGACAAAAGTTGCCTCGATTACATTGTAAGGGTTAACCCCTATGCTGCTGGTTGCTAATTTTGGTATTAAATACAAAATGATTGAAAACACCTCCAAGCTGACTGAAATACTGGGTACTCATCTGAGAGTACTCAGCCAGAGCTATATAATGAATACCCAAAATGACAGGGCCTAAATGGTTTTCAAAAATATTTGTGTCCTCATGCTTCGAAATCAGCCTCAGCACTGGAAGGGTTAAATGAATAATTGGATAATGCTTGGGACTTACTATTTTTGTTATAAATCCCAAACTTGATAATATCCACGAATCTCGGCCACGTTGTCTGACATTTGATCGCTATTTTCAGTAAATTTCGGCCATCATCAGCCAACGAAAATCGTAATTAATAAAAAGTGTGCGAGATTTGCGATACATCTCATACCAAACAAGGCACCGTTCAGGTGTTCTTTGATAAAATTAACCATGTGGCTAGTCTCTGATTTGTGTCGGTGCCTTACAGAGACCATTATTCCCTTTTAACCACCATGAAATCAGGTTGTTCTAATCACTTACAGGAAATTGCAATACTTGAGCCAATTAGCAGGAACATACATATAACCTATAACCAGCAAGGCGTCGATCTGGGTGACATTTATCGCCCACATCGGGCTAATTTTGCCAATATCAAATGATGCAAAAAAGCTGAAAAATTACTGAAACCCTGGCATATGGATACTCATCTGAGAGTATACTCAGCGACAGCTATCTAATAAGTACCAACATGACAGGGTATAGATGTTTATCAAAAATCTTTGCATCCTTGTGATTTGGACAAAAGTAGCCTCAGCATTGGATTAAGCATGGATTCACAAGATATCAATAAACACCCTGGCCCCTACACACCCTTGGCACCTAAAGAACCTGACAGAAGCCACCCCCAAAATAGCAATCAATATGAAATATCCTGGCCAGACAGGGATAATCCATATAGCCTGTAAAGATAGTGAAATGTAAACTTGAGTTACTCTATACAGATAAGGTAGCTTATGGTGCTTCCACCTATTATTTGTAGTGGTCACTACTGTGAGCACTGTACATCTTCTGTGTGAGAGGTTCCATTGTGTAACCCTCTTGTATTGTATTCTTTTGTTCTAGTCATGTGACAGAACATCATGTGTGTCAGTCACTCACCATTAAATCTTTGACATGAGAACAGCAGTTTTAGTTCTTCTTCTCTACTTGCTTCCCAAAATGGCTTACACACTAACATAGCCAGATACCTATCTCCAGACCTATCAGGTGGTGAGATAAAAGGCTAAAAGGAACAATAGCTGAGAATTAAACCCTGTTTTCTATTAAGAATTTTCAGTTTGGCCTTCTTCTGGGTAATAACCAATACCTTTCTCAACAAACCATCTTCTATGACATGGCTGAAGTATGAATTGCCTTTTTTGACATGATAGGCTATATACTATTATATGCAGTTGGTACAAAGATTTGTAAAGGCTGAGTAGCTAAATCTGGACATGCAGAAATTTAGGAATTACAGGGCTCAACATTAAGAAAAAAACTTCATAAGCCCAGCAGGGCTAGTTACCAAAACTTTTACTAGCCCTGAAATATTTTTGCTAACCCTGATATTAATGACAACTCTTTTCAAATAGTGACCTCTTATGATATCATAGCCTCTGTTGATAACATGTAAAGAATACAGTGTATTGTAGTAAATTAATTGAGTTAAATCATCATCCAGGTATGTAGAGCCAAAGGTGGGCTTCATAATTTTTAAGCGCTGATATTCTAATTCCATCTAGCCCCTCAGGGCTAGTTACAGGTAGAATTTACTAGCCCTGACTTTCAATAACTAGCCCGGGGCTACAGGGCTAGCCTTAACGACGAGCCCTGAATTAGAATTGCTGTTGTAGACAGGTATTTCTAAAATCCCTGCTAAATAAGACCCTGGTCAGTGTATACAAACACAAACACCCTCCTCTGTCCAGTAATCCCTAAACTAACACAACTCACAAGAACATGTTTGGATAGCACCCTAAACTTAGCTACCAGTTGCCTTTCAGGCAAAAGGTCATGTTTGTATGTCTGTTTATAGTAGTTTACTGACTCCGAAAATACTTTTTCACATTTTCAATGTCAGCGTTCAGGGCACGACAGTAACTTTTGCCGCGCCTTGCCCAGTAGGGCAAGTGAGATTCAACTTTCACTTGCCCTACTCCAACTTCTACCTACCCTTGAAAAATTGCATGTTTTACAATGTTTCATTTAAAACCAAATAGAACATGGTGCCGGTATTTGAAAGCATATTTTCAAGGACAAGCTTGGATGCCAGACCACAAAACTTTCTCAAAAGTGAACCTGAGATATATACAGCTTACTTGTCCAGTGGGGCAAGCAAGATACAGTTTTCACTTGCCCTTCAACTACAATTTACAAATTCTACTAGCCCCGGGCAACTGGGCAAGCACCAATGTCGAGCCCTGGTGTGCAAGGAACCCATGTACAGGGCTCGACATTGGTGCTTGCCCCATTGCCCCGGGCAAGTAGAATTTGTAAATTATAGCTGTGGGGCAGGTGAAAACTGCATCTTGCTTGCCCCACTGGGAAAGTATGCTTTGTATATTTCAGGTGTACTTTTGAGAATGTGGGCAAGTTTCATGGTCTGGCATCCAAGCTTGTCCTTAAAAATATGCTTTCACATGCCAGAACCATGTTCTACTGGGTTTTAAATGAAATATTATCAAACATACCAGTTTTCAAGGGCAAGTGAAAGTTGGAGTAGGGCAAGTGAAAATTGAATCTCACTTGCCCTACGGAACAAGTCGCAGCAAAAGTTAACGTCGTGCCCTGCATGTAGTAGTTAAATTACAGCGAGCAGTCAGTGACAAAGCCCGAAACTACTCGGCCATCAGGGCAGGCCCTCAGTGAAATTTGGAAATTTGGTATTTTGTTTTTCATCACTTTTTCTGCCATATTGCTGCGAAGTTGTGACTGGCCATTTGTAACTGGTGGAGGAAACTGGAGTACCAGCAAAAACCACCGCCTAACCCTAAGTCAATGGCAACTTTCTCACATGCCCTGGGTGGAATTCAAACTCGGACAGTGGTGAGAGACAGCTAGCAGTCAGTGGAAACCAACCAGGGACTTAGCCAGGATTTGGAAACTGGGTGCCAAATATTGTTAATCCTAGAATTTCTGGGTGTCCAATTTTTAAGGGATACCACAATATACTTTCATTACAAGCATAAACATGTATTTAATTACTGAAATAATGCATAATATCCTTATACGTTATAGCATTTATATTGGTGTGAAATAAATTCAATTTCACATTAAGAAATGATATTTTACTACAATACTCCCTCATATTCTTTGGTGTCTATAGGGGTGATTTTTGAATGGTTGGGTGTCCGAATGACACCCATATGCCCTACTGGCTGAGATTAGGGTGGTGATGCCATAGACCACAAGGCCATCAGGGCAGACCCTCAGTAGTGAGAGAATCCTCATAACTTGTATTTTTGTAGCAGCCCCGAGCCCGGCCTCCAAAATCATGCAGGTCTACAGTTCTCCTGGTAATAAAAGGGTTAATTAATACATGCTGAATACATACATGCTATACATGTTCTTTATATCACTGATTTAATGGCCCTCGTCTGACCTTTGACCTCAGAGTTTCTCATATGAGGTTACTGGGTCAGAGCAAGAGCTACTACGAGAGCAATCATACAAGCCACTAGAGAAAGATACCTTGTTCTTAACCGACCACCCATACGGTACTCAACACACGCCAGTCACCGGGCGTCCTCAAAGGCTACCTCCACAAAAAGATTGATTATCATTTTCAAGTTATTAACTTTATCATTATGATAATATTTAATATCATTAATAGTAGTAGTAGTAGTAGTAGTAGTAGTAGTAGTAGTAGTAGTAGTAGTAGTAGTAGTAGTAGTAGTAGTAGTAGTAGTAGTAAAAGTAGTAGTAGTAGTAGTAGTAGTAGTAGTAGTAGTAGTAGTAGTAGTAGTAGTAGTAGTAGTAGTAATTTTTCATGGAAATTTTTTGTAGTACTAGTGAAAGTAGTAGTAGTAGTAGTAGTAGTAGTAGTAGTAGTAGTAGTAGTAGTAGTGGTAGTATTTGTAGTAGTAGTAGTAGTAGTAGTAGTAGTAGTAGTAGTAGTAGTAGTAGTAGTAGTAGTAGTAGTAGTAGTAGTGGTAGTATTTGTAGTAGTAGTAGTAGTAGTAGTAGTAGTAGTAAAAGTAGTAGTAGTAGTAGTAGTAGTAGTAGTAGTAGTAAAAGTAGTAGTAGTAGTAGTAGTAGTAGTAGTAGCAGTAGCAGTAGTAGTAGTAGTAGTAGTAGTAGTAGTAGTAGCAGTAGTAGTAGCAGTAGGTGAGTGAGTGAGTAGCAGTAGTAGTATCAGCGGTTATTATAATACTGTTATTATTATCATTATCATTATTATTATTAATATTATTATTATTATTATTATAATTATTATTATTATTATCATCATTATCATCATCATTATTATTTATATCATTATTATCATCTTTATCTTCTTTTATCATTCATATCACTACTTAAGTATGAGGGTATTCAAAAAGCATGTTTAAATCGCTAATTATCATTTCCCCATTTATTTTTACAGCAATATAATATGAATATCTATTTTTATAGTCTTTATAAAACACACATGTATTCAAAGTGCTAAAATTGTATTGAATACACATAAACAATCTGAGGTTGGAGGTCAGTAAAAGTTTGAGAAGTACTAGTAATGGGTCAGTGAGAATATTTCTAAATTGTTGGTCCTTGTAGTCATAAAAAATAATGAACAATTAACCCCTCCAATGCTGAGACTACTTTCCTCCAAAGCACAAGGACACAAAGATTATTGAAAACAATCTAAACCCTATTATGTTGGTATTATTGGATACCTCTCCCTGAGTGCTCTCAGATGAGTACCCATGTGCCAGGGTCATTTTTCAGGATTTTTGCATCATTTTGTATCAAACAAATTAACCACCAGCAGCATAAGGGTTAATCCTAAATGGCTTGTTGCCAATCAACACAGCTGTCAATATATCTATTGTTTACATCACGTGCAGGGTTTTAACCCTTCCAATGTTTCAAGGCTACTTTCGTCCAAAGCACAACGACGCAAAGATTTTTGAAAACCATCTAAACCCTGCCATGTTGGTATTCATTGGATAGCTCTCACTGAGTACTCTCAGATGAGTACCAATTTGCCAGGGTTTCAGTCATTTTTAAGGTTTTTTGCATCATTTTGTATTGGCCAAATTAGCCAGCAGCAGTATAAGGGTTAATGAGTATTTCACATGACTCAATGAATTGTTTGAATCAGTTCCTGTATGCAACCGGAGACAGATAGGAGTATCATAGTACACATATCCACAGGACTACAGAGAACAAAAACCATGCTAGTCATATATCTAGTTGTATTATCAGGCCTAAAATCAATTTCCTGTAACCCTAGCCTAACAAGTTTTTAGTTTAAAAAGTTTTTTCAGCCCTCCCGACTCCCAATCATTGAAAAACATGCATAAAACACACATTTTTGAACCAAAAAATAATAATAAAAAAATATATATTCCGACCTACCTTACCTATTTTTTTTCGGTCTGTTACATATTTGTAGTAAACAAACAATTTTTTTTCTAGACCTCAGCAAAGATGTGGGTTGTAACTGGGTTCAATAATAATGAGAGTCGATATTTCTTTTTGGTGTATTTGGTTTATTATCCAATCCATATTATCTAACTCCACAATTTGGAATTTGTGACTAGCCAGTTGTAACTGGTGGAGGAAAACGGAGTGCCCAGCAAAAAGCACCACATAATCCCAAGTCACTGGCAACTTTCTCACATGCACCGGATGGGATTTTAACCTGGAAAGTGGCGATACCGCTAGCAGTCAGTGGCAACGCCTTAGACCACACGGCCATCAGGGCAGGCCCTCAGTGTTGAGTGACAGTGATAAGTCAGTGGTAATGCCTTAGACCACTCGGCCATCAGGGCAGGCCCTCAGTGGTGAAAGACAGCGAGCAGTCAGTGGCAATGCCTTAGACCACTCGGCCATCAGGGCAGGCCCTCAGTGGTGAGAGACAGCTAGCAGTCAGTGGCAATGCCTTAGACCACTCGGCCATCAGGGCGTTGCCTTAGACCACACGGCCATCAGGGCAGGCCCTCAGTATTGAGTGACAGTGATAAGTCAGTGGTAATGCCTTAGACCACACAGCCATCAGGGCAGGCCCTCAGTATTGAGTGACAGTGATAAGTCAGTGGTAATGCCTTAGACCACACAGCCATCAGGGCAGGCCCTCAGTATTGAGTGACAGTGATAAGTCAGTGGTAATGCCTTAGACCACACTGTCATCAGGGCAGGCCCTCAGTGTTGAGTGACAGTGATAAGTCAGTGGTAATGCCTTAGACCACACTGTCATCAGGGCAGGCCCTCAGTGTTGAGTGACAGTGATAAGTCAGTGGTAATGCCTTAGACCACACGGCCATCAGGGCAGGCCCTCAGTATTGAGTGACAGTGATAAGTCAGTGGTAATGCCTTAGACCACACGGCCATCAGGGCAGGCCCTCAGTGTTGAGTGACAGTGATAAGTCAGTGGTAATGCCTTAGACCACACGCCCATCAGGGCAGACCCTCAGTGTTGAGAGATAGCTAGCAGTCAGTGGCAACGCGTTAGACCACACGGCCATCAGGGAAAGCCCCCACTAACTCCACAACAGACAATACATATTCCTAGCTGATTTCCAGCACACAGGATCCTAACACTCTCTAATATTACCTCCATATAACACCATCTCCTTTGGCAAGCAATCAATTACATATACTGGACCTAGAGTATGGAACTCACTACCTAACAACACGAGACAAACAACATCACTAAAAGAGTTCAAAAACCTAATCTCAACCTGGTCTGGAACTAACTGTACCTGCTCTCTCTGCTGCTATAAGTAATACCAGTCAACGAGCAGGAGTATCTGCTAATTTACTCCCAAATCATAAACATATATTCTGAAAGTCTGACGATATTACTCATTGTCAATTAATATGTGCCAACTTACTTCCCCTCTGCTTATCAGTTATATTGCTGTTACACACTGTATGTTATATTTTAAATTGTTATTTTGCAGTCGGCCAAGAGCCCTGGCAGCTCATGTTTAACATGTAACAATATATAATTGTACATACGGCTGTCGAACTTGTTAAATTGAGTAGATCCACATTCTTGCTTGAAGTTATGTTATAACGGCGAAGCTAGTCAGTACCATATAGTCCATATATCGCCGCTGCCATAAGTGTTGTGATTCTTATCGCTACCGCGTAGCGGCGCTGTATAGCGCTACAGCAGCGCCACTACGCAGTAACAAAAGAATTACTACACTAATGACTGCGGCGATGGTACTAGCTTTGCCGCTATATCGTACCTTCCAAATTAACAAGGTCGGCAGCCGTAAGTACAACTTCCCACTACATTATTGTGTAGTATTGGACGTTTGACAAGGGTTTGAGTTTTGCAAAATACCGATAAGCATTATACCGTTAAAAAATGAAACGGGTATTCACCGGTATTTTCGAGACGGTATTGGGTTCAGTGCTGGTACCGGGTAGTGATGTCATTGATATGAGATTTTATCGATTCGATTAATCGCTATATTTTTCGATACGATTCGATTCGATTCGATTCACCGTAACGTGCTCGTTGGGCTTAATTAATTACCTAGTAATTGCTCAAAATAAAAATCATTCTTGCCTTTTTAATTCATTCATCAAAGATCAAATTAATTGATTAATTCTGTAATTATGCATTCATCAATTATTATAATCTATCATGATTTATTTTATTCTATTTTTATTTCATTGAATACATTTATTACTTAATCTAATTTGTTTATCATTTTACTTTATATTTGATTTATTCTTTTATACCTATAACAATTCATTATACTTTGAATTGAATTCGTTTTGTGGCTGTTATTTGTATTAATTTCATCTATTGCCACATTGTATGTCTATTACGTTTGCTCATTTGAGACACGAACGTTTGAAATGTTCGTATCTCGAATACTGCGCACTTGATGAGCAGTACGTTTAGCGAACGTTTCAAACATTTGTTGTTCTGAACGTACTGCGATTTCTATGTGCGCAGTAAAATAAAATGGCGCCCGTTTGTTTTGGTGAGCGAACCGATCTACCGCTCATGATTTTGCGTGTACTTACGGCTGAGAGCTGTAGTACAACGTAAAACATAACCATAAAAGGTAACGGCCGTTGGTATGTTGAGGCTGAGTGATCGCTCATGATTTTTGGCTGTAGAACTTAACCCCCAAATGTAGCGGCATTTGGGGTTAAATTTTGTCGATTCTGCCGCATCGATACGGTTGCCTTATCGATGCGACTATCGACGGGGTGATACCTAGCGGTGCATCGACTTGGCGACTATCGATGACATCCCTAGTACCGGGTACCGGTGTACAGCCCTATACCTAACCACCTTATATCTTCTCCACTCCCTTCAGATTCTTAACTTTTGACTGTCCTGCTACCTATCTCTAGTATCTACCTGATTGTATACAACCCCATATCTTAAACAAGGTACGTATTGCAATTACAACATTGTAATCAAACATGGCAAGGAAACAGGGATGATAGGTAATTAGTAATTGACAATTACCAGGTCAAGGATAAGCCAATATTTTTTTGTAATCAGCAATTCAGCTATTAACAGTATTGTACTCAAGTGTCACCTTTTTACAGTAGGTGTGGTCCATACCCTTTAAATTTGCGCCTGGTAACGGAAAAACTTGAAATGAAAAATGACGGTTTAGCAATCAAAGCAGTCCACCACCGCATTTATCCTTCCTGTCATACTATATGATATTGTTGTTATGTCAATCTTGAGCAGTGGAGTTGAGCATTACATGTGATGCCATCGGACTCTGGGCAGACTTGGACCACTATGGAAATAAGTTTCTAACTTTTAGTGTATATATCCTGTGTCTGTTTAGAATTCTATTGCATAGCAGTTAATGACTCTCCATCTAGTCATCATTATATATGATTTTTTGTGTGCCAAATGCTATGTAATATACATCGTACTTCTAGTAAACTAGACCGAATAAAATAAAATAAAAATAGTTACAAACAGTAAGTAACTGAAAAAAATGTGTCAATATTGTATTGAATAGTTTGTACACACTCATTTCTGCAACAGTCGGCTGTTTAGAATACCTTTCAAATGGAACCATTTTTTTCTTTTTTTCCTTTCTTTAAAAATTTTGATAAAAAAATATCTGAAAAAAACATCTGTCCACTAAATATTCTATGATTTTAAACTATTCTAAAGATATTTTGAAAAAAAAACTTCCCCCCCCCCCAAAAAAAAAAAGAATAAATAAGGAATAATAATAATAATAATAATAATAATATTAATAATAAAAATAATGACAATAATAAAAAGAATAAATACATGAAAAAGAAGAAGAACAACAACAACAAGAACAAAAACAAGAAGAATAATTAAAAAATAAGAATAAGTATAATAAAAGAATCGTGAGCCCAGCCATGAGTTACTTGGACAGCTACTTTTCTTTTGGTCATGAAAGTGTTAACAAAGTCAAGTGAACAAGCCTGAAGCGAATGTAGTTGAACTTTGCGAGAACTACAACAGAAAAAACTTTCCCGATACACGGTCCCTCGATTCGTAACTGTTAAACTTTACAACGTAAAACTTACCTTGAGAACCCAATACGACTATTTTGGCTTCCAAAGACCTCATACCGACCTCAGAATTAAAACTTTAAGATAAAACATGAAGTTCGAATGTGATCGTGCACCTAAGTACGTCCTCCATGTTACAATCATGTGACCTCATATTACGACGGAGTGTTTTGATTGGTTGGAAAGACGCCTTTTTATGGGGAGACGTATGGTAATGGGGAGGGGTGGGAAATGTATGACAACAATTATAAAGCCACACCCCTTCATCTATCGCGAAGATATTCTAGAGGAATAGGACGATAGGAGAAAAAGCATATGTGTCGAAAGTAAACCTCAGCGATGATGTTAAGGCAAGGAAAATAAACATATGCTAGGGTTCAAACACCGAAAGGTATAGTGACCAATGACCAACCGGTGGTGCAAAATATTATGCACATGTGAAAGCAGAAAATGAAAACAGGAGTTTTTCGGGATTTAGAATTTAGTTTATCGTCACTTTTTCTGTCAAATAGAGGCTTAGTCATGACCAGTCAACAGTAATTCATAGAATGACTTGGCCATTGAATGGTAGATTTTTCAACAGCGAAAATCATGGTAAAAACTAGAAAAATGAGAGATTAACTTAAAAACCGACAAAAGAACTTCACACTAACAAACAACAGAGTGAACGGTATCAAACAGAGAAAACGGAATATGGGAAATATGAAATATAGAAGGAAGGATAAACTAGCAGAACCATCAAGACCACAAAAAATATTAAAAAAACACAGAAAGAAATCGTCAGCCTTAAATGATAAGATGTACGCCATCTTTGGACGAGACCAAGCGGTAGCGGCGATAGATTTCCGAGTTTTGCAGAGACAAGAGAAGGGTTTGCTGTGTGTTTTGTAGTGTAGCTTGTGCGTGAACTGTGTGTTATTTGTTTTGTGTTGTTGTTAGGAGTGGGGAGGGTAGTTTGTGGGGAGAAAATTGAGGATTGGTGAGGGGACGAGTGTAGCGTGGGTAGCGGTTTTGGCGGGAAAACGTTTGTCAGGAGGCGGCAAGAGGGAAATAGCGTTTTTGGGTGAAAATTTGGGAAAAGTTTGGCTGAGCAGTTGAGGGTAATGAATCGGAGGAGCAGTAAAGAGGGTGGGAAAGGGGGAGAGGAGTTTTTAGTGGAGTGTGGGAGGTGTAAGCAGTGGTTAAGTGGGGATGCTTTAGGATTAGACAGGGAGAAGGTAAAGAGGATGAATTTTATATGCAAGGCTTGTGTGGAAGGGGAGAGGTGGGAGAGAGAGGCTAAAGAGTGGGAGAAGAAGGCAAGGGAATTGGAAAATAGGAAGATAGTGGAGAGGGATCAGGGTATAGGAGAATGGAGAAGGGAAATGGAAAGGAGGATGGGCGAATGGGAGAAAAGGGTAGAAAGGTTAGAAGAGATAGCTGGAAAGGGAGGTCTAAGTCAAGGAACAGAAAGTACAGGAGAGGGTAAAAGAAAGAAGGGGATGGTGGTAGCAGAAAGGGGAGAAGAGGATAGGGAGCACAGGGGAGGGGGGAGAGAAAGAGAGAGAGAAGGGATGGAAGAGGAAAGGGAAAAAGAAGGGAGACAGGAGAGGGAAGACGGGAGGGAGAGGGATGGCGGAGTGGGGGAGAAAGGGGGGAGACAGGAGATGGAAGATGGGAGTGAAAAAGAAGGGAGACAGCAGAGGGAAGATGGAAGCGAGAGGGACGACGGAGGGGGGGAGGCAGAAGAGGGGAGTGAAAGGGACAACGGAGTAGTGGAAAAAGAAGAGAGGGCAGAGGTAGACAGGAGGAGAGGAGAAAGAAAGGAGGAGGGGAGAGAAAGGGTAAGAGACAAAGAGGAGGAGACACAAGGGGGGGGAGCGAGGGATAAGACCGAAGGGGAAGGAGAAGAGGAGGGGAAACAAGGGGGGGGAGCGAGGGAGAAGCCCAAAGGAGAAGAGGAGGGGAAACAAGGGGGGGAGCGAGGGAGAAGCTCAAGGGAAAAAGGGAAGGAGAGGAGAGGGAGGAGGGAAAGAAGAAGAGAAGAGGAGTAAGGAAGGTATTAGTTGTAGGGGGCTCGATGATTAGAGGGATTGAAAAGGATCTAGGGGAGTTACTAGGAAAGGGGTTTGAGGCGAAAGTGGTGTCGATGTCGGGGGCGAAAATTTGGGACGTTAGGAAGCACCTAGGGAAATGGACAAAGGGGGAGCTAGATTGTGTAGTGGTACATGTGGGGACTAGCCATATACAGAGGGGGTCGGGTATTTTAGACGTGGGAATGTTCGGTAGGGAAGTAGAAAGGTTAGTTGAGGAAGTAGATAGGCAGTGTGGGAAGGGGGTAGGGGTGTGGTCAGGGATGGTTCCAAGGGTAGACCAGGGGGAGGCAGGGTTGAAGAGCGTTAGAGAGGGGAACGAGGAGTTAGTGAGGGTGATGAAGAGAAAGGGGTGGGGATATATTTCGCACTGGAGGGAGTTCATGGAAGGCAGTAGGGTGAGGGAGGAGTGGTTCAGGGACGGGCTACATTGCAAGGAAGGGGAGGGGAGAGATGCTTTAACTAAGGGAATAGGGAGGGGGGTGATGCAGTGGGTGGAAGGAGCGGGGAAACAACAGACGGGAAACTAGTAAGAGGGAAGGGGAGAAGTATAGGAGGAAAAAAGAGGAAAAGGGAAAGAAAAAGAAAGAAACAGAAGATAGCTAGAATAGGGTTAATTAATGTAAGAGGAGAGAGGGGTAAAGAGGACGAGATGCAGGAGGTTATGAAGGGGTCAGAGATGGACATAGGGCTAGTTACGGAAACTCATGAAAGGGAGGGAGTAAGCGTTAAAGGTATCCAAGGTTTTGAGAGACTAGGAAAAAGGAGGGGAATAGGGGGGAGAAAGGGGGGAGGGGTGGCTATATATATTAAGGAAGGGATAGTGGGGACAGAGGTAAATTGGGGTAAGGATATGAACACAGAATGGGAACAATCAGGGGTCTTCAATGAGATAGAATGGGTAGAGGTGGTACTTGGTGGAGACAAAACTGCAGTGGGTGTGGTATATATGGGAAGGGAGGGAATTGATAGAGAGTGGAACGACAGGATAATGGGATGGCTTAGGAGACAGGTCCAGGAATTACAGCAAAGGGGACATAGGATAATCCTGGGGGGAGATTTTAACGGACACATAGGAAATGGGGAACAAGGAATAAAAGGGAATAAGGAAGAAATAAATGTAAATGGCAGAAGGATTTTGGAGTTGGCGAGGGACGCAGAGTTAGAGATAGTTAACAGATGGGAGGGAAGCATAGGAAAGTGGACAAGGATAGAAGGACAGCAGGAAACGATAATAGACTATATTTTGATCAGTGCAGAAAGCATGAGGGAGGTAGTTAGCTTCAGAGTAGATGAGAAAGGGGAGGCAGATATAGGCAGTGATCATAATTGGATCTGGATGGATATTAGGGGGGGAGTAACGGAGAAAGGAAAAGAAAAGGAAAGGGGAAGGTGGAAATTAAATGAACGGACAGATTGGGCAAAGTTCAGGGAAGAGTTAGGAGAGACCATTCAGAACTTGAGAGGAAGAAGGGTAGATTGGAATGTGGAAAAGGAAGGAGATGAGTTTGAGAAGTGTATGAAGAGGGTAGGGGGGAGAACAATAGGGAAGGTGTACGGCAGAGCAGGTGCGAGAGGCATACCAGCAGAATTGAGAGAGGCAATTAAAGAAAGGAGGGAGGGTTTGCAAAATTATAGAAGAACAAAAGAAGACCTGGATAGGTACAAAAAGGCAAAAAGGAGGGTAAACAAATTGAAAGTACAGGAAAGGAAGAGAAAGGTGCTGAAACTTATAACTGGGATGAAAAAAGGAAATAGGAGGGAGATAAAACGTTTCTGGAAGACATGGAAAACAGAGACAAAGGAAAAAGGGGAAAGTAGTGCTTGAAGAAGGAGATAGAGAGATAGTGGACAAACAGGAACAGGCAAATTTCATTAAGGAGTATTGGAGAGATCTATACGCAGCACACGAGACAGATGAAAGGGTAGAGGACGATGGAGAGGATATAGGCGAGGAGGGAGAAGAGGGCCTGGGAGAAGATATTGGGATAGAAGAAGTAAGGACGGCCTTAAAAGAAATGCAAAAAGGGAAGGCAGTGGGGGAGGACGACATACCCAGCGAGTTTCTGATAGAAGGGGGGGAGGAGGTTCTCGAGTGGGTAACAGACATTTTCAATAAGGTGTTAAGAGAGGAGAAAGTACCATCAGCGTGGAAAAAAGGGGTAGTGACAGCCTTATACAAAGGGGGGAGAAAGCAGGATTTGGGGAATTATAGGGGAATTGCAGTTAATAGTAGCATGTATAAACTTTTCACCAGAATCCTACGGAGAAGGTTGGAAGAAGAGGTAGAAGAGAGAGGGATATTAGGGGAAATACAGTTTGGGTTTAGAAAGGGGAGAAGCACGAGCGATGCAGCGTTCATATTAAGGCAGATCTTTGACCAGGGGAAGAGAAAGAAAAATGTGAAGGTGGCCTTTTTGGACGTGAGGAAAGCGTATGATAGAGTATGGAGAGAAGGTCTTTGGAAAAAAATGGAGGGATACGGGTTCGGGGGGAAATTTCTACGAATATTAAAAGAGCTGTATAAAGAGAACACGTGTATGGTAAGATTTGGGGAGATAGAGACAGACTGGTTTGAGGTGAAAGAGGGACTTAAGCAAGGATGCTCGCTGTCCCCGGTGTTGTTTGCGTTATACCTGGCAGAGCTAGGAGATAGGTTAGTTGCTAGTGGGCTTGGGGTCAAGGTTGGGGATGTTACAATACCAGGATTGTTTTTTGCGGACGATATGGTCGTCACGGGTCAAGGGGAAGGAGATTTAAGTGAGATGTTGAGAATGGTAGGGGAATATGGAAGGGAATGGAAAATGCAGTTTAATTCTTCGAAGAGCAAGGTAGTAAACATAGGAAAGATGAGCAGCAAAGACAAAAGATGGATAGTGGGAGAGGGGCAGGTACAGGAAGGGGATGTCTACTGTTTAGAGATAAAAGAACAGGAAGAATACAAGTATTTAGGAATCTGGTTCTCAGGAGTAAAGGGTATGTTCAAAAAGCATATCAAAAATGCGATCAAGAAAGCAAAGAGGTTAAAGGGGGTGATAAAAAACGTAACGGCAGATACATACCAAAGGGCAGGAGTAGTGACTAAACTGTGGGAGGCTCTGGCTATCCCAAGCATCTTATATGGAGTGGAGGTTTTCGACATGGCAGAGAGTGACAAGCATAAGCTAGAGACAATTGAGAGACAAGTAGGAAGGTGGGCTATAGGGGGTGAAAAAGGGACGGGGTATGAAGCAATTTATGGTGATTTAGGTTGGATTAGCCTAGAAAATAGGATAATGGAGAAGAAGTTGGTATTTGCAGGCAGGGTAGCATCGCTTGAGCGGGAGAGGTGGGCTAGGCAGGCATGGAACATGGCGGAGGAAAAAGGACTACCATGGATGGGCAAAATAAATGCAATGACTGAGGAGGTGGGGCTGGAGGGAGAAATATTACGGTTAGGCCAAAGCACATGGAAAATGGAAGTGAAGTCAGCAGTAACGGAAAGGGATAGGCGAAAGTGGCAAGAGGGGATGGGAAATAAGAGTACGTTAGAAAAATACAGAAGTAAGGAAGAAAAGCAATTTGAGGAGTGGTTAGACAGAGAAGAAGGCAGAACGGTTTTCAACATCAGAGCAGGATCACTGGGTCTGAGGAATAGGACAGGCAGGACAGTGCAAGATAAAACTTGCCAGAAATGTACAGAAGGGGAGATCGAAAACGAACAACATTTAGTGCTTAAATGCCAAGCATACAGAATAGAAAGGAATAGAATGTTGGGGAAGGTAAGGCGAATATGGGGAGAAGAGAGATGGGAAGCTTGGGGGGGCAAAGAAGAGGGAGAACAACTAAAGGAAATAGTGGGTTTAGTTGGGGAGACATCAGAGGTTCTGGCTAGAACAGTGGGAGATGGTGTGAGGAAGATGATGAAGAAGAGAGAAGGGGAGAAACGATAGGGGTGTGCCTGTCTACATATATGTTTGTTATCTTTGTCTAACACATTTGTTGGTTTGGACTAAATGGCAAAGGGGAAGAAAGTCGGTGGGGTAAGGAAGGGACACCGAACAGGTAGGCACGGAAGATACAGGAGGGGAGACGAGATAGAGGTTCACTGATGTTTTAATTGTTCCGTTTATTGAGCTAATGAATTAACATCGTTTGTTTGTGGGGTTTGAAATATGTTGAGGGGTTCTTTTCTGTGGGGTTTGAATATATGTGTAGGACAGGGATACAGACCAGAGACTCGATAGGGTATATGTATAGGACAGGGGAGGGTACAGACCGGATGCAGGAGGCATTCAAGACAAAAGTATGGGGGGAGAGGGAACAAACACTGACACAAGGCCCAGGGGTGACGAGTGGCCTGGGTGGTAGAGGGTGGTCTCCGTAGGTCCTCCTTTGGGAGTTGACCCCGCGGGAAAAATGCGGTTGCGGATCACAAACAAACAAACAAACAAATAGAATAGCAGGAAATAAGAGATACGAGGTGCAGTTATTATTCGCCCCAAGGAATAAGCTCAGGGTCGATTCATTAAAACTATCTGTGGAGACTTATTAGTTAGCCTCAAGCTCCCCAACAGATCGAGACGAGATGCTGAATAAGCATGCGCAACCGTCACGGTGACCAATATGCTAAATTTGGGAATGGTAAACCAGAGATATAGATTAGGTATTGAAGTCCCTGTGTACACTTATTTTTTCCTTTTTTTGAGAAGTATCTTGTAGTCGTTGGACGTCACATGTGACGTCCACTGTGACACTGCGGCTGGAGCTCGGGTGTCACTGTGACAGCTCGGGTGTCACTGTGACAACGTAGTGTGTACCGGAAACGTCTGTCCAAGTGACCGGCTTCCAAATTGATCCGCTAGGTGCAGCACTGTAATTCGTCGAATTATACACAATCATGGCGTGTATAAACAATATCGTAGGATTCGATCACGCAAATTTGACATGTGTTGATCAGACAAATACTTGTAGACTTTGTTTTTCCTTCTAAGTACCGTTTATACACTATAGCTTTGTGTTCCTTGAAAGTCGGCCCCGGCTGCCACTGTGACAACGCCGACTTCGCTACCGGAAGCGTCTGTCCAAGTGACAGCGTTCCAAATCCATCCGCTAGGTGCAGCACTGTGATTCGTCGAATTATATGCTTATATAATTATATATAGATAATGTATACATATTTTTTGATTCTATAATCAATATGTACAGTAAAAACCATTTATTAACATCTAAACCATCCATATGTATATATCATGTATTGATATATAAATGATTTGTAGATATTCATATATAGTTCACCATTATTTCAGATAACTTACAAATATTAACTTATTGTTTATTATTTTTTAATTAATGCTGTATGAGTATTTATAAAGCATTCACAGACATTTGTAGATATTATTTTATAGATATTTATATATGCTGATAAGCGTATTTGATAGAAAATTTCTCCGAACTAATATTTTGTTCATAATTCCTTATATTTGATAAATCACATCATTTTCGCATATATTTTTGAGAAAAGTGTTTAGTTTCAATTCAATCCCACTGAGGTCAAATAAATTAGGAGTTCAACACCCCCTCCCCTTTAGAATATATATATATATATATATATATATATATATATATATATATATATATATATATATATATATATATAAATATATATATATATATATATATATATATATATATATATATATATACATATATATATATATATACATATATATATATACCCATATATATATATATGCACATATATATATATATATATATATATATATATATATATATATATATATATATATATTTGTGTGTATATATATATATATATATATATATATTTGTGTGTATATATATATATATATATATATATATATATATATATAAATATATATATATATATATATATATATATATACACACATATATATATATATATATATATATATATATATATATATACACACATATATATATATATATATATATATATATATATATATATATATATATATATATATATATATATAAAGGATAATTTTCGCAAGGCAGTAAGAATAGTGGATCGACCCACTTGTCTATTCTATTATTATAATCGGCAGCTTCTAAAATGCGCAACTAGAATTTATGTAAAACTCGCGTCGATATGATGGACTAAGTGTGACAGAACAAGTAAAGAACTCTGTTTTCAACATCGTCTTTTGGGGAAGGCAAACAAAAAATATTTTTACGCGGCCACACTAGAGGATAGATATCTATCAATATCTACTATCTATTTCCCTTACCTGTCAGTCTGTCTGTATTTCCGTCTATCTATCTATCTGTCTACTATCTATCTACCTATCTATCGTTCAAACCATCGATAAATATAATTCTTTTCTTCATCTAAGGTGAGAGCATCCACACATATATTAGATAGAGACATGGATAGAGCGAAATACAGAAAGACAGGTATATTGATGATATGTTTTGTTAGATATCTATCCTCTAGAGTGGGCGGGCAAAAATAAAATGTATATACCATCCCTGTATCGAAGGAGGGGAGAAAGGTTTCCTTTATCCTCCGTCTGGAGTGGTCGCAAAGAAATAAAGTTTCATTTACCTAAAGTCTTTGTAAAGTTAAAAGAGCTGTACTTATGCTCCCTCTGGAGTAGGCGGGAACAAATAAAGTTTTATTTATAAATTGGGTGACATGCCTCTGGATATCATGCAGAGTCCTGATTCAATGTCGAAACTAGTATGCAGATCTAGTAAATTTGATAGAAATGATGGAGATAACCGCCATTACTGCGATATGGGCCAATATTTTGCTCTGGAAGATGCCGGTCACCCTGGTTATCCATTGCTCTTATTTCAAAAATATTAGGGAGCACGTATTTCTAGATCTCAGTGAGATTGGAAGGTCACATGGTATTAATGTTTTTACACCCACTGAGAATAGCTTTCCCCTTGTAATGGGGAAAGTACCGCCAGGAGTAAACTATGATATAATATTTGAAATGTATAGAAAGATAGCTTCTAGTGTTCATCTCATGTATTCAGTCCTGGTTAAGGGTAGGGATGGTGTTGGTTAAGCTGTCCTTTTAATATATAGCCCAACCCTGGATAAATTTTCTGCCCGTATATCATTACAAATACATGTCTGATTTTAATATATGGACAACCCTCTTAAACGAGGTGCGTCAGTAAGATTTCCAACGCTCGCGTCTACCGGTGCAAAAATTCCCTAGTCTAGCGACTTAAACCTTCATATTTCGATCTTTAGCTAGGAAAACGACCCCTAAGAGCATGGCAGGTAAAATATAGTAGAGAATATTTTATGGTGAGCGGGCAGTGCTCGAGTATATTTCCTAATTTTGTTTAATCGTACTATATTTATTAACTTTTTCATGTTTCTGTTATTTATTGTATATAACAACCTTTTGTACTTTGAGTATGCTTTTGCAATTCAAATTACAGTCAATAAACTTTTTATTTTCAGGACCATTTGGAAGGAAGAGAAAGTATAGCTACTTTTTATCGACCACGTGAAATAAAAAATCAAAAACTTTGTTTTCAAGACCGTTATTGGGGAGGGAATTAAAGACTTTAAATTTTCACTACCCTTTTTGGGGGAGAGAAAATCAAAAAAGACTTTTGGGGGTAGGTAAATAAAACTATATTTTCTCAGCCACTGCAGGGGAGGGTAGATGGAGTCTTATTTTTCCCGACCACTTCCTGTGGTAGAATAGATACAACTTCATTTACACTTCTTCTACAGAGGGAGGGTTATTCACCCTTATATTTTCCCGACCATTCCAGGGGTAGGGTAAATAAAATCAATTTCTACCGACCAGTCCAGAGGAAAGATGAATAATAAAAATAGATAGATAGATAGAAATAAGAACCGACAGGCCCTTAGTATGATATGGTTTATTGACTGCATTATTACGTAGTTTGTGAACTGCATCATCTATCTATCTACCTATCTATCTATATGTTCGTATGTATGTTTGTATGTATGCAGTATGTAAGTATGTATGCATATATGTATGTATGTATGTACGCTCACATATAGAACGATGGATATAAATAAATATATATATATATGTATATATATATATATATATACATATATATATATATATAATATATATATATATATATATATATATATATATATATATATATATATATATATATATATATATATATATATATATATATATATATATATATGAATACAGACACAGGGGTAGAATGACGTTATATGTTAGATATCTTCCTTCTGTACAGGGATGATAATTAAAAGTTTAATTTATCCCGGGATTTATCCTCGCTCTGTAGTGGTCGGTTTTATTTTCTTTCCCCCCCAAAACAGTCGTGAAAATAAAGTGTGTTTTTTAAATTTTTGCTCAGCTCAGATGGTCGGGAAAAAATTCATTTACCCCTTTATGGAAAAAATAAAGTCTAAGTCTAAGTTTCCTACCGTATGTGTATAATCAAACGAACCCCGCCAGCACGTATGTGCTTAATGACTGCAGCCTAAGGCACCAGAATAAAAACAAAAAGCCAATATAATGTGAACACGTACACCATTTCCGGTTAAAATTTCGATCATTAATCAAAATTACACTAGATGATACTTTTTATCGGCGTCCTTCTCAATCTACATGGCTGTACATATATTACCTTCTTTCTTCCTTTTATTTCCTTAAGTTCATTATTTTTCATTTATTTTTCTCCTTTGAAATTTGTGTTGTTCTCCGGGGGGGGGGGGGGGGGGGCACTCAGGGTGGGGGGGGGGGGGGTGCCGGACCCGCGTTACGTATTTCGCAGAAGAAGGGGTATTTTTTTAAGACCTCCGCATGTCCGCGATTTTGTAAAAGAAGGGTACTTTTGTGTACCCACGTACGAAGTATGGGGGTCAGAATCCCCTTACAATCCACTAAATTTCAAATTCACTTTAGCCGAAAACAAAGAAAAATCGGCAGGTAAAATAATAATTGGTACATATTCAATAAAAATCAATTTCTTTTCAATTTCCCTAGTGATGTCAGGGAAATTGTAATATTTCTTTTTGTTTGTCCAATACCCAATAGGTATCAGTATAGAGTATCGTAAGCCCTTGACAAACTGACTGAACCATACACTTTTGTCTATCAGCCAAGTGTGTGTATAATTCGACGAATTACAGTGCTGCACCTAGCGGATCAATTTGGAAGCCGGTCACTTGGACAGACGCTTCCGGTAGTGGCCTGTCACTTGGACAGACGCTTCCGGTAGCGAAGACGGCGTTGTCACAGTGGCAGCCGGGGCCGACTTTCAAGGAACACAAAGCTAGTGTATAAACGGTACTTAGAAGGAAACACAAAGTCTACAAGTATTTGTCTGATCAACACATGTCAAATTTGCGTGGTCGAATCTTCCGATATTGTTTGTGCACAACAAGATTTTGTATAATTCGACGCATTACAGTAGGGTATCGATTTGGAAGCCTGTCACTTGGACAGACGTTTCCGGTACACACTACGTTGTCACAGTGACACCCGGGCTCCAGCCGCAGTGTCACAGTGGACGCCGGTACACACTACGTTGTCACAGGGACACCCGAGCTGTCACAGTGACACCCGAGCTCAAGCCGCACTGTCACAGTGGACGTCACATGTGACGTCCAACGACTACTAGACCTTGTAGGGATTTTAAGGGAACATTTCCTTCATTAACATATATAAACTAATACATACACCCATTAAACTATATATTTTCTTGACGAAATTTTCAATTTTATCACTTTAGTTATTTGTTCTCTTTACTTCATATATCACAACTGGAAATGTTTATTATAATGCAAAGATAAATGATTGTTTTTAGTCAGCGCCCAACATAATGTTAAAGCGAACGGCGATTCAGGCAGACATCCTTTCTGGCATCTGCGATTTTGACCGACATTTCATTGTTCCAGATTGTTTTTACCTCTAATTCAAGTAAACTGAAAAAGTAACGAAAGAATAGTAATTCTATCAATACGACTTTACATGTCGTTAACTTTGCGGCCTCTGCGACGAAAAAATTCAAGTATAGGAACTTGCTCTGGAGACGTTTATAATCCAACGATTTTGAAAAATAGAGGGTAGCAGTGGACATTTTCATTCTTTATTTTTACCTGGCGGTTGAATGAGCGAAACTAGGGGGAAGGAGGGTGAGAACGGAAGCTCAATAAAAAAAAATCGACACCCCCTCTAGCCGTAGTTCAGAATTCGGCACCCCCCCCCCCCCCCCCCCTCCACATTTTAAATCAAATCGGGTCGTGGTCGCATACAAAAAATGAACAATAAAACGTCTGACAAAGTCAAGATCTAAAATGGAATTTAATGGTTTGTATCGTAAGTCATAAGTTTGGCAGTGCATTATATATGATTAGAGGGGCCATTCCAGATCTGTTCCAAAGTTCAGACAATTAAGGTTCGCAGCTTTGAAGAAATTCATTAGTTGTGGCGGGCGACCTGCTAAAGTAATTCAAAATTCGGCACCCCCTCCCAAGCAAAATCCAGAATTCGTGGGGAGGGGGTAAAATAATTTCTATAGAATCTTCTTCCCCCCCGCCCACACACACACACTTTTAAATGGTACAGACCTTACCACATTTTATCAAGGAAATTGATTTTAAAAGCGATCATCATTTTAAACACTGCTTTAATTGAAAATAAGTATGAAAACGAAAAATAAGTTAAGAAGTAGCTCTGACCACTGATCAGAGACATGATCTGACTGGGTGTTTTTTTCATTTCGTCTTTTCAACCGCCAGGTAAAACAGTAAAAATAAAGAATAAAACTGTCCACTGCTGCCCTCTATTTTTCAAAATCGTACCTAAAACCCAACTTCAACATTAGTTCATCTTTTTGCCGCTAGTCAAATTAAAACTATTGAGGCGATCCAATTCCTTACTTTTTCAAATATTCGACGCTTCATAAATGTATAGCCAAAATAAAAGTTATTGCCGTGTATTATGTATTTATCAACATATAAGTTGTACATTTCATCTCAGTTGGACATTCTAACCAAAGAGTATTGACGGTCTGTCATGGAATTCCCGAGAAGTTCCGAAGTGACTTCCGGTCGCCATGTATCCCTCACGTGTGAACCCCACAATCATCCTTTTTCAACCTGACTACTTAGCCAGCAACCATGCCTGTAAGTACGGCGCAGTTGAACCCAAATATCTCCAAATTCTCTCGTCATATATTTTTGAGATCATACATGTCGTTTCTTTGCTAACGTATCTTGAGTGTGAGACCTTGATCGATGAAATAAAGTCGCTATTTTTGGAGTTTGATACCCATAACCGACATTCTTGTCTACCGGGACAGGCCTCGACATGCCACCTTGCCTCAAGTTTAGGCCTATTTTCGTACGATTTATATCCTATATTCTTGGTGAAACCATTGCACACTTGGAAGGATAGCTGATTATGTAAATGTATTCGGGTACGAAAATGATGTGTTCAACTACAACTTGGTATTGATGCGGTAAACTAATGATTTGCGCTGATTAATTTCGCCATTGGTTCCAAAATGGCGACCTACTATGGTTGTGAAACCACCACGTGATCTAATGTTTACTGTGAATAAAGGGTGATTTTCACCTCGTGGTGCAATATCTTGAATTGTGCAAGATTATTTGTTGCAGTTATGAACATCAGTGTTCATTTGGGTAGAGTTTTTTGACTTGATTGGAGGTGACTGATTCTGAGAGTAGTTGGATAAGTGATAATCATCAAAGGTGTGCCTTATAAAACAGCCATGCCTGTAAGTATGTCTCAATTAATGTGGAAAAGAGTATGTTACATTGACATCAATTTGGGAGTTACAATTGTCAATGGTGTAGATGGCACAGTTAATAGTACATGGTTGAAATTAGGGGGTGTCAGGAGCCGAGGGTTCCCTCAAATTTCTGCAGGGAGCCCACAAACGTGCAGGTTTCTATGACCAACATATCTAAGTAGGCTTTAGAAGATGCAACTGAACTCCCTGGATAAAAGCTTAGTTTGAACTCAGTTGTAATTTGCTGTTGCCTTTTGGCGACTATGTCTGTCTCAAAGTGTCTCCGAAGCGCGAGGACGCAAGTTCGAGTCTCAACTTGATCCCCATATGGGGACGATTTGGTCAATAGATAACACCACTGAAATGATGGGAGTTCACATTTTTAAAGATCTGTGTAATGTGCAAAACGATACATCTGAGTCAGATCTGACAATTATTTAAAGGTGTGACTCGCCATGCTCTCCGATAACTTGACAAGTCTTTATACATGTGTTTGATTTATTCAGACTGTAGCATGTTTTGAAGCCTGTCACACCAGTGTGCAACACAGTTAGACATCCCTGGTTGTGATTGCAATCAAAGAACATTGTTGCCCCCCCTTGAATGATCGGACAATCCCAAAACTTCTGCAAATGTCAATATTGGGCAGAGGGTACCCACTCCACCCCAGCATCTGAATCCAGCATAGCCAAGTGGTATGGACGCAGAGGTGTCTGCATCCAGGGAGGATGCATAACATTCCCATTTAGAACCCATAAATTTTCTCTTCATAACAGTTCTACTTATCATGAGCTACTTATCATGTAACCATTAGCACAGTCAACTTAACTTCACCAGCTGGATAAAGAAATTTACCCCCCCTAAGTGACCACATCTGTTGGCATGGATAGCAGGGTTCACCCTAAACAGGCGCAAATGTGCATTTATTTTCAAATCAATATCGATCCCTAAGGCCTGAGATAGTCAACACTCATTTGTGGCCCATGTTCAGGACGCAGGACTTTTGTTCCTTGGTAATTTTACCAAGGAGTGTGGATGCCTATCCCTAACACTGCAGTCGGCATATTTTAATTGTATACATATTTTCTGTGTTTCAGTTGGCCAAGGACCTGCTTCACCCAACAGCCGCGGAGGAGAGGAGGAAGTGCAAGCTGAAGAGACTTGTGCAGCACCCTAACTCATACTTCATGGACGTCAAATGCCCTGGTATGTACCCGACGCAAACATTTTTGAAAAACATCTAAAACCTGTCATGCTGGTATTCATTGGATAGCTCTCCATGAGTACCCATGTGACAGGGTTTCAGGTATTTTTTAGTGCTAGCTTAAGAGACTTGTGCAGCACCCTAACTCATACTTCATGGACATCAAATGCCTTGGTATGTACCCGCCTAAGCCTGCTCCCAATCAGGGACTTAGCCTGTACCCGTTCTGCCTGTCTTTTGGACAGGTAGTTTCCTAAAAACATCCTCTTTGGACAGGCAAAAATAACTATGAAAAAAATCAATTTTGACTTATGGGATGTATTAATCAAATATCTTCCTAACATACCATTTTCTGGTACATAACTGAAGTGTAAATTGCCCTTCTTGACACACTAGGCTATTAAATGTCGAGAAGTAGCTGTTAGAATATGGACGGGCAGAAATTTCCCTGTTCCCAATGCTAAGGCTACTCTTGTGTACGAAGCACAAAGGCGCAAGCAGTTTTGAAAAACATCTTAACCCTGTCATGCTGGTATTCATTGGATAGCTCTCCCTGAGTACTCTCAGATGAGTACCCATGTGCCAGGGCTTCAGGTATTTTTTAAGTGCTAGGTTAAGGGACGTGTGCAGCACCCTAACCATGGTCTTAAGCCCCTTTCACTCCAACTGGCGACGCACTGGCGCTGTCTTCACGACTGCTTATTCATCAAAAATCGCCAGAACATCGCCAAATGATTTGATTGACGACTTATTGACAACCTATTGACGCCCCAGTGGCAACACATAAACGTACATATGACGATGTGCTAACAACTCTCTCACGACCGCTGACGATTGCTGACAACTTCATGATGATGCACTGACGACCACTGGCGTCTTCTTGGCGAATTGGTGAAGACATATTGGCAACATTGCGATGTGTTGAAGACGTTGTGGCGACCGAGTCTGTTGTCACGTGATGAAAGAGGTATATAAGGAGAGCAAAACTTGATAGGTGGGGAATTTATCCTATTTTATATAATTTCTTTTCTCTCCTCCATGCTGCATTAGATGTAAATGCAAAGTAAAATAGCAGCATCTAAAGTAGTGGGGTATGTAGATCTTTTTAAATCCGCAGAACTAGTATTAAATGCTGATATTTGATTTTCCTTCTTTCTTATTTCAATTTCTTTTGTATGGAGAGAGAGAGGGTCCATTTATCAAATCTTCAAGTATAATTTTGACAATTTAATATTATCTCAATATTTTCTATTAAGATATCTATTGAGATTCACTTTGGAGGTCCAAAAACACTGATGATCTGTTAACGACTAACGACGCATTGGCGAACTGCTGGAATAGCTTGGCGATGGTTGGCGAAGCGCTGACAACCGCTTGACGACGCTATATTCACTGGCGATGGTTGGCGATTTTTTGGAACATTCCAAAAAAATCGCCAAGCTTGACGAAGCGTTCATGACGGCTGACGATGTAATGACAATGTACTGACGATGTCTGGCGATGCATTGGCGATGTGTCGAAAATTGTTGGTTGCCAGTGCATCGCCAGACGTCGCCAGTTGGTGTGAAAGGGGCTTTAGCCAGTGTCTTTTTGGACACCCAAACCCTTAAAAAGCACCCCTCAGGACACCCAAATTATTTTGTGAGGAATTTCTTCAAATGTCAATCTTAAGCATATAAATTAAATATTTTCATCTCCATGTAATTCCCATGACATTGTATAAGCATATCATGCCTTATTTTGATAAATTTATACATGTTTATGGTTGAAATTTGAGTATAGTCATTAGTGTTGCCCCCCCCCCCCCCCCCCCCCCCTTAGTAATTTGGACGCTCAAAATTTCACAATTGCCATTTTTGGGCATCCAGTTTCTAAATCCTGGCTAAGACCCTGACCCTATCTCATCCTTTATGGAAGTCAAATGCCCTGGTATGTACCAGTCACGTTTGAGATTTCCATGACAAATATCTTAAATTTGCAAGAGTCCTTAGTTTGCTTCATATCCCAGGTGAAACTGTCATCCCACTCTTAGTGCAGTGTAGACATTACTTTTGCAATATATTTTCTCAGGTTTGTGACCCAATCTATTGAGGAAGATTATACTGGTGTACCATGAAATCTCCCTCTCCCCCCCCCCCCCCCCCCCCCCCAGGGGGAATATTTCCTAGAAATTTTTTTCTAGGAATTTGTACCCTCCAATTATTTTTTTCTAAGAAAATGAAAATAATACCTGTCACGAGGTAGATATGCAGTTTTCACCCTTAGGACAGTCCTATGATTCGGGGGGTAAATTTTCAGGGTGGGGGGGGGGGGGGGGGGGGGGGGGGGAATTGGTGCATGGGCTTAGCCGCAATGCGTCCAGCGTGTCATTTGGACAAGCAGAACACTGTTTGACATTTTGGACACCCAAAAGTTTATGTCAGAATTTGCTGAAGATGACTTTTCTTAGAAGATAGCTGTAGTGTCACTTTTATAAGACACTCAAAGCAGTATAAATTTTCAAGGTGGGGGGAAAATTTCCTGGGAAATCTTCCCCCTGAGGAATTTCCTGTTACACCGGGACTGCACCGCATGGTTTTAGCCGGTAGGGTCTGGGTGCCTTTTTGGACACCCTACCCTGAATTTTTTTTCCGCCCTCCCAATCAACATTAAAGACACATTTCTGAACAAAAAATAATTCAAATTAGAAATATCACTGACCTCCCTACCCCATTTTTTTTTTCGGACTGCTACAGGAAACCAACAATTTTTTCTAGGCGTTATGAAATATTTAGTTGAGTCCTGATAAAATGTGTATAGTAGTCCTGTGTATTATTAACCACACATTTTCGTGTTTCAGGTTGATACAAGATTGCGATATGTTGTATTAATGATGCGTCTTTGTGTGTTTCAGGTTGCTACAAGATTACGACAGTGTTCAGTCACGCTCAGACAGTAGTCGTATGCAGTGGCTGCGCCACGATTCTTTGCCAACCAACAGGGGGCAGAGCAAGACTAACAGAAGGTAACTACTACTTCTGCTTGGTGTTTAACCCTTAATATGCTGCTGGTGGCCAATTTCACCAAAACGTAGGGATGCAAAACAGCTGAAAAATGGCTGAAACCCTGTCAATTTGGGGACTCATCTGGGAGTACTCTGTGAGAGCTGTCCAATGAATACCAACATGACAGGGTTTAGATGGTTTTCAAATTTTGGGGGGGTTATTGTGCTTAGGACAAAAATAGCCTCAGTATTGGAAGGGTTAACGAAATGGCTGTTCTAGTGGCTTAGTTACTAAATCTTGGCCTGGGACAGTGAAGCATTGTCGGAGTCCTGCAGGGCATCTGAGTCTTATTTTGAGACCCAAACATTCACCTAGAAAATCACGCCTCAGGACAAACGAAAGTATTTTGAGGGATTTCTTAAAATGTGAATTTCAAGCAATTAATTTTAAAAATTATGCTCTTTATAGTTCCCTTGACATTCATGATTGTATAAGGGTATCTTCCCCAAATACTTGTTGATGGTTGCAATCTGAGTATATTAGAGTCAGTCATATTTTAGAAGATGGTTTGTTTGTTCAAAAATGAAGGGGTTATTAAAAAAAGTCACTCCAATAAAGTAAAAATTTAAAATTCATCATAGATAATTTCCCCTGGCTAAAGCGTGAAAAAGGCAATGGGTGATTTAAGAGGGTTTGGGTGTCCTAATGACACTCAAACGTCCTGCTGACTATGACTTGATAAGGTAATAAAACCAAAGCAACTTTCTCTAACAGTTCTCACGATATTTCTTTATCATATCCAATTTCTGTCAACATTTTCTCAAGATATTGCTTGATCATCAAAACCTGTTCTTATGTATCAGAATTCAGAATGTATGTACGCTTCAGATATGAACATAGTCTTAGCCAGTAGGGCATCTGGGCATCATGCGGACACCCAAATCCTCAAATACCACCCTTTCTTGAAAAATGGTCTTAACCAGGGTGTCTTTTTGGACACCCAAACCCTTGAAAAGCACCCCTCAGGACACCCAAATATTTTTTTGTGAGACATTTCTTAAAATTCAAAATCTTGTAGCATATAATTGATTTTTTTTTCATCTACACATAATTCCCATGACATTGTATAAGGGTATCATGCCTTATTTTGATAAATCTGTACATGTTTTTGGGCGAAATCTGAGTATATTGATTTCCCTTCTAAATTTGGACGCCCCAAAATTTTACAATTGCCAATTTTGGGCACCCAGTTTCAAAATTCTGGCTAAGACCCTGTCTTGAAATGTCAATTTCAAGCCTATAATTGAATTTTTCCACCTCATTCTAATTCCCATGGCATAGTAAATGGATATGATACCCTATTTTAATAGATAGATAAATAAACACACGTTTATGGTTGTTATCTCAGTATATTTTGGTCTCCCGAAGTGGACTGCCTAAAAAATTTACATTTGCCAATTTTGGGCACTAGATTCTAAATCCTTGCTTAAATTCTGGATACAAATGTTATTTCCGCTCAATACCTTTGAAAGTTCCTTTGGAGATTGTTTTGTCGTTTGACAATAGGTAATATATGAACTTTTATCCCACTCTCATGTTACAAAAGTTTTCTTTTCTTCTCTTTCAGGATGCAGCTTCAGAAGGAAAGCCTTATAAAGTGCTGGGGTTCAAGCTTTGGCTGATGAGTTTGTGTAAGAATGCTAAATAAATAAACTGATCAGTTAAAGGGAATAATGTGGTTTGTTTTCTTTCCTATCTATAACCCTTATGCTGCTGGTGGCAAATTTGGCCAATACATAATGATGCAAAAAACCTAAAGAAAAAAAAAGAGTGATTGAAAGCTTGGCATACGGATACTAGGTGAGAGCTATCTAATACATACCAACATGACAGGGTTAAGATGTTTTTCCAAAATCGTTGTGACCTTGTGTTTTGAACTAAAGTAGCCTCTGCACAGCAAGTGTTGACCCAGTCTGTAGACCCAAAAAACGCTCAAGCAATTTTGGTAAAATCTCTGTTACCAGCAGAGTCATGGCCAGGAGGGCGTCTAGGCTTCATTTGGATACCCAAACCTTCAAAAAGCACACCCGGGAGACCCAAATTTCTTGGGAGTAATTTCAGAAACCGGCAATTCAAACATGTGATTGAATTTTTCTCTTAGGACAGTTCCCATGGCGTTGCATAAGAATAGTATTAGTATGCCTTATTTCAGTAAGTACTGTAGAACACATAATGTACGCGTCTCTTTATATATAGCATACATAGCGTGTGGTTCCGCTTCGCTATATAAAAACGTACTTTTTGTTCTGTACTTCGGCGCTGTCAGTGGCAGCTACCATCGCTAACAAGATACGCTATATTTGAGACGCGTCATATGTGTGTTCTACTGTAAAGACATGTTTATGGTTGTAGCTGGAGTATACTGTGATCTCCTTCGAAAGAGGACGTCCAAAAACTTTACAACAGACTATTTTGAGCACACAGTTTCTAAATCCTGGCTAAGACACTGGTTACTAGAGCAATTTATGGAAAACATGGGAGAAATGTTGTTCTGTTTTGAATATCTTGCAAATGAAATAATTAATTCCCAAGTTTAAAAGAATAATAATAGCCAGAAAGAAGGCGGCGGGGTCTTAGCCAGGATTTTAAAATGTTTCCAGGACCCGGCGATAAAATTTTGAGAATACTTGCCCCACACAAACTTTCACTTGCCCCTCAAAAAAAGTATGTGTTGCTTTTTGCGAAAGTTGCATGTATGTTGCATCTGTAAGGGATGTTTCAGAAAAAGGGGCACATTTGATTACCTCTGCTTAGTTAGTCATACAGACAGTTTAAATCAACTATCAATTTCTTCACTCACAACATCTGGAAGAGATGTGTATTCCTTCATGCCAAAGTAAACAAGTTTGGCAACCTTAATTAACAATTTTCTATCATTTGTATTTGATAATTTACTCATTTTCAAAGTGCTGCATCTAATTCTATAATATTTTGGTATAATTGATATTCTAAGTTTTTCAGTACCATTGCATTCAAATAGGAAGTGAAATTCATCACCTAATATTTTCTTTCTGCACTTAATGCAGATGCGCTCTTGCCTTGGTATTGACAAATTTGACCTACGATTAACTGATAGTTTTTGAGAACCAGTTCTAAAATCAAATAGTGAGTATTTAAGGTACCCTGGCAATATATCTATGTATTCTTTGAATTCATGAATTTCTTTATATATGTTGAGAAGGTTTCGTCCTCTGAAATTCTGCTAAACCATTTCTGCAGAAACTGATCTTGCAAAATGCTTTTAACACACTCACTGGACACCCCTGAGCCACTATGAACATGAGACATCCAAACACTGTTCAGTACACACTTCTCTAAGGTACCTTTTACATACCCTAACCATGGTGAAGTATATTTCCCTATACAGTTGAGATGTTTCACCATGTTATAAATAAGAAAGCAAATTTTATCTTTCTTGCCATTAGGAGGACCAGGTGGTGCCATCTATCTACCAAACCTGGTATCACACCACAGTGCTTGGTCAACACAGAAGGGAATGTGAACTTATAAGGAACTAGGAGCCGGGTCTTAACTCTGCTAAGCATAACCTATTGCGATTTCTGAAGGTATGATAACCCCAAGTGCCAGAAAAAAAAAGAGAGAGAGAATGAAAAAGAAAACAAGATGCATAAAGATAATGAAAAAATGTATATACACAAAGGAGATAGGCAGGGAATTAGGCGACGGTTATTTGAAAAAATAAATGTTATCCCCCCACTTAATGTTGTGCTCTACCGCCGAGCCGTAAGTAGATACAACAAACCTACAATAGATTTACCATGGATGGTAATAAAAGTACATAACTACTTAGAGCTGCACTCACCACTCAAGAACTCGAGTGGCTCGAGCCCTGGGGCAAACTCGCCGAGCTCGAGTTGAAATGTTCAAATCGTGAGCTCGTCTATTATGGGAACACAAACGTAACACAGAGCACCTAACACACATTATCAACATACTTAACTGCTTATCGCTGTCATGTCTTCTATTCAATCTCCAATGTATACATTCAAGCGGTGTTGAGTGTTCTACTGACCTTTGTACCACGTCAGCCCGTTTTAAAATTAAATTAACATGGCAATGTTAATAAATCTCCGCCAATAAATATCTATTTCTTAATAGCTGGGCTGAAAAATAAGTATTTCTTTGGAAACTTGGAACGTCCGTGAGCTCACGAGTAAAACGGGTGGTGAGCTCATGAGTTGATCTCCCTGCGTGAGTGCAGCTCTATAACTACTAGACTATTAATACCAGAGAAATACAACATTACAATCGCAAAGCAATACAGTGTTGTTGAAATGCATCATCTCATTGAAAAATCATTCTTTCAATATTCAAAAATATGGTTTAAGTATGTATTTTAGTACTAGCCAAAAAATCACTTTCTTTTTTTACCTCCCTCCCAACTGTTTGCTTACTTAGATTTCCGTGTGTTAAAAAAAAGAAAAGAAAATCAACTTTATTTTTAATTACCTCCCTTCCGACCCTGTACAATTGGTCTGGGAAGGATCCGGGAACCAATAAGTCAAGTAACCGTCGCCTTACTAAATATTGTGCACAAACAAACCAAAAAAAAAAGCAAAAAAGAAATTTAAAGGGTACAGTAAACATACAAAAACAGGGAGAGAATGAAAAAAAAAGTTCAGCTGATAAGGTCTGACAAGATGGCTTTATCTTGCTAATGGAAGTATACTCAAGGAAGTTCATTATCATATATACTCTTACCAATATTTTATGCTTTTGATCAAGACAAAATGAAAATATTCTGCTCTGATCCAAGAAGTCACTAAAATGAGATGATTTTCGCACTGGATAATTTCAAAGAATTTTAATCAGAACTTTAAACCCCAACTTTTGAGTCTATGATACTGACGAAATAAGTCCTGAATAGAACCTCATTTCCCAAAAATGAGAGTTTGATCTGTATTGCCTAATACATTTTCGAAACGAATATTAGTCAAAAGAATATCACATAATATTGTTTTCTTCTGGCTATAAACATGAATATATCCAGTTCACTCGCTAATGTTCGGCCCCCAGAATTACTCATCTTTATTTATTTAGCATTAAAGCTAAACTGACTTATGACAGTGTCTGTCCTGATTTAGTTCTTGAATTGCCCAATAGGTGGCCCACAGTGATGGACTAGGAGGTCATTCCAGTTTCTCGATTCTGACTGACCAGTGCGATTAACTCGGCGCCATCTATCATTAGCTACAGGAACTATCACCTAGAGGTCAAAGAAAGGTTAGACACCAGAGCAGAGAAAAGAGTTCTTAAAGTGTAAGTTCACCTTCAAAATTAAAAAAGATATGTTGTAGAGCTCAATCTCACCTTTCATAGGACACCTTGATTACAATTGTACTCTGCAGATTAACTGAGATAATACCATTTAAAGGTAACTTTATGGGGGCTGCCATGTTTATTCAGAGGGAGCCTAATTAGTGATGTTAATTAGATGCGTGTGATGACATGCTGTGACTTCCTGCCTAGTGAGGGAGCTTAGGGGCTAGCTCTAGTGGGCCCAGGGTCTGACACTTAGATTTCAGGCTAGGGGCCAGAAAAGGTCTTTTGACAAAAACTATTGGCCAAAAATAGGATTTCTGGTTATTATACATACTATTTTGGGCCCCTAGTTTGAAAAATCTAGGAGCCCACAGCAAAATCTAGGGGCACATTGCCCCTTGGAAAGATGAACCCTGAGACTGTGGACAGCTCACAACTTGAGCGCAAAGATGGTGAATTGTCAAGCTTTTGGATGCAACTATGATTCTCCAAATAAGCGCATGTACCATTGAAACATGATCAATATACGGTCAATAGCAAAATTCAAAATGTGTTATATTTGCTGTTTTTCTCTGTAAACTGTAGGCATTAGTTTAGAAGTAGATTAGCATTAGCATCTTGTAAAATAAGTTGAATATACCATTGATATAATTTTATGTGTTTGTGTGACACAGTAAATGGCCACTGCCAAGGAGGTTTTCCATATCTGCCTGTAAATCCACTAAGAATGAGGCACACAAATAGATGTCCCCACGAATGTCTCTGCTTAAATGAATAAAATCCTTTACCTGTTGTAAATGAGTAATCAAGTTAATAGCTATTATGAATTAGTATTAAAATACCAATATTACAGTACAATTAGTAGGTGGTTTCTTGGCTTTCTGGTTTCATAATTGTAATTTATTTGCTTGTGGTTTCCTAACAGTAGCTAGCCTGACTGCAATTTGTAGTAGCTGTGCCCAGAGGATGTGTATTGCAGTTAATCTCCTGGGTATAAAGCTTAGGATACCAGAGTACATTGAATTCCTTTGAGAATAATGTGTATTGCAGTCAATTCCTTAGAGGCTAACGCTGACAATACACTCACAGCTTACAAATTGAAAACTTTCATCACAAGATTACAGTGTCTGAACATTGTAGGAAATAGTAAATGCCAGTCTATTTTATAAACAGGTAGAATTTCTTGAGCCCTAAAGCTCATCCATAACCCTTTTACTACAGGTCTCTTTCCCTCATTGCTTTTGCCAAACAGAACCTGGTATACCTCTAGAATAGACAGGTACACACTGAGACACAGTGCCTCTGTTTGTTGTCTGATACACCACTTTCCTCTTTGTAAATCATATACTTATAAGAGCATGTGCTAGTGTATTCATCAGTTCTGCAGAGCTCCAGAGCTCCAGCCTGCATGTAGCAGTGTGATGTCACTTCCTGTCTCTGATAAGCTCCAAGATGGTGCCTCCATGAACCAGCTGAGGCAGTGAATTTGCTGCATTTTGCAAGATACAAACTTGAATATCTCAGTCAATTTGCGGAGTACAATTATAATCAAGGTGTCCTGAGAAAGGTGACATTGAGCTCTACAACATATCTTTTTTAATTTTGAAGGTGAACTTACACTTTAAGTGAAAACAAAGACGTAGGGCTAGTCTAGAGCTTCCTCTGCTTAAAGAGTTAAATGGATATGGCCAAATAGCCATGTCTTATCTTCGGGCAGGCATTAATAAGTATGGCAATAGAAATAACATGAGAAAGTGTTTTTTTTGTAGGTTTATTGCCATTCTTTACAGTTACAATATTCAATTCATGCACCAGTTGACCAGTCGCCTTTTAACGATTGGTAGAGTAGTACCCTGGCAAGCCCGGCTGCATAGTCATTCAGAACGAATTATCAATACTTTGTAGTACCTGTGACGCCGCAGGTATTTTACGGTATCCATGCCCTGGCATCCATAATTTAATTGAGTGTGCGGCTGTTTAAAATACAGGAATTTACCCTTACTCTAATTTGGCCAATACAAAAAGATGCAAAAAAGAGAACATGACTGAAACCCTGGCATATGGGTACTCATCTGCGAGTACTCAGCGAGAGCTGTCCAATGAATACAAACATGGCAGGGTTCAGATATTTTTCAAAATTCTTTGCATCCTTGTGCTTTGGACGAAATTAGCCTCAGCATTGGAAGGGTTAGATGTCTTTACTGTTCACGTCCTAGTATCCAAAGTTGGCCAGTTTTTCTGAGATGTAGCTTTGCTTCACGTTGTCCGTTGTTGAGTCAACGGCATCTTTCCAAATATCATAAGGTGGTGGTTCGATTCCAATTGATGTGCACATGTAGCGGTATTGGCGGTACCCTGAAACGAATTCAAAAAGAAGTGATAATTGTGGTAGGCAATTGACCTTATCATACCTCACGTGAAGATTGTAAGCCGTGATTGGCTGACTTAACAGTTGCCAATCATCATGTCCACTGAACAGCTTAAATGGCCACCGTTGTCACTGGTGACGCCACGTGCGTTTTGCTTGTTGGCTGACGTCATTGCTTGTCACGTCATCACTGCACATGCAAATTGCACATCGACAACAAACATGTTGCTACAGGCGCCAGCGCAACACGGCATTCTTGATAAAATTAGATTATATGCAGGGATTATTGGTAGGGTCAGCAAAACGTATTCATTGATATTTTACCATTTTTGTTCGGTATAATAAAGCAAATATGACATCCTAGTGGGAATACTATGGTGGAATGTCCCACTCGGGAGACATTCCATCAGGGTATCCCCACTGGGATGTCATATTTGTATATTATTATACCTCACGTAATTATTGTAAGCCGTGATTTGCCTACTGAGGATTGCCATTATACAAATATGCCATGCCAGTGTGGGTAACATGATGGAATGTTTCCCTGAGGGAGGATGGTTTTCCCGAGGGCGGAGCCCGAGGGAAAACCATCCTCCCGAGGGGAGACATTCCATCATGTTACCCACACTGGCATGGCATATTTGTTTTATTATACCGAACAAACCCCATCTGTAATTTAAACAAAGCAAGGTTACAGATGACTGGTGATTCACACATTCCCCGCTAGGTGTCGCTAGTGGCAACGGGCAACATGAAGCCCTCACTGATGACATCAGGCAACATGATGATTGTTCACTGTTAAGTCAGCCAATCACGGCTTACGATCTTCAAGTGAGGTATGATAATCCAGCATGTACCACCTCCCTCATGTTAAACAGCATTGTTGACACCTCCCCCCTCAACAATGGCGGCGTCGCATGGGCACATGCTTCCAAAAACAGTCCTACTGTTATATAATGCAAATGCGTGCAAGAATGTGCCCCTCTATATACTGTTAGTCAAACAAGCCAATACAAGGACTCTAAGATCAAACACTAAGAACTTATTACAGATACCACTCACTAATCTGAAAAGGTTTGGTGACAGAGCATTCTGTGCCTATGCACCACGCCTTTGGAATGAGCTCCCTGACAACATCAAGGCTGCTGATAGTGTGCAAAACTTCAAGAAACAGCTGAAAACATTGCTATTTCGAAAGGAGTTTAATTGACTATATGGACCATGACAACTGTCCAATGACTCTACAGCACTTTTGAACATTTTAGGTGGAAAGGGCGCTATATCAAATATCAATTATTATTATTATTATTACTATTATTATTATATAACGTTCTGAGGTCACGGCCTGAGCAGAATGCCGCCAACAACAATGGAGTCATCTTATTGTTGGGAGAAATTATAAAGAAAATAACATGCGCAAGTGTCTCAATTTAGAGAAATAAAATACCCACCCAGTTAAGATGGTAGGTTGTTCGATATAATAAAACAAATATAACATCCCAGTCGGGGCCTGCTCTGTTGGCCGTGTGGTCTAAGGCGCCGCCACTGACTGCACGCTATCTCTTACCACTGTTGTGGTTCGAATCCCGGCCCAGGCATGTGAGAAAGTTGCCAGTGACGTGATGGAACCAGGAAGAAGGTATCACAGGGAGATGCGACCTGCCTCAAATATATTGCATGTTGGGGACAGCTAGATTTTAGCAGCAACTGACAGCAGGTCCGCAGCTTTAGTACATGCATACATGCACTGTCTAGACTCGCTTTTCCGTCTAGCACGTTCTTGCATACTGTAAACATCTAGGTTCATTGAATACTTAATTTAATTGATTTACTCCATAATTTGAACACTTGGATAACCTTACCGTACTTCAAGTCCTCATTTAATCTGAATCGTGTCTCAAGTAACTGAGATTAGTTAGATATCTGGCTATACATGTATAGCTTTGGGGTATCAACATTCAGGGCTCAACATTAAGAAAAAACTTCATTAGCCCAGCAGGGCTAGTTACTGTAACTTTTACTAGCCCTGGCCTATGTTATTAGCATGGAAAGAATACAGTGTATTGTGTTAAATTGAGTTATATTATCATCCAGGTATGCAGAGCCAAAGGAGGGTTTCATCATTTTTAAGCGCTGATATTATAATCCTATCTAGCCCCTCAGGGCTACTCACAGGTAGAATTTACTAGCCCTGACTTTCAATAACTAGCCCGGGGCTACAGGGCTAGCCTTAATGTCGAGCCCTGACATTGGATGAACTTAAGGTAGATTGCTTTGCCATTACATGTGAACAGCATTGTTTTGTGGCTTCAAAATAACAGACAAAATCAAATCAGAATAAATACCTATTGAAAAATTAGCAGGCCTACAATAAGAAACCCTTAGTACAGAATTGAACTTGTGAAGTTCGGAACAAGAAAACGAAATCTGCTGTATGAAAAAAGATCTTTCAGAAAAAAAGTACACAGGATTCGCTACTGAAACCTGGCTTAAATTTAGTTAGTATTGTTTTCTTCTTTAAAAAAACAACAACATTTGATGGAGAAATGCTGGGCAGATGCCATACAACAACCCTGCTTCAAATATTTTGTGAACCTTCGCTTCACTCCTAAGTTATTTCCAAAATAGTGCGAGTAGCAGACGATTCTTTCGAGACTTACTGTCATCCCGGCAGCGCAGGTTGTCGCAGCAGGTGAGGCAGGAGTTGCAGAGTTGCGCCAGGGCGCGCTTACACAGAACCACGCCGCACATCCCGCAGCAGCAGAGAAGGGTGGCGATGATGATGATGAAGACGACAATGACCTTCCCCTTGGTGCTGATCTTACCAATCACAGAGCCGTCGTCGTTCTGAAATATACAGTGCCGACGTTTAATTCCTACACTAATTTCACTAAATGGTTGGTGAGACCGGGCATAAGGGCACGTCTGGTTGATTATCTGTTTCCCATGTCCAAGGTACTGAAAATTAGGGTCGGTCGGTCGGGTAAAAAAAAAGGAAAAAAAAAAGGCAGAAGTACCTATAATAGGGTATCAAATTTCTTTATTTGTGACAGAAATGCTGCCAATGACATGGCAAGAAGTACAAATATGTGAACATGATGTTCATGAGACACATTTCCCTCTGTATTATTCTTCAGCTTGTTCATACAGAAAATTGTGCAGATTTGAAAAATGTTGAATTCGCAGGCTCCATTATAAATAAACGATGTCAAAATCTCAGTTTTTTGTACCCTGAACTGATGGTACAGTGTACAAACAAAAACAAATTATTTAGACTTTTTTTGTTTATTTTATTCAAAATGCAGTTCTCAGAAGAAAAAAAAGCTCCTCTGGACAGGGTCGGTCGGAAAGTAAAAAAAAAAAAAATTTTTTATAGGGTCGGGCCCAAAAATAGGGTAGGTCGGGACATGGGAAACAGATAATCAACTAGACGTGCCCTAATACACAGCTGCTCTTCCGGTTGCCGCTTGTCGTCCATGTGCCAATTAAGACCGGATTTTTTTCGTAAAAATGTGAGAGGGGAGGAAGGTTTCTTTGAAGCAAATGAAAGAGCAGCATGCCCCATATCATTTTCTAACTGTTGGCAGCCTTATTTCGTGCACGCTAGGTTTGTAGTGAGACCTGAAGTTGTGTATATATTTTATGTGCATGGATGAATGGGTGACATCACAACTAAAAGTAGCTTTGATTCACAAGCTACGTAGATCATTGATGTTATTGGCTTATTTTCCTTTTACATGTTATCAATTGATGTTTGTACTACCAGGCACTGAGAGACGTCCAGTAGACTGGTGCAGGATTTTAGATGGCTGTACTATATATGCAGTGAAGATATTTAGTTCCTGCACCAGTCGACTGGATGCCTGTCAGCGACATGTTGTACTGCATTTGATTAAACATCCATGGATAAAAAGCCAGGCATACTACTCGTAATGACCCACATAGCTGCGTATCAAAGCTCTGCGCATGCTCATGTGTGACGTCAGTGGCCTGTACTAGCATCCATGCCTAGGAAAATGGGCGGCAATCGGGCGTGCTGTCGTGTATCATGCATGGGGTATAGGTCCCTGCTGGAAGTCATCCGATATACTCAGTTCGTTTTGCCTTGGATGAAGAAAAGAATGGATATGTAGCGAGAGACCAATAACTAGATGCCCTATAGTTAAGTGCTGGACTCATGCCAGGAGTACCAGATAAGGCATCAGCGCGAGGTCACGTTGGAACAAGGACCAATCAGGGCTCTCGCATCGATTACATTACTGAGCAACCTTATCTTAGTCAGGCGGATTTGAGACGTATTTTGGTCAAATCGTGCACTTTGTATTAAAAGCGTGAAACTTGGTATGGTGGTACATATAACTATTCCGAACATTTTCAGATATGGAGGCGTCGCACCAGTGCCCCCTGGTGGCAGGTGGCGCCACCTACACTTTGGCTCGCCTTCCAATCATATATGGCCTATAAAACCTGACTTTAGAGTGGCATAATAGTTTGGGATTATGATGTTTAGGTCTTTAATCAATCAAATTAACTTCAATAAGAATATATGACAGGATATAGGGCAGCAGTACCCTTAATTCGCAAAGAATAAGTGACGTAAATCTAAAAAAAATCTAAAGAATTGGCTAAAAACGTTCATTTATGTAAAGAACATTTAGAAGTTATGATATTTTCTAGAGAATACTGATAGAGAAAGCATGGTTGTTGCTACCATTAAGTATTTTTTATTGAATGTGCCACATAAATGATTCCTAGCCCCCCTTTTGACCCCCTAACTACTTGTACAAAGATATGTGTATGTACAAATTGAAGTTGACTACGCATTACACACATGGTAAATAGTCACATCTTTGTCAATTCCCTGTTTCATTGACATTGAATATTATTTTTGAAAAGTATTTAATGAAGATAGTCTAGAAGTACCCCTTGGTGGAAGGTGGCGCCACCTGCAACATGGCCTTTCATCAAATGGATGTATATGAATCTGTGAATATAATCCAATGTCTGTGAAACTTCCCATATGTATTTCAGATAATAAAGTATGAAGGCCTTCCTTCAGTGCCTGTTGTACTATGGCACCATCACTGACTTGAAGTCTGATGCAATTGGCAGGCTAACTTTTACTATTTTATTTCACTTTGGAGAGTTTTTAGTCATTTGCTTTTGACTTTTTTAAGTGCGCCTAGGTCGGAATCATAACAAAATGATATTCATATTTTTCCTGTGATAGGGGGCCTAATGTATGATGGGAAATACATGCATCTTTGCCCAAGTTAGATGAAATTGGACCATTTTGATCTGATTCAGCTAAGTATTGTGACGTACCTTAAAACTTAAACACTGTACAATTTGACATGACTAACACATGAGCATATTTTCGGGACTCTAGCTTAAGCCAGATGTCAATTTACATAATTGTACCCTCCCCACCAGGGTGCAACATAGGTTCCAAAACATTAGTTACCGAACGGGGCAAGCTGCCCCTTATGTTTACTTGGCCCGCTGGCACTTGCACTTGCCCCATCACAGTAAAACAAAAGTAAGTTACATTACGAGGACTCTGCCAAAAATATTACTTGCCGAACGGGTCAAGTTAGGGTATTGTTCTGCTTGCCCAATTGTCGTTCTTTGCCAAATTCACTTGCAACTTGCAATGGGGCAAGTGGTTTATATAATGTTGCACGCTGACCACAGTAGCACAATAACGCACACTTCAGGTCAGCCTTAGAACATTTGAAATTCTTTTGGCAACCTTTCTTGCAACTACAGTGTAGCAGTTCCTGACAGGACCATTTTGACTGCCATTTGGGCTGGATGGAAGTGGACTAAAGCCTGGCCCAAGCAATGGCCTGCTTGATAAAAATGTGGAAGAGCCGCAGATTTTTGTTCACCTAGGGCACTAGAAATGTCACGGGCAGCTAAATAGCAGATGTGACACTGTGTCCTTCTTCCATGGTAACGGGAAAAAGAGAGCCTAGGAAACTTAGTCAAGAGTTCCAGTGTTAATCCCAGTATTTGCAGCATTATCAAGCCATCTTCCTGAAGTGGCAGTAGATATGATGGCAGTCATTGAATGGTATGTTGTTCTATTGTACGACAGGATGAGTGGATATGTACTAGTCAACCAGGCACAAAAAGAAATGTTAACAAAGAAAGGAAGAAATACAGAATAGATACCCCCTTCCCAATCAGCTCTAAATTGAACACACAATTTAAAGAGGGCAGCATTTCAACAGGCCATTGCTTTAGTCAACAGGCCACATCTGCACAGCCTAAGTGAATGGGAATTGATCAATCCCCAAGAAAAATGGCAGCCAAAATGGTCAACACTGTCTAAAACCAATAAGTCCTGTCAGGAACTACTACACTGTGGTTGCAAGAAAGGTTGCCAAAAGAATTGCAAATGTTCTAAGGCTGACCTGAAGTGTAATGAATTGTACTGCTACTGTGGTCGAGGGTGTTCTCTTACATAAAAGGTAAAAGTTCAACTGTTGCCATCTGCTTAAAGCTAGAATCCTACAAAATATGTTCTTGTGTTAGTCAAGTCCGCCCTCAACATTCCTGTGAAGCAGCCCTGCTACAAATGATTGACACTTGGCTGAAAGCAATTGATGATAACCAATTAGTGGGCACAATCTTTCTAGATCTTCAGAAAGCATTTGATGTTGTTGACCACAGCATTCTGGTAAAGAAACTGGGTCTATATGGACTACCGTGATTTCGCGTGTATAAGACGCACTTTTTTACACTAAATTTTACACTCAAATCGGGGGTGCGTCTTATACACAAAGCTAGAAATCTAGGGTGTTTTACATCGAGTTACCTGGCCACTCGGAGATCGCCAATTTCAATTATAATGCGGCGGCCAAGACAATGCCCATCGATGTTTGCCTCGTCATTGATAAATTGTAATTACCGAACCACCCTCCGCTAGAATTTACTGATTACAATACATGTGACATGCATTGGACAATGGGTAGTGAGTACCGACACAGGGTGATACGCATTGATGTCACGGTGATGTCACATTTCACTCACCTCAATATGCGTTTTACTGGCTTTCTAGCGTTATTCATGAGGAGTTGATTTCCTACAATATTTCCGAAAAGGGGATGCGCACTATACACAAAGCTAAGGTCTATACATCATTTTAAAGGCCTGGACAAGGGGTGCGTCTTATATACGGGTGCGTCTTATACACGCGAAATTACGGTAAGTGAAAATTCTGTGAAATGGTTTTCCTCTTATCTCAGCAACCGTAAACAGAAAGTAAGTTTAAATGGTTGCGTTTCTGATTTTAACCCATTCATGCCTGTAGCAGCCAAAACTGCCTGACAATTTTGGTGATGTCTTTCTAAGAAGAGCAATATTTAGATAATATTTGAAGGAGAGTTGTTAATCTGAACTCTATCTACAACTCTCCTCCAAATATTTTGCAAATTTTTGCTTCATTCCAAGGTTTATTCTTAAAAGTTTGACAGGTCCAGATGACACTAGTGAAATAGATCTCCAGGCATGAATGGGTTAAAGAAATCACAGCAGGTGTCCCACAAGGGTCAATCCTAGGGCCACTATTATTCATTATCTTTATCAATGATATGTTTATGCATGATAGTAGTGTAGATAATAAGAATAGTCTTTATGCAGATGATTCATCCTTTATACTGTAGGTAATACTGTAGCAGAAATTGAGATGAACTTGAATCAAGACTTGAAGAAAGTTACAAATTGGTGCACAAAAAACAGAATGTTTATCAACAAAGCTAAAACAAAATCTATGCTTCTGTGCACAAGACAGAAAAGAATGAATTTAGACAGTACCCTTAAAATCAAAATTGATAACGATTATTTAGAAAATTCAAAAAGTGAAAAGGTTCTTGGGGTAACAATAGATGAATTTTTATGCTGGACAGAGCAAGTTGACAAAACCTGCAAAAAGATCATTTTCAACCTACATACTTTAAAAGAAATAAAAAAGAACCTCCCAGTTAAAGAGAGGTTGTTATTTTATAACTGCTATATTTTACCACACTTAAGTTACTGTTGTTCAGTGTGGGGAAACTGTCCGGCAAATCAACAAAACAGGATAACCAAATTACAAAAGCGGGCAGCCCGCTTAATACTAGATGCCGATTTGTCAATTCCATCTTCTGATCTATTCAAAAAGCTTAAATGGCTCCCTTTTCCTAAATATGTGGAATACCAACAGTCTGTCACTGTATACAAAAGCCTTAATCAGTTAAACCCCCATTATATGAACAAACTTTTCTCATACACACAAGAAAACCACAGCTATGGTACTCGAAATGCAACCTCCTCACTATTAGCTCTTCCAAAATGTAATAAATCAATTGGCCAAAAATGCATTTCATACTCAGAGCCCAAAGTTTGGAATGGCTTAACTGAAGCAATCAGATGTGCACCATCTCTACCTTCCTTCAAGTCTCGATACCTAAAAGCAATGTACTGTACTACTTTGTAACCCTGGGGCCCTCAGACTACTTGTAAACATGCCAGAGGGCCTCAGGGAAGATCCTTACCATTGGACTGAGTTACCCTCTTTAAATAAAGATTATTATTATTATTATTATTATTATTATTATAAGTCCAATTGTACAGTTCTGTACAATAGGAAAATAATCCGAGTGGGGTCAGTTCAGTATAATGGTTGGATGTATTATTCCTGTCATTAGAATGTTAACCTTCAATATTGGCATTTTGGAATAAAAAATAACGGAAAAATCCCCAAATCACAAATTCGTTTAATTTTCACCTCAGATTAATTTCATATTCTACAGTATTTAAGTTTTAAGGTACGTCACAATACTTAGCTGAATCAGATCAAAATGGTCCAATTTCATCTAACTTGGGCAAAGATGCATGTATTTCCCATCATACATTAGGCCCCCTATCACAGGAAAAATATGAATATCATTTTGTTATGATTCCGACCTAGGCGCACTAAAAAAGTCAAAAGCAACTGACTAAAAACTCTCAAAAGTGAAAGAAAAATGTAAAAAGTAGCCTGTTAATTGCATCAGACTTGAAGTCAGTGATGGCGCCATAGTATAACAGGCACTGAAGGAAGGCCTTCATACTTAATTATCTGAAATACATATGGGAAATTTCACAGACATTGGATTACATTCACAGATTCATATACATCCATTTCATGTTGCAGGTGGCGCCACCTTCCACCAAGGGGTACTTCTCGACTATCTTCATTAAATTCCTTTCAAAAATAACATTCAAAGTCAATGAAACAGGGAATTGACAAAGATGTGACTATTTACCATGTGTGTAATGCGTAGTCAACTTCAATTTGTACATACACATATCTCTGTACAAGTAGTTAGGGGGTCAAAAGGGGGGCTAAGAATCATTTATGTGGCACATTCAATAAAAAATACTTAATGGTAGCAACAACCATGCTTTCTCTATCAGTATTCTCTAGAAAATATCATAACTTCTAAATATTCTTTACATAAATGAGCGTTTTTAGCCAATTTTTTAGATTTTTTAAGATTTGCGTCACTTATTCTTTGCAAATTAAGGGTACTGCTGCCCTATATCCTGTCATATATTCTTATTGAAGTTAATTAGGTTGATTAAAGACCTAGACATCATAATCCCAAACTATTTTGCCACTCTAAAGTCAGGTTTTATAGGCCATATATGATTGGAAGGCGAGCCAAAGTGTAGGTGGCGCCACCTGCCACCAGGGGGCACTGGTGCAACGCCTCCATATTTGAAAATGTTCAGTATAGTTATATGTATCACCATACCAAGTTTCACGCTTTTAATACAAAGTGCACGATTTTTCACAAATCCGCCTGACTATCTCCACCACCAGCTGGGAATACCCAGAGCACCAATTTTGGCTATTAGCTGCTATTAGTAGACATTGGTAGAGGCTAGCATGTTCAGGTTGACTGGCTGGTTTCGAGTCCACGTGTGTTTGGTCATCTAAGGTTTGCCAGCTATAAAAAAAGCTACATACCGCATAGTCCAGACTATTGTGGTCGTAATCCCAGTTGTAATAATCCACGTAATCATAGCGACGTTTTCGACTCAGGATCTTAGTGTGCGTGAGGTTGTCTGTCCGGATGGGCTGACTCTCTTGAGGCGTGGGTAACTCAATGTCGCCACTCCCCTCAAGACTCCGTGTCACTGGAAATCCTGCCATAGATTGAGAAATACAGTTACAGTGAAGACATTTAAATCCTGCACCAGTGAGCCGGACGTTGTTTGTTAAGACACTTTTCGAAAATGTGACGAAAATCAAAATTCTAAATTCCAGCTATAGCTCTTGGGTCAATGCGGTCAAGTGCAGTGCTAAATGGGGCTACAAAGAATCTGTCATTCTATATTGTTAACACTGTTGACATAAGTGATATTGTTATAGTGTCTCTCTAAGTGTGGGTGAGTTGGTGGTGTGACATAGAAGAATCACACACACACACACATGTACAGTGGAACCTGTCAAATTTAACACCTGTGTACATTGAACACCTGCGTACATTAAACAATTTTTCATGTCCCGGCACACTCCCATTGAAAATAAAATGGGAGGCTACCCGGATACATTGAACACCTGTCTACCTTGAACATTGAACACCAAATTTGTTCCAAAAGGCCACATTTAACCTGTCTATATTGAAAATTCTGCACTGATCTGAAACTTTTCACTGAAAATGAGGACAAATGAGATACATAAGATTAACCGTTTTGTTAAGTGATATTTTTCAAATGCTGAGCATGTGAAGTTTTTAACTATATAAAGAAAGTGAGGTAAAGACAGCAGATTTTGCAAATAAATGATCATGTTTCTCTTATTACCCTTGATTTTGTTTCTATTTCACCCGACCTCCAATTACTCAGAACCTGGATACATTGAACACCTGCATACATTTAACACTTTTTTCATTTCCCATAAGTGTTCAATGCAGACAGGTTCCACTGTATATATATCAGGAAGCCTAAGCAATGTGGGAACATTTGGGCATGTACAGGTATAGTTTTGGCAACAATGGCCACGTTTTGTGAGACTGCATTTTGCTCCACAATTATTCATCTCAATTATCTGCCAACTAAAACGTCACTTTATGCAATATATTGTTTGAAAATTAATATTTTCGAACAGATCGGACATAGACATTCATATCCTAGAGCTTATCCCAAGAAATAAGTGCATTTTGTGATTGTTGATACAATGCAGGCATGCCAATATGATTATACATTATACCCTCATAAAACTCTGTTGAACAAAGTGAGTATTGACATCCTCAGAAGACACTTTATGTCCCAAATAATAAATTTTGAAATAGAAATAGCATTTCTAAGAATAAACAGAGAAATAAAATCATATTTGGCAAGAATTAAATAAAAATTGTTAGGAAAAAATTAAGTTTTATCCTGTCCGCCATCTTGGAATTCAAGATGGCCGACATCTTAGGGTCCTAAATATGTCATAAATTGATTCTACAACCCATAAAACATAGTTTTAGACACTTAGATCTTGTTTTTACCATACTTTAAGGCTGAGATATGAAGAAAAACAGATGTTAGTGGCGGCCATTTTGAAATCCAATATGGCGCTGGTTACCATGGCAACCTGGGTGGGTACCCGGCTTTAAATGATTCGCCATTGTCCAAAGTACAACTATGCCAATTTTCACACTTTTGTCAAAAAAGTGAACGATTCACCAAATTTGGGCTCTTAGCCTCCCCACTAGATGAGCTTGTTTGAATGGAACCTTGTTTGTTTTCTATTGTTGCTCAGTATATGATCAAGTTATGTACATGCGTAATTATAATGAGTATATATAAGACTCATCCCACAGTTTTCGAACCTTTTGAACCTCTATGTTTGGAGGATGGACTTGGCCAGCAGACATGCCAGTAAAAATGCAGTTGGCTCATCCCATAACCTATTCAAAAATGTTAGTGCGATCAATATAAATTGTGCACTTGATTATTATTTCATATAAACATTCAAAAAAAGAACTGTGTTACAAATGTATATTGCTGCCCTAGGCAGAGAGTTGACCAGAGTTTGACAGAGTAGATACATAAAAGATGGGGCCAGTTTCTCGTATCGTAAATTACGATTTTCATTGTTGAAAATCGTAATTTATGATTTTTCTGTTTCTCGAAGCTGAGCCGTTCGTAAATATTTACGAAAATCGCGTAAAATTTACGAGGACCTAAGAGGTCATCGTAAATTTACGAATGACGTTTTTGGACCCTTGTTGCATGGCATCGTGGGGTAATCTCGCGCACCTACACGGGCACTTGACCACACGACCATCAGGGCAGGCCCGTGATTTATAAATATTTACATATGATTTATCAATAACCTGTGTATCTTAATATATGTTTAATTAATACATACACGTACATACATATTAATAATTTATTCATGGATAATTGTTTAAATATAATAAAATAAATGGTTTCTGAATATTTATTAGATCTCATAATTATTTACGAATCAATAGAAAAATACAATCATTCATAAATAATGTATAGATAATTTTAATTTTGAAATGTTTATACGTTATATCTATATATCGTTTATTAATATCAAAACATGCAACAAGTACGATGCATCATCAAGTGTAAATGAGCAAATAAAAACTTATATTTTAACGACGGGGGGGGGGGGGGGGGGGGGGGAGAAAATACAAAAACTACTTATATTCACGACCATTTTGGGGAGAGAAAATACAAATTCTTTATTTTCACGACCATTTCTTTTTTTTTGGGGGGGGGGGGGGGGGGGGGACAAAAGATAGAGTGATGAGGAGAAATAAAGGTCTAACTTTTCTCCTAAAAAAAACGGCCGTGAAAATGACTGTTTGCTTGGCTCGTTTTCGTAGCAAAGGTAGCCTATTAATTTGCGAAATTCGCAATATAAACCACGTGCGTGTATATCATGGAATATCATTTATACAAAGTAAAACGACCATATCAATAATGGAAACATGTATTCATCCGTACGTATATCTATCAATATCTAACATCTATCTATCTGTATGTATGCATGTATATATGTATGTATGTAGGTATCTATCTATCTATCTATCTATCTATCTATCTTTCTATCTATCTATCTATCTATCTGTCTGTCTGTCTGTCTGTACACGTATATCTATCTATCTTTTTATTTTCTCTCCCCCCAAAAATGGACGTGAATATAAAAAGTATTTTTTAAATTTTCTCTCCAACCCAAAAGTCGTGAAAAAAAGTTTTTCATTTTCTCTCCCAAAAAACGGTAGTGAAAATAAAAAAATCTTTATTTTCTCTCGGAAAACAACAGTAGTGAATATATATATATATTTCAAATTTTCCCTCCCCTTAAAACGGTCGTGAAAATAGAAGTTTTTTTTTAAATTTCTCTCCCCCCCCCCTCCCCCCCCCCCCCCAAAAAAAAACGGTTATGAAAATAAATGTTCTTTCACACTTGGTCCATCGCAGACACGACAAAAAGCACTATCTAACCCGGGAATTTTTCGCAAACACATGACCAATGTGCGCTTTTATATATTTCTTGATACAAATTGTATTTAAAACCCTAGTAAACTTATTTTAGAAATAATGTCTATTGATTTGTCATGGTCTTAACTATTGCTCTAAGGGCTAATTTAGTAGTGCAACCATGATACAATCTTGATACATAAATGCATACATTGACTGTGTTCCGCCAATAAGATATTCGGACACCCCTAATTCTGCTTAGGCTATTCCAGAAAGAGGAACGAAGGGGGGGGGGGGGGGGGGGGGGCTTATGTTAGATTTGAGTTTATTGTTGAATAATGGTTGTCTAATACAGCCCCTCTCAGAAAAAGTAATAATTATACTTCCTCGGTTTTCCCCGATAATTAAAAACCGTTAACCATTTAAGCAGTTAATTTGAACAACGAACAATACTGCATAAAAACGCAATTTATCTACCCTTTTCACGCACACATATGGTAGTATGTCCATGTTTTATTATGGAATAATAATAGTACGCTACGGCGGGATAAATGCCCCATCCATCCCTGACGTTCATGTCACTGATTCCACTCCCGTTGTGAGTGGCATACGCAACAATAAGACTATGTACGCCACAATAGGACTATATACGCAACAAAAGGACGTCACAACAATATTTTATCGTAAATGACGTCATCAATTAAGAAATTTCGAATTTATTTACGAAGAGCTTCGAGAAACGCAATAACTGATCTTCGTAAAAACGTTCCTAAATTTACGAATCGTAAATTATGAACGATTCGTACTTTACGATACGAGAAACAGGCCCAAGGATAAGAAAATGTTTTTGAGGCTTAATATCGGCTATCTTAGGACTATGTTCCAGATTGGCGACCAAAAGCCCCTAAAGAGTCTAGTTTGTTTGTTACTTTTGCGATGTAATGTTCTAAGTTGCAAACTGTTTTTTTTAAATAAAGTGATGATACTTGGAATAGTAGGTACCTTGCTTTTTATCTTGTTTTTGAAGATGATCGATTTGACTAGAATAATGATCCTACATGGATTAATCGTCATGTTTTCCTCACTCCTTAGCGACAGGCTGTTGTCCTCACTCCTTAGCAACAACTAATTGATTAGTACATAGCACTAGCTATGGACTAATTGATTAGTACATAACAACAGCTATGTACTAATTGATTTGTTACCACTAGCACGGAGAATAGTCACAAACACCCACAGAGTTTGCCGAGTGACCTACCAGTGAAACTACTTCAACAAGGCAGACTATGAGTATTTATCCAAAATCTCTGTTTGTAATTTTTTATCCTTTTGTGTTTTGCATTTTGTTCGGTATAACAAAACAAATATGACATCCCTGTGGGGTGTTCACCAGGAATAACTTCCCCTCGGGGAAGTTATTCCTGGTGTACACCTCAAAGGGATGTCATATTTGCATAATAGGAGTTCTGTTTGAAAATCCTTTTTAGCCGAACAGCTGATATTATGCGGGTACTTTTACATTTCTTAACATATTTTTATCAACATACTTCAGTATTTTGTATATGTGAGAAAAGTGAAATAACATTAGGTTAGAGGAAAAGGTGAATCGAAATAGGAATTCCACACACCATCTGAACATTGACTGCATGTCTCCACAGCTGACTGGTGGCTCAATGGAAATGTTCATGTCCAGCAATCAATTGTTGCCATATGGGATGAATGAATGAGGGATTTAACCCATTAATGCTCAGAGCGGCCAAAACAGCCTGACAATTATTGCTTAAGAGGTCCTCCCGAAATTGTCGTCTGGACCTTCGATACTTCTGACAATAACTTGAAAATAAAGAATTATTTTACAAAATATTTGAAGGAGATTTGGAGGTGGTGTTTGAGACATTTCTCCTTCAAATATTTTTACAATTATGCGTTCGCTTGAAAGATTTCATGCAAATTGGCTGGCTGTTTTAGGCAGCTGTGAGCATTAATGGGTTAAGGCTTGTCAGCACACAGAGGCCATTTAGTGCCATACATTTTTATTACCTAAAAGTGGTCCTTTGCCATTGTTAAGGAACAATAACAACTCTAGGGAGGAAGAGGAATAGGAGAGAAAGTAAGAGCAGACCAATAATTCACATCCAAGGAAGATCAAGGTATCTTTTAGATGCATGGCATCCATAGACAGATCCACACATCCCCCTTCTTTTATAAGGCGAGCAGGGTGCCACAACATCTTAGAGTTACCCTGGAGGTGCCAGCTACTATTGCACACCATTGAGCAAGCCGAGAGGATTTGTACCACTTTGGGATTACCATCAATGCAAGCCTCTATTTGCTACCATGCTTCCACTCTTCTAATTCTACTCTCTGAAAGCATACGTTCATATAACAACAGGCCAAACTATTCTTCAAGGTCAGCTTGCCATTAAACCAATATATACTGAAGAGATATCCACGTTTGACAAGAACTAGTATTACACTATTCTAATTCTAATCTCTGATAGCATACGTTCATATTGCATAAGTTCCTGGATCAGGTCAAGGTGGCAGGTGGTCAGTTGACATGAAAGAGGGAAACCCCCACACTGCAGCAAGCACCTTCTTCTGAGTAACATAGTCAGGCATCGTCATCGTGCAAAAAGAATTTGTGCAATTAAAGTTCCTGGATCACGTCAAGCTGGCAGGTGGTCAACTGCCCAGGAGTGAAACCCCCACACAGCCGCAAGCACCTTCTCCTGAGTAACATAGACAGGCTTCGTCATTGTGCAAAGATTTAACTTGTGCAATTAGCCAGTCTATGACAACCTATGCAGAAGTTGTATATGGATATCTTTTGACCTGGAGCTGTAAATGTGTATGTACACAATTTAGGGAACTTATAGTGGACACTACCATCTCTTTTTATAAAAAGATAACTACGTCAAGGAGATTTCAAAGCCAAATCGATTGGATTTTTTGGTCATCAGTTCTTTCATTGCGATGGCAACAGCTCTTTGGGCCAAATTTGTTTGGAAAAACAGCAAGCCAAAATTATTCTGCAAGACTGGCTTGCCATTGAACCAATATATACTGAAGAAATGTCCACGTTTGACCAGAACCTTTTCACCAACCTTTTGGGCTCAGAATCGGCACTTGCAGACCATCCTGCCTGCTTTTTTACCTCGCGCCAAAGTCAACTTTGAAAGAGAGATTTTAATGCTGAGAGATGGATCAGGAAGCGTGGCTTTGGACTGGGCAACTTCTGCAAAAGGGAAGGATTCTGATAAATCATCCAACCCAGTCTTAATTATCCTACCACCTTTAGGGGGAGGACGAGGCAGTTCAAGCAACATTTGTCAGATAGGAACTGATGATGGATTTCGCTGTGTAGTTTTCAACAAGAGAGGCCATGGGGGTAATTCTCTTTTGACGCCAAAATATCAAAGTCTTGGCGATTCTTCTGATCTTCGAGAGGTAGGTCTTCATATTCGAAATAAATTCCCTGATGCATTGATGACAGTAGTTGGATATAGTTTGGGAACTGCTGCACAGACATGTTACCTATCAGATTCTGGTTCAGAGTCCCATCTAGCGGCAGCCGTCATGATCTCTTCTGGCTATGATGCAGAGGCTTTCTGCTACGATAACGATAAAAAGATACCAGAACCTTACAGCACTCTAATGCTGCGTACCATGAAAAGCAACGTTAGAAAACATCAGACCATGTTGTCCGCTGCCGTGGACATCAACCAAGTCCTTAGTACCAAGACCCCTGTAGAATTTGAGGAAGCATTGTACTGCAAAATGCATGGCTTCAAAAACATGGATGAATACTTTAAGGTTAATAATCCTATATATCATCTGCCCAAAGTTAGCACTCCTACTCTGTTGATAAACAGCGAAGACGACCCTGCATTTAAAGCCAGCCTGATACCCTTTGATGTTATCAACGCTTCTCCACATCTGACCTTAGTCTTGACCAAGAGTGGTGGACACTTGGGGTTTCTTGAGGGTGCCACTGCTAAACCCTGGGCAGACAAATTGGCCATCAAATACCTGAGAGCAGTTTTGGATTTCTCGCAACAATGATCTAGCACTCTTTGCACCATATCAAATCTCTGTGCATTATATCACGCGTTGCAAAACGAACTCAACAAAGGCACATGCCCTTTCTTGCTTTAAGGGAAACACACTATGTGGTTAACCAGGGCCCAGTAATACAAAGCACTCTTATCTCCAACGATCATCTTACGCCTCACTTAGCACTTATGGCCAGTAAATCAAAGCACACTTAGGGCCTGCTGCCTGTAAGATTCTCGCAAAAAGCTAAGGGTGGTAGGGGGCTCACCGAACTCTCACTTAACTCACACAAGCTATCTAGAAACCTTGAAATAGTGACTTTTTAAGTCAACTTCACAAAGATTAGTGAATAAAAAGTATTCTAGAAGATTAAGTGATAATAATTTTAACTTTTTACTCAAAATAACATAGATCTAAAAAAATGTCTAAATCATACTTTTTCATCTGTGCTTATCTAAGTGTAAAACTACACAAGTATGTAACATACTTGTACACATTTTTGTAGTCAGCTAAATGTAAGGGCTTTAGTTAGCTTACTTCCAGAGATGCTTGTATACCCTTGCTGTCCATCTGTGGACAAGTGCTGCTAACCACAGGAGGTGAGGCAGTGAATGCTGATAATGAGCTACTCCTGGAAGTAGCCTCTTTTGTTCCTCAAGATAAGATGGTCGTAAATGTTGGAGTACATGAGGGTCTCATAAGTGTTTTGTTTTACCCAGTAAGTGAAGTGTATCTTTTCTCGTAGAGCTCACGTAAGATGTATATAAGTTAAGTGACCTTTGTATTACTGGGCCCTGGGCCTTAAGTGTAGCGTTGTGTGTATCTGCCAATTCCCCCTCTCACAAATCAACAGTCATTACCTGTTGAAGAGGAAATCATAAGTTGCTTCAAAGCACAGTTCTATGTTCCTGCACACCTAATGCTGGAAATTCATGAATCATGGTGCTGTGTGCAGTAAGTGAGTGACGGCTTAAATAGACTGCAAAAGGACATTGGCACACAAAGAGCATTTAATATCATGAGCTATATCCAAAAGGCGGTCCTTTGTAATTGTTGAAGAACAATGACAAAACACAACGATTCTAGGTAAAAGAGGAAAAAGAGGGATAGTAAGAGTGGAGCCTTCATACCAAAAGAGGACCAATTAGGAATCTTTGAGATGAGTGGGATCCATGGAACCACACATCCAAGCATTGATACACATCTCTACTAGAACAATGTATAAAGACATTTAGCCAGCACCAGTATATGGTTCCCTGGGATTGCACATCATTGAGCAAATGATAGACTTAGAATATTGGATATGTTGCTAATGAAAATTTGATACACAACTTTGCTTGAACAATGTATAAAGACCTTCTAGCTAATACATTTATATTACTCTCATAGTTGTCACATTACATACGGGTACCGATCTGAAAGTATTTAGTGTGAGATATCCAATGAATACATACATGACTGGGTTAAACAGTTTTTCAAAGATTCTGGCGTCACTGTGATTTGGACGAAAGTAGCCTCAGCATTAGAAGATATAACGTGATAAGCCTTCAAGAATTTCCCTCTATTTTAAAGTGTCAAATACTTACAGCCATCTTTGATTATTATGTGCAACTTTTATGAAAACAGCATAACAAATCTAGACAGTGGATTATTGCAATATCCAAAAACATTGGTGATGGGTAAATCATATACGTAGATTAGTTATAGTCTTAGAATAGTGCATTTGTTGCTGATTGAAATTTGATAAACATTTTTGCTTGAACAATGTATAAAGATGTTTAACTAGCACAGCTAGGGTCTCACATGAGTTTGCACGAATTCGACTTTATGTAAATGATATGGTAATGAGGAAAACCCCCAAATTTTGAGTCAAATGCGAGTTTTCGGAAAAGCTCGCTTTCGATGTTTGTCCAGAGTTAGGCAATTCGAAAACGAGGTTTGTTTTGGCGCCAAAATAAAACTCGAATTTCATTTTCTAAACTTGTCGAATGCGGCGAAATTCCCAGTAAATCCAATGACGGAGTCCTTCCATGGCTACATGGTCGAATGCGATGGGGTTTGCAGTTTGTCATTAACATAATGATTTTCTCATTTGCATAAAATCGAAAATCGCATTCGACTTATTTCTTGTTGAATGCGAGGTGTAGGCAAATGACGAATGCAAATTTTTATGTCGAATGCGATGTCTCACATGTCGCACGCGACATAAACTGTCAATCAAACAGTTCATTTGCATAAAAATCGAATGCCCAATCTGTTTTCGACATTGTTCGACCTTTCGACATTTTAGCGGTCGAATGCGACTTAAAGCAGTTCCACATCGCATTCGACACCACAAAATTATCATCTTTTTTGCCTAACCCCGCGACTTTTTGCCATGTCGATTATAGTCGAATTTGAGTCGAATTTGGTCGTATTCGACTTTTTCAAATGTTTGTCAAATCGGGTCGAATTCCCGCAAACTCCATGTGAGACCCTAGCTTTAGTAGATTACTCACACAGTTAACATACTGTGCTCCAGTAGTTGGAGCACGGTAACTGGAAATTGCTTCCAAAGTGAGCGCACTGTAAAAGGATGGTTATGCAACTTTCATGAAAAAGTATTATCAATCTAGACAGTAGATTGTTTTAATATTCAAAAACATTTTGGTTGCTAATAAGTTATCTAACATGTGGAATAGTCACTTATCTAAAATGAATAGTGTATTCCATTATTCGAACACTCTCCGTAGATAAATTATAGTCTTAGAATAGTTGATTTGTTGCTAATTGAAATTTGATTAACATTTTTGCTTGAACAATGTATAAAGATGTTTAGCTAACACTAAGTATGTTACTCACGCAGTTGACATACTGCGCTCCAGTAGTTAGTGCGCGGTAAATGGAAGTTGCTCACATATTGAGCGAACTGTAAAAAGATTGTTGTGGGCAACTTTCATGAAAAAATATTATAAATCTAGACAGTAGATTTTTGCAATATTCAAAAACATGTTGGTTGCTGATAAGTTATCTAACATGAGGAATAGTTACTTATTTAAAAATGAAAAGTGTATTCCATTAATGTAACACCCTCTGTTGTAATTAGGACATTATGATTTAACTCATATACACTAAAGAGTTTCTCTAGAAAGCATCGGCTGATACACTCATACTTTTGGATAAAAACTTAATACAATAAAAGCTAACAAGATAGTTGAAGTATATTTGTAGTTTGGCTTCTGATTAGCATTTCCCTTCAGATATCAAAGCGTTTTTAGTAATATATTTCCAAAATCATCATGCCCATTTTTGGCCACATTTGAGTGTGAATGGGTTAACAATATACTGCAATGAGTTTTACCTACATCTTTAACATGAGGCACGGTATTACAACAACAAATAGTGTATGTATTATATTTTAGCTGTTTGAAATTAAAACCACATTGCTCGCATATTGTCTTCAAACTTATGATTTGCTCACATACTGGCATTGTCAGGCAGACAGCTCTCCCCCCTGTGATATGTGTACAGCATCGTGATTTGCTCGCATACTGGCGTTGCCAGGCGGACAGCCTTTTCCCCTGTGATATGTGTACAGCATCGTGATTTGCTCGCATACTGGCCTTGCCAGTCGGACAGCCTCTCCCTCTTGGTCCCTATGTCAATTTTAACTATTGTTTATAGTTACTTTTTTTGCCACTTCTAGACTAAATGGTGACTAGCCAGTCGTGAATAGTAGAGAAAAAGTGTAGCAGAAAATCTCAACCTAGCCCTATGCCAATGACAATTTTGAATAAGACATTCCTCTAGTTGAATTGTAACCCAGGCTGTTTTAAGGGGATTTGGAATTTGGAAATTTGCTTTTTCGTCACTTTTCATGACATGTTGCGGCTAAGTCGTGACTGATGGAGGGAACCGAAGCACCCAGCGAAAACCCCCGCCTAACCCCATGTCACTGGAAACCACCTCAAATGCCCTGGCCAAGAAACAATCACGGGAAGTTGTGGGAGACAGTTATAGTCTGTCTGACTTGAGTTTGGCTAACTGCTTTTCCGACAAAAAGTTCGTTTGAGGTTTGCCAAGTAGTTTGGAAGGCAAAAAGAGGAAACAGCGGTTAGCCAAACTCAAGTCAGACAGACTATAGCAGTCAGTGGGTACTGATGCCTTATGGTTTGACCATGCACCTATCAGGGCCGGCCCCTTTTCGTGCAAAGCTGTGGGCAGTTCTAAACATACATGTAGCAAGCAGGTTCACGTAACAAGCATATCTACTAATCGTCTTCCACGCATTGAAAAGTAATAGCCAATCATTGGTGTACGGTATGAATTATCAAGATCCCTTTCCTTTGACAAACATCTCCATAGCGACAGGCCTCGAGTGCATCTCGTTCACGTGACAAGTTAAAGTATACCTACATGCCATCTACGTATTGAAAAGGGATCAACCAGATGTATACGGTAAGAATTATCAAGACCCCTTTCTTCTAACAGACCTACCAGTAATCATAACGACACACCCTGAGTGCACCTAGTGACCTGAGTGCACCTAGTGACCTGAATGCACCTAGTGACCTGAATGCACCTAGTGACCTGAGTGCACCTTGTGACCTGAGTGCACCTAGTGACCTGAATGCACCCAGCTATGGCCCCGTTGAAAGAGGTACTGGGAGGACAGTACAATTACAGAGAAGGGGGAAGGCAAGTGTTGCGACAGGGCGCTAAAGGCCGCAGGAGGAGTAGAAATTGTCATTAGGCAAGTTCCGCTATCCCGTGTACGGCTCCGGCTACGGCTAAGGATAGTGCCACGTCACGCAAAGTGATGCATCGTCATCACTTTGTGTGTAGCCTGGCGCGGAGCCGATCTCGTGAACCGGCTGAGACACGCTGTAGGCCGTAAGTCCAAAACGGCGCAGCTATTTGAATAAATGTGGAATATCAAATTGATAATCCACAAAAACATTGATTGCAACATTGAGTTAAATATGTTAACTCAACATTGACCAAGCGATTTTAAAAAATTCGCCGGTTTTGATATAGAAATTTCAAATATAAAAATAGGCTCCGTTTGGCAGAGATGATCGCCACTTGATTTCTTTAATCAGCTACGGCGTAGCCGTAGTCCCGTCGTAGCGGAATTATATTTGTACCCACCCGCCTCCGCCTACGGCTCCGTACAAGCTTAGCCGTTCGCGGAGGCGTTTACGACATAGCGGAATCTCTCTATTGTAGTAAGGATCCGTGCGCCCAAAAAGTGAGTTGTTTCATGTTTTAAATATTTCTTAATCAAATAATAAATTTGGATTGTTTCCTTTAAATTGTGTCGAAATAGCGTTTTGGTCGCCGACTATCGTGCAACACACGCCGAACTATGCAACAACTGAAACATACATGCTCACGTGCGACAAATGCTGACGTCTTGAAATGACGTCATGTTACGATGGAATTCCGCGCATTCCAAAGTCGTAACTTCGATGTTCACGGTAAAACTGACTTTACTCGTCTTTCCGTGAATCGATTTCAATGCAGTTTAAATCGCTACAACCGCCACAAATAATTCTACATGTCTCTTAATTCTAGAGGAAATCTGTCGTGAAATGACGATTTTGCAACAGGTTGAAGTCGTAGTAATTTTTATGCCATATTTTCGGTCAATCGCTACTCATACTGTGTGTGTGTGGTTATTGCACAGATATGAAGCTCATATGAAGGGACTTCCAATATGTTTCAGCGAAGTTCAAGTAAAGAATGACGTCACGGATAACAATAACAAACACTTTGTGACTACATTTGAAGGGGAATGCAGAAATATCATCGAGCTGCGCGAGCATTTAAAGCTTTGCTTTCTCATCATATTAGACTGACAACCGGAGTAAATCTTTGTTAAGTACTACTAGGCCACTTATACGGCCCCAAACTGATTATAACATACCTTCGTCATGTGAGCCGGTAAATATCCAAATCAAATATGGCGCCTGTTGTCTAACTACGCCCAAACGGCTCGGCATCACCCGAATGTCGTTAGAACCCAATAAGGAGCGCCAAAATAGCTGAAAATTTGTTTTTGATCTATTAATCTAATGCCTTTTCAAATAAATGAACAATAGTAATTCTATCAATACGCCTTTACATGTTGTTAATATTGTGGCATCGCAATCCAATTTTGCTTATACTTCGAACTTGCTATTCAGAGGTTCAGTCAACTATACCTGTTACCGTTTCACTTTTGCGGCGCTGCACGCCGAGGGGATGAACATTCGCGTCTAGTGACCTGCTGAGCCGGACATGACCTACATCCTTACACAGAAGAAGCCGGACCCGTGTCCTCTCTGGTCCAAACTTGGCATACTGCCCTTTCCCTTTTCACAAAAGATTGTATTTCCTATCCGACCTTGGCAAACGTCTTAGGAGAGCTTTGTCCTTGATCTGTATACTAACTTCCTTTCTCAAATCCTTCAAATATTGATTTCGCTCATTAGGCGCCCATTGTAATATCCCACTCGAGATCGCTCACACTTGTAAGTTGTTTGCAATGGACGAATCTAAAAATCGGCACCCAATGAGCGAAATCAACATTTCAAAGGATATGAGAAAGAACCTGAAGTTAGGTTATAGATAAAGGATACGAACTTTTTGTAACGAATAGGAAAAACTATCTGCCGAGTTGTGCTCAGAGAGATTTTACTAGTAGATACTGCACGGTTTGCGGTCAACTCTGTATTGGAAACGGGCTCTACTTTCGCCTGAGTGTATGATAAATGTACCCTTTTTTGATGAAGAAAATGTTATTTGAGGTAAAACACTGTAAAATAGAAAAAACCGTGGTCCTATCCAGGTGTCATCGCAATCAGCTAGGTTAAAGAAAACTTATAGTTAAACACCAAGACCACAGGGATCGGATAACAATTGTTAGACACAGGCCAAGAGTGCTAAACTAGGAGGTGCGTTATATTGAGTGTGACACCAGCATCACAGCCTTAACTGAACTTCTTCAGACTCACTGATCTACTCTGAGCAGATTTAAGTTCAGGTTTAGTTCTGTAATAATCCTCAAGGGGGAGCCACTTGACAGTGTTTGATAATTCTGTAAGCCATGAAAACTGCAACCATGGAAACTGTGCAGCCATCTGTAGTTTGAGAGATACATCAACCGTACTTAAACACCAGTGCTTATATCTATAGTCGTCGCGGTGGAATCCCGTATTATTCCTACATGTAGGTTGAGCAGTGGGAACTATATTAGAAAATAAAATTGAGCTGGAACAAGCTTAGCCATATATAGCAACACATCTACGCTATAAGAGGTCGTTTCCTATCCTACACATACAGTACGGACATTTAATTCCTGCACCAGTCGACCGGTCGTCTGCCAGTGCCTGGTTTTGAAAGCACCCGTAGATAACGTGTCAAAATATAACCCAAGCACATCGATGACCCATGTAGTTTGCGAATCAAAGTCACGTTCAATTTTGAGCCTATCCTTGCATCTATGCCCATGAAACTGGTGGCAAGCAGGCTTGCGGTCGTGTATGGTGCCCAGGCATTTGGTGCAGGAATTAAATGTCGGCACTGTACACTGCAAGAGGGATCAGTAAAGACTCAACTAGTTTGGAGTTTCATTGCATGACCTGAAAATGATTAACCTTTGTATAATGTGGGGGAACTTTACTCTAATTATTTACTACTAGGTGAATATCTTCCCAAATAATTTTTCATTGATGAATGATAACCCGCTTGAAATGTCAAGGTAAGGTTTCCCCGATCTCGCGTGTTTCTACTGTTGGCAATTGTTGGCAATGGGCAAATTTTACAATGGGACCTAATGGACAAAATCAACATTTTTTGGAGTTGAGACAAAACGTATGTTATACATACACGCGGTAGTGCTCCTAAGAGGTCAAAAGACAAAAACGAACTTTTTGTGGGGAAAAAGAGGAAAAAGCTGTTAGCCAAATCAAGTCAGACAGACTATATAATGAGCAGATTCACATTTTGCGGAGTTGAGATAAAAAGTATGATTATACATACGCGACTTCGTGCTCCAAAGAGGTTTGTTTAAACTTGGATGGCAAACTCGAACGTTTTGCACCACAGAAAAAAGAAGAAAAAAACGGATGACAGACAGAATATTCGTATCTTACCCCGTGGAGCCCAAACATCCCATAGTATACGTTTTCCGTCATAAGTATTTGGTTTACATAGTCAAAAATTCTAGGTAGCCTCTCTTTTCAAGTTTTCAGCAGAAATTCGCTATATCAAATTGTTATTAAGACCTACCCGTAGCCGCTTGGAATGCGAAATATCCAAATACTGTGACAATTACAAAGAACGAACTCATGCCCTCAAATGCATGGTATCAGCCATTGCATATTTGTCACCATGACAGCGGCCGTTTTGTGACGTAACAATATTGTTTTTATTGTTGAACCACGTGATACTCTAACTGTGACGTCATAGTCGCAAAAGGAAGCGCTGGCATCATGACGTCATCTCACTCTAACCTGCTCGTCATTGTTGGCTACCGATATCCCATTTGTTATTTTCAGAGAAAAGAGTCAGTTATATTGATTGATTGAGAGTGAGGTAGAGTTACACAGTTCTGTGATATTACTATTCTTACAACTATAGTCTGTCTGACTCAAGTTTGGCAATCACTTTTGACACTTTTTTGTGACAAAATGTTCGAGTTTGCCATCCAAACTTGGCAAACATCTTAGGAGCACTACTACGTGTATGTACAAACATACCTTTTGTCTCAGCTCCGCAAAATGTTGATTTTGCTCATTAGTTCCTATTGTAAAATGTGCACATTGCCGACACTACGATCTCACGTGTTTGTCTGTTGTGAACAATACAAACACCGCAATCATATTGTGGGCAATGGACACATTTTACAATGGGAACTTATGAGCAAAATCAACATTTTGCGGATTGAGACAAAAAATGTGTTTATACATACACGTAGTAGTGCTCCTAACATGTTTGCCAAGTTTGGATGGAAAACTGGAACATTTGGTAACAAAAAAGTGGCAAAAGTGATTGCCAAACTCAAGTCAGACAGACTATAGTTGTCACATGCTTAATAGTTAGTGTATTACTGAAGCTTTTGAAATAAGATGATGTTAAGAGGCAATAAAAACAATTGCTTCGCAGAGAATTATAAAAGAGATATATAGTCTGCCTGACTTGATTTGGCTTACAGCTTTTTCCTCTATTTTCCCACAAAAAGTTCGTTTATGCCATCCAAACTTGGCAAACCTCTTAGGACCACTACCGCGTGTGTGTATACACATATTTTTTGTCTCAAATCTGCAAAATTTGATTTTGCTCATGAGGTCCCATTGTAAAATTTGCCAATTGCCAACAATAACGATCTCGCGTGTTTGTACTGTTGGCAATTGTTGGCAATGGGCAAATTTTACAATGGGACCTAATGGACAAAATCAACATTTTGCGGAGTTGAGAAAAAAAGTATGTTTATACATACACGCGGTAGTGCTCCTAAGAGGTCTGCTAAGTTAAGGCAAAAACGAACGTTTTGTGGGAAAAAAGAGGGTTCATTGACGTGTCAGACACTTTGAACTTTTAAAATCAGAAATTCGTTTCGCTAATTATGGACGGCTGGAAAGTTTTGATGGAAAGCAGCCATTCCTTCCTGAAAAATATTGACCCTTTAGAAATGACGAGAATGAAAACACCAAATGTCAGCCCTTTTTCGGCAGACCAAGATTAATCGTTTACTGAAGTATGGAGAAATAAGAGAAAATCCTATACCACATCGATATAGGGCGCTGAAAGCCTTTTGCAGGCACCAAAGTTACCAAAACAAAGGTGTGTATAAATCCACCGCTGATGCCCCAAGTGCTACCATCAAGAAAGCCTTTAGAAATTGTTATAAGATGAATTGCATAATTTGCCAAAATAAGCCTGTAACATTAGAAGCCATGTTTGTTGGCGCTAAATTCATCCCCCACTTCAAGGATTTACTTGGTGTATTGTGTTGACTGCAACAGCTGTGCAATAGCTTGGCTGGCCTTAAGCATCATGTATTCTCGTTCAATATTTTATCCACATGCGATTTCCATCTTCATCTATGTTCAGTTAGTGAATAGAACCCATTTTACAATGTTGAAAGTTTAGTAAATAATAATAATGATGGTATTACTATTACTACTACTACTACTACTGCTGCTGCTGCTGCTGCTGCTGCTACTACTACTTATAATAATAGTAATAATAATAATAATAATAATAATAATAATAATAATAATGATAATAATAATAAAAATAATATTAACAATAATAACAATAATAATGATAATAATAATAATAATAATAATGATAATAATAATAATAATTATAATAATAATAATAATAATAATAATAATAATAATAATAAACAATACTATTAATAATATAATAATAATAATAATAATAATAATAATAATAATAATAATAATAATAATAATAATGAAATAATAATAATAGTAGTAATACTGATAATAATGATGATAATAATGATGATAATAAAAATAACAATACTACTACTACTACTGCTGCTGCTGCTGCTGCTACTACTGCTGCTGCTGCTGCTGCTGCTGCTACCACTACTACTACTACTACTAATAATAATAATGATAATAATAATAATAACAATTAATAATAATGATAACAACAACAACAACAACACTAACAACAACAACAACAACCTCATTATTATCAACCTAAAGGTAGTCTCCTGAAGACAGCCACTGTAAAGAGAAGGTTTGGCTACATATCGAGACACACTTTGAGCACGTAGAGACGGGGGAGTGGAAAATAGGGAAAAGTGACTTGCATATTGTGAGCCAACATGCAGGGCATGACACATTTCAACATGTCACCCCCGAATACTGTGACAAGTAAAACATTACATGAAGAGGGGTTGTTATCCCATACATGACAGGAAATGGTCACATAGAACTTTTTAAAGTCACTAGTTACAACTTTCAACCCTCAAGAGCACGCTATAGCTCCTATATTAAGCTGCACGCCATAGCATCATATACTTCCTAACCTAAATATACCACTTTTTTGTAGTCATTTCCACTAAAACCACTTTTATACTCAATTTTCTGCTGCAAGTGGAAATCTGTATGGCTGTCTAATCTTGCGTCAACACTCCCTCCTACACTGCTACTAGCTGGCCGCATTTGACCCATATGTATATAGATAAGGACCTGCACGCCAGTACCTGCCAGGTGGGTAGCGTTCTCTGGGCAGAGCGAATGACAGGATGCATAGCCTGTTACAGTACTGGGGACTCCACAAGTGTAGTCTCCAGGTTGGTAGGCAGTGTGCGCATTTCCTGTAATGTAGAACCTCAACTTAAGTGGCAAGTGAAATCCATCCTCAAATAAAGTGACTAGTAAAAAGCTATCCTTAAATAAAGCAGAATCAACTTTGAGTCAAACACATATGAAGATATTGCATCTTAAATCAAGACATTTTCACACGTGGCAGACCATTCGTATGCTCCAGAAGTGAAAAGGTTTAGTAGGTGTGGATAGATTATATCTGCTTGATGCAGAATTAAATATCATTTTAAATCCCTGACCGTCTAAATACGTATTGGCCGATACCAGCGGCGATTTCAAGGGAATTATATTTTGCTTCATGAAAGGAAATATTCGGCGTCGTTAGGGAAATCCAGATCATCGCTCAACAAAGGGATTTTCTCGACACAATGTATGAGAACAGGTTTGAACCAGTTGAAGAGAGTAATACTCTGTAAAAGCTAGCTACGTGGATTCTTACCTGCATTACCTACTCGAATACCCTCTTTTACCTGGGCATACGTTAATAGCATTAAGCTGACTGGAAGTAACAGGGAAACTAAGACATTACTAATACCACCACACAACCGTTAGGTGGTGTTAGCCCATATGCGTTTGAAGTACAACTGTGACCTTTTGAACTTAAGCAAAATTCATAAGTTAATGATTTACTCTTGAATTTTAAATTATCTGCTATTTTACTCCAAGATCATAAAAGTATGTCCTGAAAGACTAAAGATACTTAATGTGTGCCAACTTACTTCCCCTCTCCTTGTCATTTATATCGCTGTTACACCATGTATGTTATATTTTGAATTGTTATTTTGTAGTCGGCCAAGAACCTGGTAGCTTGTGTTTACACTCTCTATATTAAAAACACATTTTCAGGAGAAGTCACTGGTTCCTGCTGACTCTTCTCCAGTCATTTTAGTTATGCTTGAAATGAGATGAAGAACCAGCTCTTAACATTTCCCAACAAAAGTATTACATTACAACAGTTATCAACACTTTAATAGATAGATAAAAATAGTATACCACTAACTAACTTCAAATGTGTTTTTATATCGTGGCATACGCAAAGTAAATAATTTTCGAAAATGTGACCCAATCACGGTCGACGAATGACAAATGCGGGACTGTGCTCTATTAATAGCCCTGAGCGGCGATAAAACAAGATGCAAATACACCCACAGAGGTGTAAAAGGTACCTAATTCGGTAATGTGACAAAACTATGAATATTTCTTTCAATAGAAATATTCTTAACTATTTACAATTTCGATAAAGTTAAAGTTGAACAGTTTTATTCAATCAAATAACTTGCAAAAGTTAATTTGGTCAACTACTCTTAGCACATTACTGTACTCCAATCTACCTATATGCGTAGCATCATTGGCATTATTAGGGCAAGCACGACCGCAAGCACGACCGATGGTTGTTGCGCTTTCCTGATCTTCCTTCCGATTTGTCATCAGATCGGGAGCGCGAGGGGAATGCTAATTTCGGGTGAGGTTGTGTCGGTGGTTCGCCCCGATACCCTCCACTGACCTTGACCGTGGCCTGCCGTTTGGACCACGGCGTTGCCACTGACTGCTAGCTGTCTCTCGACCCTGTCCGAATTTGAGTCCCTGCTGGGGCATGAAAGATTGATGCCTTAGACTTAAAACCAAGCGGCGGATTGGTTTCCCTATCAGCCACACCTACTTACATGCGCCCTAGCAGCAACTTGGCAGAAAAACTGACCAAAAATGAAAATTCTAAATTTAAGTTTTCGCTTGTTCCTGCGCGGCAGTGTAAGCAGGGTCTACCAACTGCAAGATCGCATTAGCATGCAATACCTTCACTACCCTAACCCCGAGAATACTCGTAGCATTAAGAAATTACGAACAAATATGTAAATTTAACTGAATGACCATAGTTCGTGGAGGATAACTAGGACGACTGCAAATGACATGAGCTTCAGCCGGTTTAACATCTCATTTATCAATTTCATATCTGTTAGCCGAGCTTTTTGAACTTTTGGTACATAAGTTAGGTAGCCCTAAGTGTGTGGTCGCAGGGATATCTGTGTGCTCTGATATTTATTTCATTAAAAGAATTGCCAAACGAAAAAAAAAGATTTCTCTAATTCCTCCACCTGTAACAACTGCCGAAATACGCCCTAGCCGCAATTTGGCAGAAAAAACTGTCAAAAAATGAAAATTCCAAATTCTGGTCTCAGCGTGTTTCTGAGCGGCAGCACAGGCAGGGTCTACCAACTGCAAGATAGCAGTTCGTGTAGAATGCGATACCTTCACTACCCTACCCTCGAGAATACTCGTAGTTTCATTTAAATAATTGCCAAACGAAAGAAAAAGGATTTCTCTAATTCCTCCACCTGTTACAACTGCCTAAATACGCCCTAGCCACAATTTGGCAGAAAAAAACTGACAAAAAAATGAAAATTCCAAATTCTGGTCTCAACGTGTTCCTGAGCGGCAGCATAGGCAGGGTCTACCAACTCCAAGATCGTAGTTCGTGTAGAATGCGGTACCTACACTACCCTACCCTCGAGAATACTTGTAGCGTTTTGAAATTACGAACAAGATAGGGTTGAGTTTAGATCCCAGTCACATTTGAGCGTTCCCGGCATGCTTTGCGGTATTAGATATCCGCGGGAAGGTCAAAGCTCATATAAAGCTACACTTAGTTTCATAATGGCATATAGAAGGCAATATTGACAAACAAACAAATTTTCTTTATATGTTTGGCCATATTATTCCTTTTGAAATGAAGTCTTTTAAATCCAATTTTTGAAAAACAAGGCACATAGTTTTCGCATCGGCGTTACACCGGCTTGGTCTACCGCGACTGCTACGACGTGCATTGTCGAGCACGTTTGTGGTGAAAGATATCAATAAAAACGAATGGAATATTTTCCTAACTTCTGTGAACAATGTATGCGTATATATCGCTGCCAAAGATAATATTTGAGTTTGCGAACGATAGCCATTTAATCGCGAATTTTATCTGAAAGGACTAGGTAGAACTACATCGAGGACATGACGAGCACCCATATTGACAGTGACGTCACTAGACTGCAAAGCATGCCGGGAACGCTCAAATCTGACTGGGATCTAAACTCAACCGATGCGAAGACGCCCAAGATAGAACTAGAATTAATCATGAGTGATGTTGCAATCAGATATCTAGGTGCTCTGATCTTTTTTGTTAATTTGAAATATTTCATGGTTACTATCTGCAGGGCGGGTTCTTTCCAGTTAAGTACAAATTTATAAATCAATAGTTGTTGTTTTGTTTTTATTTTTGCATTTGCACCATTTGAAATTCGCCCAAAGTATGCCTTCATTAGGCAGATATTACATGCACCTGGCTGGTAGGGCCTTTTTGTGACTACTGTGAAAGCTTTGACATGTCCAGGGCATAATGTTTAATTGTTAACCCACATTAACCACCTGCATTAACCAATGATTAAGATAATTGGTTTCGCATCGTTTTTCTAGGGTTGTCCTGCCACTGACGAATCAGTGATATTAATATTTCATATTTTCTTTTGAATATAACTCCATTCTCTGAGTGCAATTTAACTGCCAGCAGACTCCCCGCAGGGCTTGTTACTATGTAAAATCATTACCGACTTGAAATAAAGATTATCTATCTATCTATATAACAGTAGGTAGTGATCAGGGTGACGAGCTACATGCTTTATATATACCTTTAAGTATGTAACCCTTTCCCATCCGTAGAGCTCACGTTCTAACATTTATATGAAATTTTGTTCGTGATACAACATATTAAAAAATGTTACTCGCATTCAATTCTTGGTTTTGAAAAAAACACAAACATTTTCGAATCGTTTTCAAATTGTACTTTAATTAATGTGTTACTCCTGACAGTGTCAACGCATGCGCTTACCCAAGACATGACTTGGTTAGGGCTTGGTATGGTATGGCTAATACCTTAAGAGCTTTAAGAGCTCTTTAAGAGGAAATAGTAAGATCAATTATGTTCTGGGCGTTGGGTAGTAATGGAGGACAGCAAATATTCTGTATAGACATACTGATTGTAAAATAGGTTCTACACAACGATATCAAATTTGCGTATGCTGTTATATTCCTTATTCTATGATTGATTAACAAATGTTATTATATCTATTTTATAAAAAAATAATTTTGTATCTGTTTTAGAATGCTTTTGTAACTGAATAATTACAGTAAAAGAACGCACATACCTACAGTCAGCTACAGTGTACTAGCCGCCCCCCTCTTGTGGCAGGAAATGAAACTAATTTTAAATGTGTAGGGTGGGGGCAAAAGAAACCTAGATAAAATAGGAGAACCCTTCCCTCGCAACCCAATCAGATTAAATTTGCCGCCGTTGTGGCCGCCATCGCCACGCCGCTTATGGAGGTATTTCCCCGTCACGTGACATTTTAGGGGATTCCACTCACAAGTTTCCATGACGTCATTCATATCACAACTGCGCGGATATAGTGTCTACCCTCTCACCGGCGGATCCACGTCGGTGCTTCCGGTGACAAGTCACCGCTCAGTTAAAAAAACTGAATGTTTGGCACCGGTCAAATCCGCGAGCTGATTCCTGCCTGTTCACACCACCACTTAGACGTGCAGTTTACGGGCATCATGCCCCGTATAGATTTCCTCTCGTTGCCCAGTGCTTCGGAAGGCACTGTAAGCCGTTGGTCTAGTCGGCCGACTTAAATAAAGATTACTTTACTTTACTTTACTTTACATGTTGTGTAACTTTACAAAATAACCATATTGCATTTAGTTATGGACGGTGTAATTTCATAATAGGTAAGAAATAAGAGTCATAATACGGTATGTACATGCGTGTATGTATGTATGTTGTATGTATGTATGTATGTATGTATGTACATGTGTGTATGTATGTGTGTATGTATGTATGTATGTATGTGTGTTGTATGTATCTATGTATGATTGTATACTTGTGTAGATAACTGTATGTATATAACTTGTATGTATAGATAACTGCATTTATTCATACAGACTGAACGAAGCATACGAATAGGTATAGAAGTTTGCCGGCATGAACGTGTGAATATGCATGTATATTGTGTTATTTAGTTTATTGTGAAAAAACGTATAAAGACATAATTGCATATAAACAGACTTGTAACTGTTCCGGTAAGGTACAAGGGTCAACACACGCGCTCAACAAACCTGTCCAGAATTCAAATACGATGAATTGTTATTTTCATTCCCTATAGTACTTGATGACCAGGCGAGATGGCGTTAACCCCTCCAATGCTGAGGCTACTTTCGTCCAAACCCCAAAGACTCAAATATTTTTGAAAAATCTTCTTTCATTGTTTAGTATTGGCCAAATCAGCCACCAGCAGTATAAGAGTTAAAGCAAACGTAATGATATGTTCAGAACTGGTTACCCTTATAGCCATAGCCTGTACTGAATTCCAGAGTTAAAAAGCATACAACCTATGTACCGACCACTTATGGCCGTATGCACCGGTCCTGCTTACCGCAAGTTTTAGCGGGCGCTTACCTAAGTAGTACTTAGCCGGTAAGTCTTAGTAATAGGCAAGTTCCGCTATCCCGTGTACGGCTCCGGCTACGGTTAAGCGTAGTGCCACGTCACGCAAAGTGATGCATCGTCATCACTTTGCGTGTAGCCTGCCGCGGAGCCGATCTCGTGAACCGGCTGAGTCACACTGTAGGCCGTAAGTCAAAAACGGCGCAGCTATTTGAATAAATGTGGAATATTAAATTGATAATCCACAAAAACATTGATTGCAACATTGAGTTAAATATGTTAACTCAACATTGACCAAGCGGTTTTAAAAAATTCGCCGGTTTTGATCAGAGACATTGATTAAAGAGACAGGATAATATTAGCCAATAGCACTACACCAGTCACACACTATTGTTATGCAAATGAGCTCTTATCTGTACCCTACTCATTCCCTGGGGTTTAACTTGGCTCAGTTGGGCATGTGTACTGCTCTACTTATCATCACTTCCTGTGTATACCACTGACAGGGTTATAATCTACTTTCCCAGACCCAGGTATAGAGTGCTGAGGGCTTGTTGTAAAAGAGAGACAAACATGAATTATATCTTATTTTGAATGTGGCTTAACGAAATATTGTTAATTAGGACTGTACTTCTAGTCTCCTTTATCAGATGTAAAGTGCATGTGCACTATTTTATTTGGGGTTTGATGTTTTAAGAAAAAAGAACTTCAGAGTTAATACTAATAATTCTTTCAGTTAGACTGTTACTCCATAGTCAATACTTATAGCAATTAATAAGAAAACTTGCAAGTTATAAGGAAAATCATTATACAACTGACCAAAGTATTTGATGTTTATGTTATAACTTGGAGAACAACCCGGTGCAATTGAAATTCATTCCTCAATTCCCGGTCTTTTGTCTCAAGAAGGAAATAAGCTGATTGGTGTCAGGCGGAGATGTGTCTGATAACTCGGATTAGCATCCTGTTTGTCTGAGGGGATTATCTGCTGTTAACAGACAGATACACAATTGCATTCTTGGCATTTGATTTTCTGACTAAGCAGAGGAAAGTATCATTTTAGCTTGTTAGATGAGGGGGTTCGTCGGCCTCTCACACTTCTAGATAGTCTGGTTCCTCCAAACCCTTCTTAAGAATACACCACTAGCCACTGACAACTGCACACTAGATTGGCCCCACTAGAAACTAATGGAAGATTGGTTTAATGTATTTTACTGATCTACCTCTTGTCTTGAGGGAATATTTGTTAATACAAACATACACACATTATTAAGTGCTTTTACCTTTTGAGGAGGATTATCAACCTGGGCATGCTAGGAATGCTGGTGAGTACTGTTTTATGTGTTTACTCTGTTTAACTGATGTTAGCCTACTAGTAATTGCAATAAGCCTACTTTTGGTTCAGCTCAAGACTTTTGATATGTCTTCAGAATGCTAACATGGGTATGTGTCATCATAGCTATTTCATTTGATAACCCCTTATGTGACGGTCTTTTTAAAGTTAATTTGTCTGTTGATGCCATGGAACTGGAGTTGACCAGAAATTTGAGACTTTAAAATCCTTGAAACTACATGACAGGATATGGTCACACAGAACTTTTTAAAGTCACTTGTTACAATTTTCAACCCTCAAGAGCATGCTTAAACTCCTATATTAAGCTGCACGCCAGAGTATCGTATACTTCCTAAACTAAATATACCACTTTCTTGTAGTCATTTCCATGAAAACCGCTTTTATACTCAATTTTCTGCTGCAAGTGGAAATCTGTATGGCTGTCACATCTAGCGTCAACACTCCATCGTATACTGCTACTAGCTGGCTGCATTTGACCCATATAGATAAGGACCTGCACGCCAGTGCCGGCCAGGTGGGTAGCGTTCTCTAGGGAGTGCAAATGACAGGAAGCATTGCTCCCAACCGTCCTGGCCACCACGGTACCGTGGTGGCCAGGACGGTTGGTACTGTGGCCATATCCTGTAATGTAGCAAATGCAGTACAGAATAACTTATAACAATGATACAAGGAAATACTAATCTATTAGTTCTAAACTTTACATGGGAGATAAAAATTGAAAAATATTTTTAAAATGCCATTTTTCACCATTCAGCTTAGAAAATGGCAGAACATATAATTCCATTGTTACCTTAGGAAAGGTCCAGAAAACCGTAAAAAAATACTATTGCAGGTGTACCAATTTCTTTGAAAATAAATTAACGCTAGAGATTAACTTCTTTATTTATCTATTTCAACTTATAAACACACTTGAAATTGTTGGTATCTGAGAATTAGAAGGTGGAATTTACTGAAATGTCTCTCATGGCTGATGCTAAGTCATATCACTGGTGAAATAGAGTCCCCAATTAAACCTCTCCAAAAACATGTATTGCAATTACGCTAACATCAATTAAGCATAGCAAACAATAGTTCATACCTCCATCCCCATGATCACTATATTGTTAAGCCTCTCCAAGAAGTGAAATTCATTTTTTACATGTTTGAAAGTGCAAGAGGTCCATTTAACCTGATTACTAGATCACCGGGCAAGATGGCCGCCTCCCTTATCTTGAGCTCCTAGGTAAGATTTGCCCCCACAGTGTTAAGCTAATGGACTGCATGGTCCGTTGCTACTCTCTATAAATAGACCTCTCTGGTTTTGTTGTAGAAATTTCAAATATAAAAATAGGCTCCGTTTGGCAGAGATGATCGCCACTTGATTTCTTTAATCAGCTACGGCGTAGCCGTAGTCCCGTCGTAGCGGAATTATATTTGTACCCACCCACCTCCGCCTACGGCTCCGTACAAGCTTAGCCGTTACGACATAGCGGAACCTCTCTCTTGACTTACTGTGCTGCGGCACAGAAGCCAGCACTTACGAAAGTGTGGTTTTTGTGGTTACAGTCCCTAGGGATGCATTGTTCTCAGCTATTTTTGGGGTGGCTATCCTGATCAGTTGCACACCTGATCAAGTGCACATGTTTTCCTCTGCTTGCTGTCTCTTTTTGATGTATTAAGCTGGCCAAGGAGAATGGCTCTAACAATAAAAAAAGAAAGCCCCCAATTTTTCAGAATATGCGAATTTTGGTTAATATAGTTGGAGAGTTTTATTATATATATATCTATTGATCAATCTATCAGCACATACATACATATACATACATATGTTTCTATCTATCTATCTATATCAATGTATGTATGAACATAGAACTGCTTTCTTGAGGACAGGATTTCAGTGATGCTAGCCACTATTTTTGTCTGACTTTACCAACAGGAAACATATAAAAATAATTCTACTACCCTGTCTTTTGTACAGCCAATTGCAGCTCATTATTTTACCATTTACCTGTATGATACAACTTTCAAAGAGAGTTCTTGTGAGGAGCACTGCAGTCTATGATTCACTGCTCAGAGAGCGGGGGCAGTAAGTGGCAATGCCACTCACTGAGTCACAGAGAGGAATATGGCTGCTACTGAGGGGCTGGGCAGGCTGATGGCAATACGCAAAATACTCCCCTCATGGACTCACCAAAAGAAAAAGGAGGACAGCATCCTATTCTTGAAGTGTATTACTTTCATATCATAAGCTAACATGTATGTGAGCCTTTAGTTCCCCTTTAATTAAGTAACCGCTACCTCAAATCAAATGCTAAACTCATGAGAGCACCTGGTAAAGACGCAGTGCTCAATTGGAATGCAAGTTGATACTTACGTAACAATCAGAGTAAAACGAATTGAAGTAGAAATCCTCTGCCATTGCCTCAATGGGTGTGGCAAAGCGCTTTAGAAATACAAGTGCAATTGTCTTTCACCAGATTGCTTTTGCGGTATTTTCGGATACCTGCATTGAGGTATTCTATGAGGATTTCTACTTCAGATGAAGTATTACATCAGGTATTGCAAGTTGGTTAAACTTTCTACCTCAATAGCTTTAGAACATCGGAAAGCTGTGTACATAATGGTGCATGCATGTTTAGTTTATATTTAGTCTACCTTGGAACTCATCATGCACTAATCCAAGCTGAAAAATGTTACCTGATCTTATGCCACGTCGGGGTAATAGGCAGACATTCTATTTTGCGCCAAGTTTCAAATTGCGCGACAGGCATTTTGAGCTTGGAGAGTCCTAGAAGTGCTTATCTGTGTTTATATATATATATATATATATATATATATATATATATATATATATATATATATATATATATATATATATATATATATATATATATATATATATATATATATATACATGTATATATATATATATTATATATATATATATATATATATATATATATATATATATATATATATATATATATATATATACATGTATATATATATATATATATATATATATATATATATATACATATATATATATATATATATATATATATATATATATATATATATATATATATATATATATATATATATATATATATATATATATATATACATGTATATATATATATGTATACTTCATGAAGTTCATGTCATGCCACCCCCTATAGAGAACGTTTTTGGCCCGGCCCCAAGGCGTTCCCTTAATTACTTTGAAAGTGACGTCACATGAAGACTTACGCCGACCTATGATTCCATATTTGGTTAATTGTACATGACTCACCGCTTTCTTTAAGCTCTGAAAAGTAGTGCGTGTTACACAACTGATATCGGTAGTGCACGTGGTTGGGAGGTAGGGATTAGTGATTAGAGGCGTGTTCCAAAATAAATGCAAGACTAATTCCCCTCGCCTTAAGAACTACTTTCAAATGCATTGCTTCCCTAGATAAATGAACCAAACCCTGACGAAAACGTCACTAGTGAAAAGTCACAATTGGAAATCCATTGTTAGGCCTAACCTGTTCTGATTTACTATAGAAATTACTCAACATTTTCAAGTTTCATGAATTTAACCGAAACCTATATGATCATGTAGCTGAGGTATTGCTTGTTTATAATTACTAACATATTTCCCAATCCAAGCCATGGATATTGCATATGACCACTCTGAAATGTGTTTCAGTCAATATACATACATACATACATATATACATACATACATACATACATACATGCTTGTCCAAGGAAACTATAGTCAGGCAGCTTATGTAGGAAAATAAGGGGTCCGTGGGAAACTCATGTTAATTGTTGGAGACGTAATGTTTCTAGACCAATTTCGGATGAGGACTTCAAAAAAATATGTCTCCAATTTTTTCGATAAAAAATGTCAAAGGTCAAAATCCTTAAAATGCCTTGTTTGAACCTGTAACAAGCTGCATTTGGTAGGAAACCCAATTTTTAGGGTGACATATACTCAACAAATAAATTTCATACACAAACATTTAGTATTTTACACAGTAAAGTTTAAATCTGAGGTCAATAAGTACATTTTAAAGTAAAGGTTAAAGGTCAAATCAGTGAAAAATGCCTTGTATAGACAAGAAATGCGCTGCATTTGTTAACAGTTGGTTAGAAACAATATTTTATGATGAGACACACTTCTCCAGTAAATTTCATTTAAGTACACTTTATATTTTCCATCTCAAATATTTTATCTGAGGTCAATGAGTCCATTCAAAGGTCAAGATCAACAGTCAAAATGCAGGAAAATGCCTTGCATGGAACGGATACAAGCTGCATTTGATTTAATATGGTTAGAAACCAGCTGTTTAGGATAAAATGTACACTTAGTACGTGAATTTCATACACACAGCTTCAGTTTTGAACTCAGTATTTTTTAGTGAGGTCAATAAGTACATGTAAAGGTCAAAGGTCAAATCTGTGGAAATGCCTTGTATGGACAGAAAATGAGCTGCATTTGATAAAAGTTGGTTAGAAACCAGATTTTATGATGTCAGATGCAATATTTTATGATGAGACACACTTTTACAGTAGATTTCATTAAAGCACACTTCATATTTTCCACCTCAAAGATTATATCTAAGGTCAATGAGTCCATTCAAAGGTCAAAATCAACAGTCAAAATGCAGGAAAATTGCTTGCACGGACCGGATACAAGCTGCATTTCATTCAATATGGTTAGAAACCAGCTGTTTAGGATGAAATACACTTAATACGTGAATTTCATCAGTATTTTACTCAGTAATTTTTAAATCCATAAGTACGTATAAAGGTCAAGATCAAAGGTCAAATTAGGGAAAATGCCTTGTAATGACAGGAAATGAGCTGCATTTGATAAAAGTTAGTTAGAAACCCGATTTTATGATGTCAGATGCGATACACTTTTCAAGTAAATTTCATTACACTTCATATTTTCCACCTCAAAGATTATATGTAAGGTCAATGAGTTCATTCAAAGGTCAAGATCAACAGTCAAAATGCAGGAAAATGTCTTTTATCAGATGCAGCTCATTTCCTGTCCATACAAGGCATTTTCACACATTAGACCTTTGACCTTTACGTGTACTTATTGACCTCAGATTAAAAAAATACTGGGTTCAATACTGAAGCAGTGTGTATGAAATTCATGTATTAAATGTACATTTCATCCTATACAGCTGGTTTCTAACCATTGAATCAAATGCAGCTTGAATCCGGTCCATGCAAGACATTTTCCTGCATTTTGACTGTTGATCTTGACCTTTGAATGGACTCATTGACCTTAGATAAAATCTTTGAGTTGGAAAATATGAAGTGTGCTTTAATGAAATTTACTGGAGAAGTGTGTCTCATCATAAAATAGGGTTTCTAACCAACTTTTATCAAATGCAGCTCATTTCTTGTCTATACAAGGCATTTTTCACTGATTTGACCTTTAACCTTTACTTTAAAATGAACTTATTGATCTCAGATTTAAACTTTACTGTGTGAAATACTAAATGTTTGTGTAGGAAATTTATTTTTTTGGTATATGTCACCCTAAAAATCGAGTTTCCTACCAAATGCAGCTTGTTACAGGTTCAAACAAGGCAGTTTATTGATTTTGACCTTTGACATTGACCATTTGACCTTGAAAAAATTGGAGACATATTTTTTTGAAGTTCTCATCCAAAATTGGTCTAGAAAAATTATGTCTCCAGCAATTAACATGAACTTCCCACGGAAACTACATAAGCTGCCAGACTACTAGTAGAGTAGTGATTTTTCACTATAGAAATTAAAGTAAATGCACCCCACTGTTTCCGCTAGTGAAATGCAATTTTCTCAGCATGCAATCACTAGTGGCAGCCTGCGGGTCAGAGGAGTGACACTGTCAACCGATTATAGATGGCGCAGACAGCATTGAGAAATGAACTACCACAAGTCATTCCAGGTAGTTTGTGGGGTTTTCCTCTAGTGTCCTTTTATTTGAAAATTTAGGCGATGAAAACAGAGTATATTTTGCCTGAAATGTCTTCAGGTGAGAACTACATTAAACATCACAACTTGATATTGTTGTGTGTACAGTGCAGGAATAAATCCAGTCAACCTGACTGAAAATCACATGGCACACGTGCTTATAGTACACACTTTAGTTACGAAACGAAGCCTCAGGATCAAAATTACATAGGATTGGTACCCCCAAATTCAACTCAAGCCTTCCCCTTAAGTATTATCAAGACCAATACCTGGAATTTCATTAAAGCCCCTCGCTTTTCAGGATTATTCAGCTAACTGCACACCTGGCAGTATGGACGACTGAGGCAAGAGTGAAAATAGGTCATCAAATAAGTCTATAGTTAGACAACCAACTGAATCTGAACATCCACACATGAGCAAAGATCAATATATATAAAACAAATTGTATATATATATATATATATATATATATATATATATATATATATATATATATATATATATATATATATATATATATATATATATATATATATATGTACACACACACATATATATATCTATCTATATATATATATATATATATATATATATATATATATCTATCTATTTATCTATATATATATATATATATATATATATATATATATATATATATATATACATATATATATATATATATATATATATATATATACATACATACATGCATACATACATACATATATACATACACACATACATACATACATATATATATATATATATATATACATATATATGTACATATATATATATATATATATATATATATATATATATATATATATATATATATATATATATATATATATATATATATATATATATATATATATATATATATACATATATATATACATATATATATATATATATATATATATATATATATATATATATATATATATATATATATATATATATATATATATATATATATATATACATATACCTGCCTTCCTACATATATACACACACTCGCACGCAGGCACACACACACACACACACACACACACACACGTATATATATATGTGTATATACATATATATATATATATATATATATATATATATATATATATATATATATATATATATATATATATATATATATATATATATATATATATATATATATATATATATATATATATTCATGCTTTACTTATTGCCAAGTGGCTTCAGGATCTGCAATAGCTTTGGAAATGACTTCGGAATAAAACATTAATTCAAAGAATATTTGAAGGATAGGTGAAAGTTTAATCATTATTATTTGGCTTATGTCTGAAGATGTAAATGTTGTTTAACATGGCGGGGAGGGGTTGGGGTCATCATCATACATCCACTGTCATAACTAGTCAACTCGACTTAAACTCGCATGGCACACGGGCTTGGTACACACTCGAATTATGAAACAAAGCCCCAGGATCAAAACTGCACTTTACTCACTTAACTTATGAGAAGGTGGGTTACTTTTATCTTTTTATTTGCGTTGGAAATAATGAGTTTATCCTAGGGTTTGGGGAGTTGAGATTTGAACACATGTGGGAGTGAAATATATGTGGATGACGGGAAGACAAAGAATTGGACAGACCAGACACTTGGTGGAATATCTGTATGGACCGATACAGACCTGATGCAGGATGCAGGATGAATAGTAACGGGAATCGGGAACACCAGGGCAGCCATTAAGGCCTGCGAGTTACAAGTGGCATGGCCACATAGTTATATAAACAAACAAACAAACGATAACTTAACGACCTCACTGTTGATGCGTACCAGAATTGTTCAGAGAATACTTGCATTTCAAGTGTACCAGAATTGTTAGTTCGAGGATTTTTTACCTGGCGGCTTGTGCCGTCTGCATTATGCCGTCAGTTATATACTTTGCTGTAATGTGTCAGGGTTAGTTCTAACCAACAGCGATGTCCACACCCTGATATGTATACTTTTTGGCTACTGACTGTATGGTATGAACATCGACACATCTCCCTATACCTGTCAATGTTAGAAAGATTCTTTCCTCATAGCGATTTCATTCCTAACACAATTGCTCAAATAATAACATAGATGTTTACTTGGATGTATAATGGATGCATGACACTACGTTAGGTTTTGCAATTTCTGTATCCGATCATTGTAAAAACTTAAAAACATTTAATTGCCGTTAAAAGTTTTTTAAGATGGCAGGTGCCATCTGGGATTCACCTATCCCTGACTTGTTGCAAGATCTTTGAAAGAGAATTTGATTCCTAATTAGGGACAGGATTTTGATTGCGAAAGAATGACAAAACAGATTTGAAAGTGTTGGTTTTGCACTATGTGGCATAATTGTGCTAACGGACCCATTATTTTAACACTTTGAAGACAATTTAACGGTGCCATCTGAATGGGGTCGTTACATGCCCGTCTCAATGGGGACGTTACACGCCCGTTAAGAAACTTTAGGGCCTCTGTGGGTGCCACTAAGTTTCTGGTAAGTATCAGGACTGGAATGGTTCTATACCCAGGGCCCACAGAGGATGTGCCAACAACGGACAGTTGTAGGGACAGAAATTCTATTTTTTAAGGATGCCATAACGGGCCCGTTACAGGCCCGTTGTGCCTTCAGAGAGACATCTGGTTGCCATATTTTTATGAAAAAGCTACATATTTTCAAATTTATACCTTTTTCGTCTGAAATTTAAAAAAAAGAAATTCTAAATTTATTATGAGTAAGTATTCAATGGCCACATGGTAAAAAAAAATGCTTGCTAATTTGACTATTGAGAAAGATTTAATAACTGTGGTTGCATGGTGACCTCCTCAAAACCAGCAGCATAACAAATAGCTAAGCTAAGCCGCCTTAAAAGTGATTGCCCGGGATAAATTGGCAGCAGAAGATTTTTTAGATTTTGAATTTACAGACCCATAACGGGCCCTTTTGAATGGGCTCGCTATATGCCTGTGCATCATAATGCATGGAATGGGCATGTTATGAACGGGCATGTACAGGCCCGTTAACCTTTATCTCTGTAACTCTCTTTACAGATTCAATTTTGTGCAATGAGAATATTCATAACTTTAGAATTATTTTACTGAGCAAAAGTACTACAGTAAGTTGTTTTTATAGTTATCCCTGGGAATAATGCAGTTAGAGATGATGGTAGAGTCTACTCAAAAGCTAGATGGCCATCATGTTTGTAAGTTTACTCTGTGTTATTGAAAAGCACCTTCTTTGAGCTCTACAAATGCTGTTGAAACCACGTGGTCCTGACTCTTGTCACCTTGCAGTCCTCTTACGTGATGACGTGGTGGTTGGCAGGTATGTTCAATGCTCCCAAACATTACAACAACATCACCTGAATTTGTGCAATAACAGGAAATAACCAGAAATATCCTCCGCTGTGAAATAACTTCAAAGTAAAGTATAATCCAGGCTTGTATAGAACAAGCGTAATCCTGAAATTCGTGTACTAATTGATCCTGGGCATGCTGAAGTTTTGTAAAGGGTAGTTAACTTGCACCCACAAGTTATCAATAACTGTAGAGCTCATTACAACGTAATATCCTCTTTAACATAAGTAGGCCTCCATTCAGCGTTTTAAATCCTTACTGAAGGGGTTGGTCAGATTATTTGAGACTTCGGCATGGACCGTCAACAATTTTCTGAGGGAAAAAAACAGAGACAAATATTTGATGCATCAGAGTTGTTTTCAGTACAGCATGCTACATCTAGGTATTAAGTTTGTTTAGAGATAGATGATAGATAATAAATGGTGGCAAACATCTACTGGGAAAGTAAATAAATACTTCCCTTTTGACTTATCTGACATGCATCAACCTTAACCTTAACATATGCACATAATGTAAGGCCTCCTTCTTACTGACAATAGTATATAGACATGTCAGTGACCAGTTGAAATAGTATATCTCTTAACTATACTTCACTGGAATAACCTTGTAACGAATGCCATTTTACTCAACATTGAGTTTGGAACTCTTTACTCAACATTGAAGCGGTCCGTTCAGGAAAAATCATATTTCAAGAAGATGACAGTTCAAGGTTCTCATATGCAAAACATGAAAATGTTAGTAGTTAATATAACATGTTGTCCCTCACTTCTGTGTGGATTGAGGTGTTAACAATTGTCTACGTTGCCATTTCTCCTGGTCAGCTAAGTGAACTTTATTGTTGATATATCATTTGGGGTGTAAAGAATCTTACAAACGAAGCTATAGGTTCCTCTGGTGATAAGAACGATTCAGGAATAAAATGTAACTGGTTTTAGGGGAACATCAAACTGGAATTATGAGTGTCAAGCTGTCTTAAAATCTATACCTATCTATATCCCCTCTCATTCTTTACAAACAGAAGAGGAATGGCACCGTGTTGAATTGAAAGGGTGATAAGAATGTATTCATGATTATGTCAAAAGAAAGTATCATTTCAATAATATCACTATTCTTATGGAAGAGAAAATTGTATGTCCGGTAGAGCCTGAATAGGCCAACTGGTCTAAGACGCTGCTACTGACTCATCACTCTCACACCACTGCCTGGGTTCAAATCAAAGTTTCTGCTTGTGAGAAAACTGCCAGTGACTTGGGGTTCGGCTGAAACTATTGCTGGGTACTATGCTGGGTACCTCTACCACTTACGTTTTGCTAATCACCAATTGTTCTAACTCTAGCGGAAAATCCTTATTTCTCGTGTCCCACATTATAGATAGTTTTTGATGAAAGGCAAATTATAGGCGCTCATAAAAGATCATTATTTGGAACCAATATCACCCCTACTGTATATATTCTAAGTAGCTGAATTAATAGTTAATCAAAATGACTAACCAATACACTTATATACTGTACCTATTCTATAAGGGGAAAAACTGTTGGGCGTAGTATTTACTATACAGTACCTCGGAGTAAATACAAAGCCTGTACTGGCGATGTTGCTGCTGCTATTCATTTTCTTTATGTTAGCAACATGATCAGGTAAATATTACTTACATATTAAGTACAAATATTATGAATCAATGATCACTCAAATAGAGACAGATTCATAAGACATTTCCTGTGTTGTTACTGTTTGAAATACGACTGGAGTGACGTCATAGCTGTCAACTCATGCAATATCAGGAGATTCCTCTGCACATTCATCTGGTTGATCCTTTGTATGGCATTTTTTCAAATTCTTTGCTGCCCATCATGGAATGTTGGTACGATTGGTCCATAGGATATACATTTGCTCATCGGAACTGTGCAATCAAGTACGTAGTGAAAAGGACAACCTTAACCTAGCATTCTTGTCTAGATAATGGTAATGATGCATTGTTGTCAACGGAAATCTCACCCTGCCCCATCGTATTTTCTAAAATTTGAAGAGGTGTGGTGTTTTCATCTTTAGCAACCACTGTAGGCTGATAGCGATGCTATCTGATAATGCTAGGGCACATTGTACCCCCTTTCTTTAAGAACAGGGCAATGGTACTTTTCAATAATGTCTGAGGCTTGATTCCCCCTCTTTCTAAAACCATCGATATGACGATCAGCCATATTCGTTTACAAGTATGCGCAATGTCACAATGTTGGACATAATGGCTGTATGGCGACACATTTATCATATTTGTACTGCACCAGCATCGCACACCACCATGTTCAATTATCAGAACCAGTCTCCGAGTCGAGAGGCGGTTCAGAAATCTGTAGAATAAGGCAAATACAAAAGTAAGTTAATGTAGCGTCACTCAGCAGTGGCCCTAAGAAGTGTTGGAACAGTAGTAAGGATGGGATGGGTGAAACATAACAATAACATGTAATTACTAGATGTATACTCTGATCATTTACTGACTTAGCTAACCACTAGATATTAGGTTCAGGGATTAGTTTCATTTCGAAAGCCCGCTGTGAATATACAGGTCTCTAAGTGTATTTCTATATTTGAATTCAAATCTGATATCATTAGATGCACAATACTAACAAAAAAATCTTACACTTCTTGCACGCTCAAGCTGAATCAAAGATTATCCTTGTAGCCAAAACTGGGAAGTGTGCTGCCAAAAGAAGTTGGTAGGAGGCACCAACTTCACATGTGTAATAATAACACTAATAGTAGTAGTAGTAGTAGTAGTAGTAGTAGTAGTAGTAGTAGTAGAAGTAGTAGTAGTAGTAGTAGTAGTAGTAGTAGTAGTCAGTGATATCAATACTAGTAGTAGTAGTAGTAGTAGTAGTAGTAGTAGTAGTCAGTGATATCAATACAAACAGCCCTCTTTAGCATCGTAAAGAGGGATCGGCCCAAGAGCTTAGTGATCTAACTGTTTGTTAGCCTACTCTGCATTATTAAACGTAACCTTCGCTGGGCCTACACACATCATTGGGACCACCTCAGCTCAAACTCTGCCTCACTGGAGCTCTTTCAAAGGTATCAGTTATACCCATAAGCGAGTGGACGGCAGTCAATAACAGGAAATAACCAGAAATGTTCGCCACTGTAGAAATATTTCAAAAGAAATTATAATCCGCAATTGTATAGCGCAAATGTAATCCTGAAAGTCGTGTACTAATTAACCCTGGGCATGCTGGCGTTTTGTAACTTTAGGGTATTTAAATTGCATCCGCAACCTAGCTACAGCAGAGCTAATTACACTATGATATCCTATTTAACAAAACTAGGGCTCCATTCAACATTTTAAATCCTTACAATTTTAAAACGGGTTACTCAGGTTATTCTAGATTTTGTCTTGAACTTTCCATCAACAATTTTCTGAAGGATAAAGCCACGGACAAGTATTCTATGCATCAGAGTTGTTTTCTGATACAGCATGATACATTTCGGTATTGTGTATGTTTAGAGATAGATCATAGGCAATAAATGGTGGCAAACAACTACTTGGAAAAGTTACCATAAAATATCTTTGATATCTTTATGACTTTTTTGATACCGTAATTTTGCGTGTATAAGACGCACCCGTATTTAAGACGCACCCCTTGTCCAGGCCTTTAAAATGATGTATAGACCTTAGCTTTGTGTATAGTGCGCACCCCCTTTTGGGAATTATTGTAGGATATCAACTCATCATGAATAACGCTAGAAACCCAGTAAAACGCATATTGAGATGAGTGAAATGTGACATCACCGTGACATCAATGAGTATCACCCTGTGTCGGCACTCACTACCCATTGTCCTAGGCATGTCACATGGATTGTAATCAGTAAATTCTATCGGAGAGTGGTTCGGTAATTACAATTCATCAATGACGAGGCAAACATCGATGGGCATTGTCTTGGCCGCCGCATTATAAATGTAATTGGCGATCTCCGAGTGGCCTGGTAACTCGATGTAAAACACCCTAGATTTCTAGCTTTGTGTATAAGACGCACCCCCTATTTGAATGTAAAATTTAGTGTAAAAAAGTGCCTCTTATACACGCGAAATTACGGTATGCGTCAAACTTAACCTTCACATATACCCATGATATAAAGCCGTCATAATAATTACAAATGTATATAAACATGTCAGAGACCAGTTGAAATAGTACATCTCTTAATGACACGTCATAGTACCGGTAAACACCTTCTAGAGGGCACCATTTTACTCGACATTTAGTTTGGGACTCTGCTTTAGGCAGTCCTTTCTGTTAGAATTTCATTACAGGAAGGTCACAGTTCAAGGTTCTTGCATGCAAAACATGATAATGTTTGTAGTGAATATAACATGTTGTCCCTCACATCTTTGTGGATTGAGGTGTTAATTTTCACAATGTTTACCCTTTTTGGCGGCAGCGCCGCATGTTATATATTTTTTCATAAACTAAATTATTCCTAGGAATGTTAACAGGGAAAGATACATGTGTATACTTGCGGCTATCCTTGTAAAACACCCTTACACATAAACACTTCTATGGTTAGCATCACAAAGCGGCTATTGCCAAATTCAGAGCACTTGTCGCCGAATGTATATATGCATATATATATATATGTATATATATATACACTGTAAGAAGAATCGGTAAAGATTCAACTAGTTTGGAGTTTCATTGATCGGAAGATGATAAACCTTTGTCTAATTTGGGTGAACATTGCACCAATTAGTTATAACTAGGTGAACATCTTCTCAAATATTTTTTCATAGATAAATGATTACCGCTCAACTTTTTAAGGCAAGGTTTACCTATTCCAGTGAATTTCATAGTAATACGTTTACCTTCTTAGGTGAACGTTTATCTGAGGTTCGATATATATGTGATTTCCTGTCGCCCAGACCCACCAAAGACCAGATGTTTCAATTAGTCGTGGTGATGACCTTAGACAAAAGAACTACACTTAGCAGTGACCCAGATAACAGCTTTAAGTTACCAAGTTGTGGCGGGCAGTTTGAGGTTGGGTTGTTAGGGCTGTACTGAGAGGTTTTAGAGACCTTATGCAGGAATATTGTCTCTGTTTTTATACACATCTTCGAACCGTAAGTGACTAATGTTGTTTGTAACATTGGAATTCTTTACACTTGTACTTGGTGTGTTCTTCCGACGTAAAGAACATGCACCATGAGTTAGTACACTTAACCACGCTTCAGCATTTACTGTAGAGGGATTTTATGGTGTAGAGATAATCTTAAAATCTCGTACAATTAAAATGAGTTCATATCCATAGCCAACTCAGCCGCACCACACTGTTCACGCCGACGGGCCACTGTCTGACACAATAAGTGTCCACGGGGAATATTGACTTGGATTAAGAAAAGAATGGATATGTAACGAGAGACCAATTACTATATGCCCTATAGTTACATGCTAGCCTCATGCCAGGACTAGCAGATAAGGCAGAAGCACGAGGTCACGTGGGAACAAGGACCAATCAGGGCTCCCGCATCGATTACATTACAGAGAAACCTTATCTCCACCACCTGCTGGGGGTGCCCAGAGCACCTATTAGCGACTATTAATTGACACTGGTTGAGGCTAGCATGTTCAGGTTGACCGGCTGGTTTCAATTCCATGTGTTGGTCTTCTAAGATATTGATAAGTACGGCATGTATTGGCCACGAGAGATAGAGATCCCTGTGGAGATAACTAGTTATCATTCACGGCAGCGTGATTACACTCACCGCTATGAGCGCTGGTAAGCAACTACGTCGAAGTCATCTCTTTACTTTAAAGTGGAAGATGAGTTTGAGAACTTGGTATAGAAGTATAAACATTTAAGCAGCAGATTTTTTGGAAATCATAAACAATAAAAGTAGGTAGTATTGTAACATTAAAGGTAGCAGTGGCGGATCCAGTGGGGGGGGGGGGGGGGGGGGGGGCGCACCTCTCGTTGCCCAGTGCTTCGGAAGGCACTGTAAGCCGTTGGTCTAGTCGGCCGACTTAAATAAAGATTACTTTACTTTACTTTACTTTACATGTTGTGTAACTTTACAAAATAACCATATTGCATTTAGTTATGGACGGTGTAATTTCATAATAGGTAAGAAATAAGAGTCATAATACGGTATGTACATGCGTGTATGTATGTATGTATGTATGTATGTATGTATGTACATGTGTGTATGTGTGTGTGTATGTATGTATGTATGTATGTGTCTTGTATGTATCTATGTATGATTGTATACTTGTGTAGATAACTGTATGTATATAACTTGTATGTATAGATAACTGCATTTGTTCATACAGACTGAACGAAGCATACGAATAGGTATAGAAGTTTGCCGGCATGAACGTGTGAATATGCATGTATATTGTGTTATTTAGTTTATTGTGAAAAAACGTATGAAGACGTAATTGCATATAAACAGACTTGTAACTGTTCCGGTAAGGTACAAGGGTCAACACACGCGCTCAACAAACCTGTCCAGAATTCAAATACGATGAATTGTTATTTTCATTCCCTATAGTACTTGATGACCAGGCGAGATGGCGTTAACCCCTCCAATGCTGAGGCTACTTTCGTCCAAACCCCAAAGACTCAAATCTTTTTGAAAAATCTTCTTTCATTGTTTAGTATTGGCCAAATCAGCCACCAGCAGTATAAGAGTTAAAGCAAACGTAATGATATGTTCAGAACTGGTTACCCTTATAGCCATAGCCTGTACTGAATTCCAGAGTTAAAAAGCATACAACCTATGTACCGACCACTTATGGCCGTATGCACCGGTCCTGCTTACTGCAAGTTTTAGCGGGCGCTTACCTAAGTAGTACTTAGCCGGTAAGTCTTAGTAATAGGCAAGTTCCGCTATCCCGTGTACGGCTCCGGCTACGGTTAAGCGTAGTGCCACGTCACGCAAAGTGATGCATCGTCATCACTTTGCGTGTAGCCTGCCGCGGAGCCGATCTCGTGAACCGGCTGAGTCACGCTGTAGGCCGTAAGTCAAAAACGGCGCAGCTATTTGAATAAATGTGGAATATTAAATTGATAATCCACAAAAACATTGATTGCAACATTGAGTTTAATATGTTAACTCAACATTGACCAAGCGGTTTTAAAAAATTCGCCGGTTTTGATCAGAGACATTGATTAAAGAGACAGGATACTATTAGCCAATAGCACTACACCAGTCACACACTATTGTTATGCAAATGAGCTCTTATCTGTACCCTACTCATTCCCTGGGGTTTAACTTGGCTCAGTTGGGCATGTGTACTGCTCTACTTATCATCACTTCCTGTGTATACCACTGACAGGGTTATAATCTACTTTCCCAGACCCAGGTATAGAGTGCTGAGGGCTTGTTGTAAAAGAGAGACAAACATGAATTATATCTTATTTTGAATGTGGCTTAACGAAATATTGTTAATTAGGACTGTACTTTTAGTCTCCTTTATCAGATGTAAAGTGCATGTGCACTATTTTATTTGGGGTTTGATGTTTTAAGAAAAAAGAACTTCAGAGTTAATACTAATAATTCTTTCAGTTAGACTGTTACTCCATAGTCAATACTTATAGCAATTAATAAGAAAAATTGCAAGTTATAAGGAAAATTATTATACAACTGACCAAAGTATTTGATGTTTATGTTATAACTTGGAGAACAACCCGGTGCAATTGAAATTCATTCCTCAATTCCCGGTCTTTTGTCTCAAGAAGGAAATAAGCTGATTGGTGTCAGGCGGAGATGTGTCTGATAACTCGGATTAGCATCCTGTTTGTCTGAGGGAATTATCTGCTGTTAACAGACAGATACACAATTGCATTCTTGGCATTTGATTTTCTGACTAAGCAGAGGAAAGTATCATTTTAGCTTGTTAGGTGAGGGGGTTCGTCGGCCTCTCACACTTCTAGATAGTCTGGTTCCTCCAAACCCTTCTTAAGAATACACAACTAGCCACTGACAACTGCACACTAGAGTGGCCCCACTAGAAACTAATGGAAGATTGGTTTAATGTATTTTACTGATCTACCTCTTGTCTTGAGGGAATATTTGTTAATACAAACATACACACATTATTAAGTGCTTTTACCTTTTGAGGAGGATTATCAACCTGGGCATGCTAGGAATGCTGGTGAGTACTGTTTTATGTGTTTACTCTGTTTAACTGATGTTAGCCTACTAGTAATTGCAATAAGCCTACTTTTGGTTCAGCTCAAGACTTTTGATATGTCTTCAGAATGCTAACATGGGTATGTGTCATCATAGCTATTTCATTTGATAACCCCTTATGTGACGGTCTTTTTAAAGTTAATTTGTCTGTTGATGCCATGGAACTGGAGTTGACCAGAAATTTGAGACTTTAAAATCCTTGAAACTAGCAAATGCAGTACAGGATAACTTATAACAATGATACAAGGAAATACTAATCTATTAGTTCTAAACTTTACATGGGAGATAAAAATTGAAAAATATTTTTAAAATGTCATTTTTCACCATTCAGCTTAGAAAATGGCAGAACATATAATTCCATTGTTACCTTAGGAAAGGTCCAGAAAACCGTAAAAAAAAATACTATTGCATATCACTGGTGAAATAGAGTCCCCAATTAAACCTCTCCAAATACATGTATTGCAATTACGCTAACATCAATTAAGCATAGCAAACAATAGTTCATACCTCCATCCCCATGATCACTATATTGTTAAGCCTCTCCAAGAAGTGAAATTCATTTTTTACATGTTTGAAAGTGCAAGAGGTCCATTTAACCTGATAACTAAATCACCGGGCAAGATGGCCGCCTCCCTTATCTTGAGCTCCTAGGTAAGATTTGCCCCCACAGTATTAAGCTAATGGACTGCATGGTCCGTTGCCACTCTCTATAAATACTCCTCTCTGGTTTTGTTGTAGAAATTTCAAATATAAAAATAGGCTCCGTTTGGCAGAGATGATCGCCACTTGATTTCTTTAATCAGCTACGGCGTAGCCGTAGTCCCGTCGTAGCGGAATTATATTTGTACCCACCCGCCTCCGCCTACGGCTCCGTACAAGCTTAGCCGTTACGACATAGCGGAACCTCTCTCTTGACTTACTGTGCTGCGCTGCGGCACAGAAGCCAGCACTTACGAAAGTGTGGTTTTTGTGGTTACAGTCCCTAGGGATGCATTGTTCTCAGCTATTTTTGGGGTGGCTATCCTGATCAGTTGCACACCTGATCAAGTGCACATGTCTTCCTCTGCTTGATGTCTCTTTTTGATGTATTAAGCTGGCCAAGGAGAATGGCTCTAACAATAAAAAAAGAAAGCCCCCAATTTTTCAGAATATGCGAATTTGGTTAATATAGTTGGAGAGTTTTATTATATATATATCTATTGATCAATCTATCAGCACATACATACATATACATACGTATGTTTCTATCTATCTATCTATATCAATGTATGTATGAACATAGAACTGCATGCTTGGGGACAGGATTTCAGTGATGCCAGCCACTATTTTTGTCTGACTTTACAAACAGGAAACATATAAAAATAATTCTACTACCCTGTCTTTTTGTACAGCCAATTGCAGCTCATTATTTTACCATTTACCTGTATGATACAACTTTCAAAGAGAGTTGTTGTGAGGAGCACTGCAGTCTATGATTCACTGCTCAGAGAGCGGGGGCAGTAAGTGGCAATGCCACTCACTGAGTCACAGAGAGGAATATGGCTGCTACTGAGGGGCTGGGCAGGCTGATGGCAATACGCAAAATACTCCCCTCATGGACTCACTGAAAGAAAAAGGAGGACAGCATCCTATTCTTGAAGTGTATTACTTTCATATTATAAGCTAACATGTATGTGAGCCTTTAGTTCCCCTTTAATTAAGTAACCGCTACCTCAAATCAAATGCTAAACTCATGAGAGCACCTGGTAAAGACACAGTGCTCAATTGGAATGCAAGTTGATACTTACGTAACAATCAGAGTAAAATGAATTGAAGTAGAAATCCTCTGACATTCCCTCAATGGGTGTGGCAAAGCGCTTTAGAAATACAAGTGCAATTGTCTTTCACCAGATTGCTTTTGCGGTATTTTCGGATACCTGCATTGAGGTATTCTATGACGATTTCTACTTCAGATGAAGTATTACATCAGGTATTGCAAGATGATTAAACTTTCTACCTCAATAGCTTTAGAACATCGGAAAGCTGTGTACATAATGGTACATGCATGTTTAGTTTATATTTAGTCTACCTTGGAACTCATCATGCACTAATCCAAGCTGAAAAATGTTACCTGATCTTATGCCACGTCGGGGTAATAGGCAGACATTCTATTTTGCGCCAAGTTTCAAATTGTGCGACAGGCATTTTGAGCTTGGAGAGTCCTAGAAGTGCTTATCTGTGTTTATATATATATATATATATATATATATATATATATATATATATATATATATATATATATATATATATATATACATATATATATATATATATATATATATATATATATATATATACATATATATATATATATATATATATATATATATATATATATATATATATATATATATATATACATATATATATATATATATATATATATATATATATATATATATATATATATATATATATATATATATATATATACATATATATATATATATATATATATATATATATATATATATATATATATACATATATATATATATATATATATATATATATATATATATATATAAATATATATATATATATATATATATATATATATATATATATATATATACATATATATATATATATATATATATATATATACATATATATATATATATATATATATATATATATATATATATATATATATATATATATATATATATATATATATATATACAGTCAAACTTGCGAATAAAGACCGCCCTTGGGAAGTAAAAAAGCGGTCTTTGTTCACAGGTGGGCTTTGTTCGGGGGGTTGATTACTGATGCTATTTTCATAAGGGTGCATGGACTACATACTATTTTTTCACTGTTTTATCTGTTTAAAAATAAATCACAAATTGGTGGGTAAAATGTAAAGAAAACTAAAATCTGATTTAAAGGTTTGTCAATATCACATATTATATTTCATAATACCAAAAATAAGGTCAAGCTAGGAAAAGCAGTACATGTTTTGGCAGTTATCATATGAGCATTCAAAATAAGAAAGTTATACTCATTCAGAATGAGAAAGATATACATGTACATGTACTTGGGAACCTGGGTTTGGTTTTTCCAACTCCAAAGTCCTTGGCTATCTTACGAGCACTTCTGTTCTTATTGTTGAGCTCTATTACCTTAACTCTTTCTACCAATGTAAGAAACTTCCTTTTAGGTGGCATCTCTGCCTAGGTTATCAACTGTACTGCACAGAATATCAATACCTGTCAACATTCAACCATCCCAAATCAGGAGATTTCACGCGGTTCACTTTTGGGGCTTCTTTTGCAGCATTTTGCTTAGTTCCGATCCTGGCCACTAGGAGTCAGTATAGTAGTATAGGAGTATGCCATTATATTGATGACCATACAAACATGTAAATGAAATAACTCTAATTTTATGGAGCAGATCACAGTTGCTGAATGGTGATATATTTCATCATCAAAATCACACACAGATAGCTTTAGCACTGAAAATATCATAACTAACAACACTTACATTATGTGATCTTTCAAGATCAAATACCAGTACTTCTTATGTTCAGCATGTTATGAAGGCTTTGGCACTTGGCTAAAAATCAGGTCTAAGGCATACGGTTACCTGGAGTATTTGGAGCCTGGTAACAACAAATATGACAGAAAATATATATGACAGCCTAGAAATCTAGGCTACCTATTACCCCGAGGTAGCATATGATCAGTTAACATTTTTTCCGACATGGATATCTAGTGCACAACCAGTTCCCCAGTTCCTCATGCATAAACTAAACATGCGTGTACCATTATGTACACAGGTTCGTGATGTTCTAAAGCTATTTACAGAGCAATTTTAAATATGTAACCTTATTTGTCTAGTCTGAACTGCTTAGAATCAGGGAAAATCGGATTTATATGCCAATTACACAAGGAAAATGTCGCCTTTAGAGGAGGCATTTTTGACTTGAAGTCTATTTGTTCATCCTCAATCACCGACGTATATTTAGCTCTCTGCTTCAGCGACGCGTATTAAACCTACTGACCACTGCAGTTGACTTGTTCCAGTATTCCACTTTGATGGACATGATTCTAATCATTGTCAGTCACTGATCTACTTGCTGGGAAACAGAGAATTTTTAAAAATCAGCTAATCAGTAGCTAATCAGTAGATTTCTTCAAATCAGGTGCTCTATCAGAAGACACTGAATTTGGGGTCTGAAATCAGAAGAGTACTTCCCAAATCAGTAGAGTTGACAGGTATGACTGAGGATGACAAAATTGCAATTGAACATTAGCTGGCTTGGGTTAAACTTCGCTTACACGGGTCCCCACCCAGGCTTGGGTTAAATTACAATCGTATCCCACTGCTGCATGTGTGTGTGTGTGTGTGTGTGTGTGTGTGTGTGTGTGTGTGTGTGTGCGGTATGTATCCCTTTAATCCCCTTACAAAAAAGTTATGGTTATGACTTACTGAAAATCAGTCTGAGAAATTTCTGTCAACAAAGAGACTTGGAAATGTCTATTTCTGATAGGGGTCCTTGTTCACAGGTGAAACATGGTCTTTGGGAAGGAAAAGGGCGGTCTCTGGTCTTTGTTGACAAGGGGTCTCTATTCGGAGGGAAAATATAAAGTAACTTCTCTCAGGGGGATTTTGAGCGGTCTTTGTCGGGAGGGGGTCCTTGTTCAGGGGTGGTCTCTCGGTCAGGGTTGACTGTATATATATATATATACACACTACATGAAGTTCATGTCATGCCTCTCTAGTATTCCAACTTACAAAACCCCCGAAGTGTGAACACCCTCTAAAGTGAACATTTTGGCCCGGCCCCAAGGCGTTCACTCTTCCAAGGTTTCACTCTGACTGTACATCCTTTTTCTGCTAGTTGAGATTTGCCAGTGTCAATTGGTGGAGGAAACCTCACATGCCTTTAAAAAGATGCAATAAAGTGGGTAAGTCACCTCTAGACCGAACTAAAACTTTCAGGCAGTTTAGTGCTCGTTTAAGTAGCGCTTACCGTTTAGTGCAAGGTATGCAGCGCGCAAGTTCTACTTACAGGGAGGTAAGTAGTACTTAGGGGGTAAGTAGGACCGGTGCATACGGCCATTAGTTTACAGATTACACAAACTCAAGATTAAGAATGTTAACAAGTCGTAGTTTTGTAAATTTAAATCAAGATTCATCAGGAATGTGCACGCGCATATTCTAAATGTAACAGATTATGCCTGGCTTTAAAATGTGTTCATATGTCATCAATGGATGTTAGTAAAACCTGTCGCTGACAGGCGTCCGACCGACTGGTGCTCGGCTTTAAATATCTCCACTGTATTAGCCAGTGTCTAATGGAGCATGCCATAATGACCCTATGTCACTCTGGTATTAAGTGTGGTCCATTTCCTGCTATGTTATACAACTATTAAGGATGCCTACACCAGTTTTTTTCTTCCTTAGAATTTTGTAATTTTTGGATACGTTTTACTTTGTGAGACAAAACGAAAGTAAATGTAAAAAGAAATTGGCTGTTTGGCCTATTCTTTTTTTCTAGAGACAAACTTGTGATTTTTGAAAAGGCGTCATTTAAGAGAAAAAAAGGCTGCCGCGCCGTGTATTTTTTCGCTCATGGGTAGTTCGTGCGCAGAAAAATTAATTGTCAATTTTTATTAACTTAAATTTGCATGTCGTTTATAGAGTAGGTCCTCTTTCTGCTTGGGTAAACTGCATTTCAAACCCTACTATATATTTTGTGCAGCCCAAAATTGAACTGGAGGGGTTGAATTAAAAAATGGACACTTTTTTGAAAAAATGGATGCTAATATAGGACACCTTATTGCACATAATGAATTGTAAAAATATAGTCCAGAGAATCTTTTTGTTTTTGCCCTGTGAATTTACATTCTTTATATGTAAAAAAAATCGGGGGTGTTTTGAGTTACCTTTTTGCCTCAGAGCTATGAGTAAGAGGGTACATTTTTTGCTTTTTGATAAAAAAAAAAGAAAGGACAATGACATTTATAATATTTGATGATTTTGAAACATTTTCAGAAAATACGTATGAATAAAATGGGGTTCTCTTGCTAAAAAATATCTTATATGAGAATGAGTAAATACGTTACCAATTGGCTAACTTTCTGTACCATTTTTTGCTTGTTTCAACTATTAGTAAGTTTGTTTCAACTCAGTGGTATTCCTGAAAGAAAAAAGGAGAGGGCTCAAACCACTCGAATATTTAGACAGCCTCCCCTTATATACAATGATTTTCATCCCCCTTCGACGATTTTGATTCTAATCTTTACACCCCCCATTATGGTTGTTAATTCTTATTGACCCTCACCCAATGATTTTAATTTCAATTGACCCCCACCCCATGATTTTTAATCAGTTAATTTTTATAACCCGATCCCAATGTATTTCTCTTTAAATACATAACATGGTAAAAAATTCAAGCAGCACAATTAGGTTGTATACCAGTCTTTATTAAAGGAACCTGAGACTTCATCACTAAATTTCAATTTCGGCCTCCGGTACTATTTCCTTGCAACTGAAGGGCCAGTAAGTATATTTCTTCATTTATTATAGTTAACGGCATGAATTTGTTTCATTCAGTTTTAGATCAAGTGTATTTAGTGTTCATGAAATGAAGGTGAGTTGAGATTTTTTTAGCGATGTCGTTAGGTGAGAGTATTGATGATAATAATAATAAAAACAATAATGATAATAATAATAATAATAATAATAATAATAATGATAATAATAATAATAATAACAATAACAATAATAATAACAATACTACTACTACTACTAACAATAATAATAACATTACTACTACTACTACTACTACTACTACTACTACTACTAATGATAATAATAATAACAATAATTCCTCAGTTTTTTGGATCCTTCAACATAGATAAGCAGCTAATGTAATATAATATAATATGAAAGTCAAACAGCATTGCATAAACACTTAACTTATCCACCCCTTTCACACATACATATTACAATAGGTTCATTTAGTATTCATAGAAAATTTTGTCTGCTTTGCACGCAGCATGGAAAAGTAGTATATAACTCATTCAACAGTGCGCTACAGTGTGAAAAATGCCCATCCATTACTGATGTTCATCACATTCATGCCTGACATCCCTTAATATACACAATAATGGGACGTCTCCAAACAATGAAACAACAACTGGTGCGGGTATCCTTAACACTCTCCTCGTTCTACTCTCTGAGATCATACGTTCATACTGCATACACAATATGGATAAAGTTAACCCATTCACACTCAGAGCTCCACCAGAACTTAACGTCTGCTACTTTCATCCTTTTGAAAATAATTTGAGAACAAAGCGAAATATTTGAAGGAGAGTTGTAGTTTGGCTTCGGATAAACATTTCTCTTTCATATGTTTTCCAGAAAATGCTTTTGTAAGTAATATATTACCAAATTTGTCAGGCCTGTTTTGGCTGGTCTGAGTGTTAATGGGTTAAGCTGGCAGTTGGTCAGTGACCTCCCCACACTGCAGCAACCACCGAGCAACACTCAACATAGCCAGGCTTCGTCATTGTTTGACGGTTTTAATGGACATCAGCACATAAGCTGGTAGGTGGTCAGTTGACCCGGAGTGACCTCCCCACACTGCAGCTAGCATTGACTACTAATAGCAACACGTAAACAAGCTCTATCATTGTGCAAAAAGAGGTTGTGCAATTAGCCAGTACAATACCGGTATATACCAGTAAGGACAACCTCTGCAGAAGTTGTTTATACATATTTGGAGCTGTAAATCGGTACGTACACGTGCACATCGAAGGAACTTGTAGTGAACAATACTGTCTTGTTATATTAAAGGATAACATCGTCAAGGAGATTATGTTGGATTCTGCGGTTTTCAGTTCTTTCATCACTATGGCAACAGCTCTTTGGGCCAGATCACTATGGAGAAACAGCAAGCCAAAACTATTCTGCAAGACTGGCTTGCCATTAAACCAATATATACTGAAGAAATGTCCACGTTTGACCAGAATTTATTCACCAACCTTTTGGGCACGCAATGCCCACTTGCAGACCATCCTGCCTGCTTTTTTACCTCGCGCTAAAGTCAAGTTTGAAAGAGAGATTTTAATGCTGAGAGATGGATCAGGAAGCGTGGCTTTGGACTGGGCAACTTCTGCGAATGGGAAGGATTCTGATAAATCATCCAACCCAGTCTTGATTATCCTACCACCTTTAGGAGGAGGACGAGGCAGTTCAAGCAACATTTGTCAGATAGGAACTAATGATGGATTTCGCTGTGTAATTTTCAACAAGAGAGGCCATGGGGGTAATTCTCTTTTGACGCCAAAATATCAAAGTATGGGCGATCCTTCTGATCTTCGAGAGGTAGTTCTCCATATTCGAAATAAATTCCCTGATGCATTAATGACAGTAGTTGGATACAGCATAGGCACCGCTGCACAGATACGTTATCTTGCAGATTTTGGATCAGAGTGCCATCTAGCGGCAGCGGTCATGAACGCATCTCTCTATGATGCAGTGGCTCTCTACTACGATAACGATAAAAAAATACCAGAACCTTACAGCACTGGGATTGTGCGTACAATGAAAAGCAACGTAAGAAAACATCAGACAATGTTGTCCGCTGCCGTAGACATCAACCGAGTCCTAAGTGCCAAGACCCCTGCAGAATTTGAGGAAGCATTGCTATGCAAAATGCATGGCTTTAAAAACATGGAAGAATACTGGAAGATTAATAATGCTATTTATTATCTACCCAAAGTTAGCACTCCTACTCTGTTGATAAACAGCGAGGACGACCCTGTAACCAAATCCAGCGTGATACCCTTTGATGTTATCAATGCTTCTCCATATCTGACCTTAGCCTTGACCAAGGCTGGTGGTCACTTGGGCTTTCTTGAGGGTTTCGCTGCTAAACCCTGGGCAGACAAATTGGCAGTCGAATACTTGAGAGCAGTTTTGGATTTCTCACAACAATGATCTGACACTCTTTGCACCTTATCAAATCTCTGTGCATTACTAGTATATCACGAGCTGCACAATGGACCGAACGAAGGCACGAAAGGCACATGCCCCTTTCTTGCATTATTATCACGAATCATTACTCATTACCTGTCGAAGAGGAAATAAGAAGTTGGCTCAATGCACAGGTCTATGTTTGTGCGCACTTTATGTTTTAGATTCATGAATCATGGTGCTGTGTGCAGTAAGTGAGTGAAGGCTTAAATAGACTGCAAAAAAACATCGGCACACAAAGATCATTTAATGTCATGAACTATTACCAAAAGGTTGTCCTTTGTAATTGTTGAGGAACACTGACAAAGCATAACCATTCTAGGTGAAAGAAGAAAAAGGGGAGAGTAGGAGCAGAGCCTTCAGACCCAAAGAGGACCAAGGGATCGGATCTTTGAGATAAATGGTATCCATAGACAGAACCACACATCGGAGCAGGTTGCAACACCAGCTTAGTGTTCCCTGGGAGGTGCCAGCGCATATTGCACATAATTGAGCGAATTATAGACTTAGAATATGGGACTTGTTGCTAACTAAAATGTAATAAACAGCATTGCTTAAGGTGGCTGTAAACGTTTCCCGTGGAGAGCAGACTTTCCCTCAAATAATGGCTGATTTCTCATTATTTGTACACTAAACCCCTAGCAAACTATATATTTTTAGAAAGCTGAGATTCTAAGGAATACATAGGATATAAATAGGTTGTATGTGCTCCAAATATTTTAAAGAAATTGGGGTCAAAACTTTGACTAATCAATTTTCAGTACATATGTCGCGGCTGACGCAAATCTAAGAGCAGGATCTAAGATAATAACCTGATTTTTTAAAACATTGAAAAAAACCTTTGTCTCTTCAAAACTAGACAAGGGTTTTGTAAAATATGGCCCCTAACTTTTTTTATGGCCATTTATCTAACAACATTTTAGGAAAAAAATGCTTTTTTGGTTTCTTGATTTTTGACTCACTATAAAAAATTAACCAGGTAAGATATTGCAATATCCCCGTCTAGATTTGTAGAGAACATGTTTTAGAATCTATATACAAAGTTTGAAGCTAATTGATTAAGATTTGTGTCTAAATTCACGTCAGCCGTGAGAGTAAAACTATAGAAAACTAAGCTGAGAAAATGGCAGTTTTGTGTATTTCACAGTTAAAGTTACTGTGCAACTTTTTGCTACTACTTTAATGTATTTATTTTTGTCCAAGTGGAAAGATAAAGTAACCTTCCATTGTATTTCACAACTGTCAACATTTTTTCTTCTCAATTACCTCAAAAAAAAGTATAAATGAGTACATTTCTGCAACCTGCCTAACATCCCTGTCAACTGGATTCCATATATGGGCATATGACATCACCCAAGCCCCGCCTACTTAGTAGACTTGCATCTTGTTTGCATGCTAATGTATATGTATTATAGCTCTTGAATTCTTAATAATTCAAAGAACTTTGCCATCAAAATCAATTTTCAGCTATCTAGTGTGTTATGCTGGCAGACTCTTTGACTGCAAGTATATTGATTTGGCAAATAAAAGCTTGTAATGCTCTATATGGGGTTTTGAGCTTCATTTATCTAAGACAAACATGTTGCAGGGCCAATTCTGAAGCTATCCAAACTTCCAAAGCATAGCTTTCTGACAAGGTGGCTTTTAGATTCTGGGCCTTGAAAGAAAGATAATTTCACAAACCTCTATTGCTGTATCTCCACTCCAGTGATCCAAGTTACATAATCCAGAATGAGTAATCCATACATATTTTGCAGCAGAAATGGCAACTTTCCCTGAGGTCTGACACAGAATTCCTTTGTCTAGTGAATCCCATATGAGTAGACTGTCCACATTAACTACTACACTGCTTGAAACGCTTAGAGGAAGTGATCTTCCTGTTACCCATAGCAAATCTTATTTTTAGACATTGGTTCCTGACTCCCATAATCCTTGAGGGGATTATGAGTGACACAACACTCATTGTTCTAGAATGGGGAGTCCTGAGGGGATTATGACACCACACATACCTGTATCTATTTCCTCAGAGCTGAGGCCAGTCAGGCCACAGTGATAATCAATCAATAAACCCAATTATTCACCTGCAATTTCAATCTCCTTTTTGTCTCCAACTGAATTGACAACAATTGTTGTGAAAAATACAATCCAGGCTTTAATTAGTTAATAGCTGAATTATATGGGTGTAATTGTACTTTGGGTAACTATATCATGATTGCTGTATTATTGTTTGAGAAAAACATGTGTTTGAAAATGAAACCAAGTTGATAAATACTAAAGTATTGTTAGTTATCCATAGAGCATAGAGTGTCTGTTCCAGCTGAAGGTATGAGACGGATTGACCCAACATCCTCCCAAAAGTCCAGGTTTTCCCATCAAATACACACATTTTTTTACTTGAAGCCCCAAAACTGGGATGTTTCCTGTTTTTCTCAGACAGCCGGAGCCACATTTTGATTAAGACTAATCCCTAATACACTATTTTTGAATTGATTAAAACATCATTGTCTGTGGTGCTAAAGTGGCCCATCTTACCCAACAGACATCCTTTCTAACCAACACATGCATACAAAGAAAAGACTGGCTGACCTTAAATGCCATCTCTAATCAGTTACCAATCCAAATACACATCCATTTCCTGTAGCTTTGATAAGGAGGTGGGAGGGGCTTATCAGCTAACTGGGGTCACATGACCATAACACTGCAGCATGCTCTCTGCCCTCTCTGTCTATTCATACCTGTCAAATCCAAATTTTTCACAAATTATGAACTTAGGATTGGAGTAGAGCTATGGGGTTTTTTTCATAAGGAGGGTAAGACCCGGTTCATTAACATAATACATATATCTCAAAACAGGCTTCCCTGAGGACGAAACGTTTACGGCCACCTTAAACATCGTATAAAGACATTTTAGCTAAAAGTATTCATATTACTCTCATAGTTGACATATTGCACATGGATAATTATCTGAGAGTACACAGTGTGAGATATCCAACGAATACCAACATTACAGGGTTTAAATGTTTTCCAAAAATATTTGCGTACTTGTGCTTTGGACGAAATTAGCCTTAGCATTGGAAGGCTTAATGTGAAAGGTCTTGTATAATTTGCTTCCTCATTAACGTGCTAAATATTTACCGCCACCTCTGCTTGTGATATAAGCAGTGTTCAAACATTTTGCACGTTGTCAACAACAACAAAGTTTTTCACTTGTCCAGCTGAGATAGATACCTATAAATTCAGTAATCCTGTTAATTTTACAAGGATGGGCTGACAGCCTTGCTCTCATGTTTATGAGGAACATGATGGGTACATCATATACTTTGCGTTCGTAGATAAATTATAGTCTTAGAATAGTGGATTTGTTGCTAATTGAAATTTGATAAATATTTTTGCTTGAACAATGTATAATGATATTTAGCTACCACTATGTATATTACTCACGCAGCTGACATACTGTGTTCCAGTAGTTGGAGCACAATAACTGGAAGTTGCTCACAAATTGAGCGCACTGTAAAATGTTTGTTGTGGGCAACTTTCATGATATGAGTATAATTAAACTAGACAGTAGATTGTTGTAATATTCATAAACATTTTGGTTATTAATAAGTTATCTAACATGTGGATTAGTCACTTTCTAAAAATGAATAGTGTATTCCATTAATGGAACATTCTCTGTGGAACCCACAGAAACTAGGACATTATGATTTAACCCATATATATATATATATATATATATATATATATATATATATATATATATATACATATATATATATATATATATATATATATATATATATATATGTATATATATATATATATATATATATATATATATATATATATATATATATATATATATATATATATATATATATATATGTATATATATATATGTGTGTGTGTGTGTGTGTGTATATATACACTTGAGAGTTTCTCTAGAAAGCATTGTCTCATACTCTCATACTTTTGGATAAAAACTTTAGAATACAATAAAAATCCATAATATGGTTGAAGTATAGTTGTTGTTTGGCTCCTGATTATCCTTTCCCTTAAAATATCAAAGCGTTTTTATAATAACATATTTCTAAAATTATCATGCCAGTTTTGCCCACTTTAAGTGTGAATGGGTTAACAAGTTACTACGGGGAGTTTTACCTTAATCTTTAACATGAAGCACGGTGTAGCAACAGCAAATGCTTTCTAATTTATTGTAAGATGTTTAAGCACTGGAGATGAGATATTTCAGTTGTTTAAATTAAAAAGCAATAATGCTCTCGTATATGTGTACAGAATTCTGATTTGCTCCATAACATCCATCTTGCCTTACGTCACCAGACATTCCTTAACCCTTATGCTGCTGGTGGCTAACATGACCAAAACAAAATGATGCAAACAAACTAAAAATGACTGAAACCCTGGCATATGGGTATTCATCTGAGAGCACCCTGCAAGAGATGTTCAATGAATACCAACATGACAGAGTTAAAATGGTTCTCACAAATATTTGTGTACTTATGCATTGGATGAAAGTAGCCTCAGCATTGAAAGGGTTGAGCCGGATTTGCACCCAGACAGTGGGTATAGTCCGTGAGCTGACGTTCGAAACCCTCCCCCCCCCCCCCCCCCGCTGGGGAATTTCGGAGACCTATATTTCCAAAAACCTTATACCCTCAGCTGTTCAGATCAGCTTGTCTGCACTTATATCGCGGGTGCGTTTGCCCTGGAGGGCCAATTGAAGGTCGGTACCTCCCTCATTTTAGGGGTGGGGGTGACATTTTCTAAGTGGGGGTGGTATGGACACTTGCAATTGTCTGGGATACTCAAAATTTGTTGTGATGGTCAAGTGATCAACAGGAACAATTACCAAATACCTTTCAGAAGCACTGTATTACTATCTATGGAAAAAAATTCAAAAACGTCTCAAAAAATGCCATTTTTAACTAAGTTTTTAGTAGTCAAATGAGTACAAAACCACCCCATATTATATACATAAATTACAAGCAGCCTCTTATCTGCATAATAGAACAAAGATGAGCTCCATTGGTTGTTCGAGCGTGATTTTACATGACTTTCTTTTCCCCTACCCCTATGTTGAAAAAATAACCGAAAAATAGCATAAAATACTAAAAAATATTTTTAAAAATCCAAGATGTTCCTTTAACACATGTTTGGTACTGGAAATAGTTTGAAAATGACAAAGACTGATTGGGCTAGAAAAAATGGATTGCCCAGTTGCCCGGGACAACCAAATTTTACCAAAACTTGCTAAAAATCCAGTTTTAGGCTAGAAATCAGAGTTTGAATAACAATATGGCTACTGAAAAGGTGTTTAAAGCTATAATGTGAGACTGTAGGTGTTCTATAGTTGAAAATAGTCATAGCTGGATACTTATCAATTGTTTTATTTCAGTTCAACCCTATTTAGAAGGTAATCTAGAAGGCCAAAGGTCTCAAAATGTAGTTATACTACAATAATTGTAGTAAGTCAATGCTGGTGTGTGGTTTTAACATGGTCAGAAGATCAGGATAGACTGCTGTTGGGCCTTAACCAACTGGGGCTTATCAACCTGGTAGCCCAGTTGCCTGGGACTATTGAATTTTACCAAAATCTGCTTTAAATCTAAATTATAGTGTCAGAACTCAAGTAATTTTGAGAAAGTGACCCTATGTGCAATATCAGACCTCTTTTGTGACATGATGCAGTTTTCCTGTTGTTTGCATTCTTCTTGTTTAATGATTTTGACCACTGGACATATGTGAGGGAGCCCCATCCATTATCAGAAGGAAAGCATAGGACATTTTTGTGCCCCATAGGACAGTTTTGTGCCATAAATCGTAACTGTAACTCACAAAGACCAACACAAAAAAAAACTGGTGCGGGCATCCTTATTGCCCATAATGAATTGTAAAAATATAGTCCAGAGAATCGTTTTGTTATTTCATGGATGCGGAGAAGTGAAATAACATCAGGATAGAGGAAAAAATGAATCAAAAAACTGATTTCATATACCATCCTAATAGATCTGAACATTGACTTCAAAGCATACAGCATGCTTCCACAGGTGACTGGCAACTGAATAGGAATGCTCATGAAATAAATGAATGACGATTTTAATTGACATCTTTAAACAAAGGCCATTGAGTGCATAAAAGCTGTCCCTTTCATGACGTCATCATGGCGGAAAATGGCAACTCTAGGGAGAAAGAGGAATAGGAGAGAAAGTAAGAGCAGCCCCGTGATTCACATCCAAAGAAGCTCAAGTGATCTTTTATATGCATGGTATCCATAGACAGCTCCACACCGCCCCCTTCTTTTATAAGGCGAGCAGGGTTCCTCCGGAGTTTCCAGCTCCTATTGGACAAACTCGAGCAAGCCAGCAGGGTGTATCCCATATGGGGATTAGCATCTAGAATAGTCAATGTAAGCTTCTATTTCTATTTCAATTCAATTCAATTCAATTTTAGTGTCCAAAATCAAGAAGATTACAGGACATCATACAAATGGTAACAGTATTAATATAAAACACAAATAACAATATGTACAAAGCAAATATTTCAGTGAGTTTTTTTTTGTCTCACTTCTTTAAGGCCAAACGAAATGAGCTAATTTCGCAACATCATGTAAGTTCATAAGTTTGCTAAAAAAATACCCACATTTGGGACAATACTCACACTCAGTAACTGCCTCTGCCTGCTGAGAGCAGTACAGGTGAGCAACAAATGAAATTCGTCACAACCACTCTGGTCGCTAAGAGAGCAGATTGGGGAATCTTCCACAACTCCCGAAAAAATATATTCACATACAATGTAGTAGCTTAATGTTTCTAACTAGAAATTTAAGCACTTAGGAGGACAATATCAAGGAATGTCTATTAACACACTCCTCATTCTACTCTCTTGAAGCATACGTTCATATTGCATAACTTCCTGCATCAGGTTAAATGAAATGAATGAATGACGGTTTGACGGTTTTAATGAACATCAGCACATAAGCTGGCAGGTGGTCAGTTGACCCGGAGTGACCTCCCCACACTGCAGCTAGCATTGACTACTAATAGTAACACTTCACGTAAACAAGCTCTATCATTGTGCAAAAAGAGGTTGTGCAATTAGCCAGTACAATACCGGTATATACCAGTAAGGACAACCTCTGCAGAAGTTGTTTATACATATTTGGAGCTGTAAATCGGTACGTACACGTGCACATTGAAGGAACCTGTAGTGAACAATACTGTCTTGTTATATTAAAGGATAACATCGTCAAGGAGATTTTGTTGGATTCTGCGGTTTTCAGTTCTTTCATCACTATGGCAACAGCTCTTTGGGCCAGATCACTATGGAGAAACAGCGAGCCAAAATTATTCTGCAAGACCGGCTTGCCATTAAACCAATATATACTGAAGAAATGTCCACGTTTGACCAGAACTTATTCACCAACCTTTTGGGCACGAAATGCACACTTGCAGACCATCCTGCCTGCTTTTTTACCTCGCGCTAAGGTCAAGTTTGATTGAGAGATTTTCATGCTGAGGGACGGATCAGGGAGCGTGGCTTTGGACTGGACAACGCCTGTGAATGGGAAGGATTCTGCTAAATCATCCAACCCAGTCTTAATTATCCTACCACCTTTAGGAGGGGGTCGTGGCAGTTCAAGCAACATTTGTCAGATAGGAACTGATGATGGATTTCGCTGTGTAGTTTTCAACAAGAGAGGCCATGGGGGTAATTCTCTTTTGACGCCAAAATATCAAAGTCTTGGCGATCCTTCTGATCTTCGAGAGGTAGTTCTCCATATTCGAAATAAATTCCCTGATGCATTAATGACAGTAGTTGGATATAGCAGAGAAACAACTACACAAATACGTTATCTTGCAGATTTTGGTTCAGAGTGCCACCTAGCGGCGGCCGTCATGAACTCCCCTGGCTATGATGCAGAGGCTCTCGGCTACGATGACGATGAAAAAATACCAGAACCTTACAGCACTTGGATTCTGCGTATATTGAAAAGCAACGTAAGAAAACATCAGACAATGTTGTCCGCTGCCGTAGACATCAACCGTGTCTTGGGTACCAAGACCCCTGCAGAATTTGAGGAAGCATTGCAATGCAAAATGCATGGCTTTACAAACATGGAAGAATACTGGAAGGTTAATAATGCTATATATTATCTGCCCAAAGTTACAACTCCCACTCTATTGATAAACAGCGAGGACGACCCTGTTTTTAAAGCCAGCGTGATACCCTTTGATGTTATCAATGCTTCTCCATATCTGACCTTAGCCTTAACCAAGGCTGGTGGACACTTGGGCTTTCTTGAGGGTTTCGCTGCTAAACCCTGGGCAGACAAATTGGCAGTCAAATACTTGAGAGCAGTTTTGGATTTCTCACAACAATGATCTGACACTCTTTGCACCATATCAAATCTCTGTGCATTATACCACGCATTGCAAAACTAACCCAACAAAGGCACATGCCCCTTTCTTGCATTAAGGGAAAAACACTATATGGTTAACCTAGACCTTAAGTGTAGTGCTCTGTGGTACCTGCTAATTTCCCCTCCCACAAATCAACATTCATTACCTGTCGAAGAGGAAATAAGAAGTTGGCTCAATGCACAGGTCTATGTTTGTGCGCACTTTATGTTTTAGATTCATGAATCATGGTGCTGTGTGCAGTAAATGAGTGAAGGCTTAAATAGACTGCAAAAAAAAACATCGGCCCACAAAGATCATTTAATATCATGAACTATTACCAAAAGGTTGTCCTTTGTAATTGTTGAGGAACATTGACAAAGCATAACCATTCTAGGTGGAAGAAGAAAAGAGGGGAGAGTAAGAGCAGGGTCTTCAGACCCAAAGAGGACCAAGGGATCAGATCTTTGAGATAAATGGTATCCATAGACAAAACCACACATCGGAGCAGGTTGCCACACCAGCTAAGTGTTCCACTTGGAGGTGCCAGTGCATATTGCACATAATTGAGCGAATTATAGACTTAGAATATGGGACTTGTTGTTGACTAAAATGTAATAAACAGCTTTGCTTAAACATCGTATAAAGACATTTTAGCTAGAATTATTCATATTACTCTCATAGTTGACATATTGCACATGGATACTTATCTGAGAGTACACAGTGTGAGATATCCAACGAATACCAACATTACAGGGTTTAAATGTTTTCCAAAAATATTTGTGTACTTGTGCCTTGGACAAAATTAGCCTTAGCATTGGAAGGCTTAATGTGAAAGGTCTTGTATAATTTGCTTCCTCATTAACGTGCTAAATATTTACCGCCATCTCTGCTTGTGATATAAGCAGTGTTCAAACATTTTGCACGTTGTCAACAACAACAAAGTTTTTCACTTGTCCAGCTGAGATAGATACCTATAAATTCAGTAATCCTGTTAATTTTACAAGGATGGGCTGGCAGCCTTGCTCTCATGTTTATGAGGAACATGATGGGTACATCATATACTTTGAGTTCGTAGATAAATTATAGTCTTAGAATAGTGGATTTGTTGCTAATTGAAATTTGATAAACATTTTTGCTTGAACAACGATAATGATATTTAGCTACCACTATGTATATTACTCACACAGCTGATATACTGTGTTCCAGTAGTTGGAGCACAATAACTGGAAGTTGCTCACAAATTGAGCGCACTGTAAAAAGTTTGTTGTGGGAAACTTGCATGATATGAGTATAATTAAACTAGACAGTAGATTGTTGTAATATTCATAAACATTTTGGTTATTAATAAGTTATCTAACATGTGTATTAGTCACTTTCTAAAAATGAATAGTGTATTCCATTAATGGAACATTCTCTGTGGAACCCACAGAAACTAGGACATTATGATTTAACCCATATATATATATATATATAATATATATATATATATATATATATATATATATATATATATATATATATATATATATATATATATATGTGTGTGTGTGTGTGTGTGTGTGTGTGTGTATATATACACTTGAGAGTTTCTCCAGAAAGCATTGTCTCATACTCTCATACTTTTGGATAAAAACTTTAGAATACAATAAAAATCCATAATATGGTTGAAGTATAGTTGTTGTTTGGCTCCTGATTATCCTTTCCCTTAAAATATCAAAGCGTTTTTATAATAACATATTTCTAAAATTATCATGCCAGTTTTGCCCACTTTAAGTTACTACGGGGAGTTTTACCTTAATCTTTAACATGAAGCACGGTGTAGCAACAGCAAATGCTTTCTAATTTATTGTAAGATGTTTAAGCACTGGAGATGAGATATTTCAGTTGTTTAAATTAAAAAGCAATAATGCTCTCGTATATGTGTACAGAATTCTGATTTGCTCCATAACATCCATCTTGCCTTACGTCACCAGACATTCCTTAACCCTTATGCTGCTGGTGGCTAACATGAGGTCTCGGTGAACTAATTCCAAAGCTGACGGGTGAATTTCAGCTGTGGTATGACAAAAATGCTTGGCTAGCTCCAAAACTAGTCATCCTTTCACACCTAAAGTTGTTATTATTTTGATCAGAACATTCTCCTCTTTTAAATTAAGCCAAAAAAATTAGGGGTCATATCATGATTTTTTTTTCTATGGGCCAACATAGGTCAGAGTGACAGATTAGCCCTCTGGTGGTCAAAGTCAGAAACGAGTCAGCATACAAACAAACTCGATCACTTCCAGCTTGGTATTCATACGCCCGAGCAACAAACTTCACTTTATGGCCAAAAAACAAAAGCCCAGTCCCTACCCATTCCAAAAATACCCTATTTGTTGAATAAAGTTGTATATATCTCCATTTATAGGCCTCAATCGTCCCTACCCTCAGTTTTAATAGGGACTATGCAATGGTACTACTCGAAGGGATACGCCATTTAGTTCACCGAGACCATGACCAAAACAAAATGATGCAAAAAAAACTCGGGTTCAGAGGGGGGCCGCACCCGCACATGGTCTATTAGTCTGTCTGAGTCAAACCTGGCACACCGCCCTTACTCTTTCTTATTACAAAGAGTTACTATTTCCTATTCAAACTTGGGGCAAGCCTAATCCTCAGAATATTAATTTCCTGGCACCCATTGTGAAATTCCACTCGAGATAGCTCACACTTGTACTGTTTGCAATGGGTGACTTTCAAAATGGGCACCCAATGAGCGAAATCAACATTTCAGAGGAGATGAGAAAGAAGAACACTCGGGTATAGAGGGAGGCCGCACCCGCACATGGTCTATTAGACTGTCTGAGTCAAACTTGGCACACCGCCCTTACTCTTTCTTATTACAAAGAGTTACTATTTCCTATTCAACCTTGGGGCAAGCCTAATCCTTAAAATATTAATTTCGCTCATTGGGCACCCATTGTGAAATTCCATTCGAAATAGCTCACACTTGTACTGTTTGCAATGGGTGACTTTCAAAATGGGCACCCAATGAGCGAAATCAACATTTCAGAGGAGATGAGAAAGAAGAACACTCGGGTATAGAGGGAGGTCGCACCCGCACATGGTCTATTAGACTGTCTGAGTCAAACTTGGCACACCGCCCTTACTCTTTCTTATTACAAAGAGTTACTATTTCCTATTCAACCTTGGGGCAAGCCTAATCCTTAAAATATTAATTTCGCTCATTGGGCACCCATTGTGAAATTCCATTCGAAATAGCTCACACTTGTACTGTTTGCAATAGGCGACTTTCAAAATGGGCACCCAATGAGCGAAATCAACATTTCAAAAGAGATGAGAAAGAAGTTATCAAGTTATAGATTAAGGGTACGGACTTTTTGTAACGAAAAAAGAGGAAAAACTATCTGTCGAGACATGCTCAGACAGATTGTATATAAGTACTAGTAATGCACTGTGTGTGTATTGGAAGCGGGTGTTAACTTTTTTTTTCAGACTCACTGATCTATTCCGAGTAGATTTTAGTCGAGTTTTAGTTCTGTTTTAATCGTCAAGAGGTACCCACTTGAGCTGTGACCCATGAAAACTGTGCTGTCATCTATTGTTTGAGAGAGACATCAAACATACTTAACGGCCAGAAAGACTCAATTCAAAAGGTGAAATTTTGGATTGAGGGTGTTATATGTTGGTAGAACAGGGCGCCCGGCCCGCAAGTCATTTGGAGAAGAAGTACGTCTATCTCACAAAAGCTGATCACCCCCCCCCCCCCTACATATTACTAGGACCTGAGGACGATGGCCCACATCTGACCCACATCTGTATACTCAAGTAAACGGACCTGAGGCCGCACATGGTATATTAGTCGGTCTGAGTCAAACTTGGCACACCGCCCTTACTCTTTCTTATTACAAAGAGTTACTATTTCCTATTCAACCTTGGGGCAAGCCTAATCCTTAAAATATTAATTTCGCTCATTGGTCACCCATTGTGAAATTCCACTCGAAATAGCTCACACTTGTACTGTTTGCAATGGCCGACTTTCAAAATGGGCACCCAATGAGCGAAATCAACATTTCAGAGGAGAAAGAAGATAAAATAATATAGATATTACTTTTTGTAACGAAAAGAAGGAAAAACTATCTGCCGAGTTATTTTCAGACAGATTATATATAATGCTAAGTTTGCTCCTCACCTCTGTATTGGAAGCGGTAACTACTTTTGCTTGAACGTATGATAAAGACTGAAATTGCTGTAAGTCTGTGTTAGCTGTTTTTTCAGACTCACTGATCTACTCCGAGTAGATTTTAGTCGAGTTTTAGTTCTGTTTAAATCGTAAAGAGGGTCCCACTTGAGCTGTAACCCATGAAAACTGTGCTGCCATCTATTGTTTGAGAGAGACATCAAACATACTTAACAGCCAGAAAGACTCAATTCGAAAGGTGAACTTTTGGTTTACGGGTGTAATATTATGGTAGAACAGGGCGCCCGTCCCGCAAGTCATTTGGAGAATAAATACGTCTATCTCACAAAAGCTGATCACCGCCCCCACCCCCCCCCCCCCACATACTCCTAGGACCCTGATTTATTAAAGGACGATGGCCCACATGTGACCCACATCTGTATACTCAAGTAAACGGACCTGAGGCCGCACATGGTATATTAGTCGGTCTGAGTCAAACTTGGCACACCGCCCTTACTCTTTCTTATTACAAAGAGTTACTATTTCCTATTCAACCTTGGGGCAAGCCTAATCCTCAGAATATTAATTTCCTGGCACCCATTGTGAAATTCCACTTGAGATAGCTCACACTTGTACTGTTTGCAATGGCCGACTTTCAAAATGGGCATCCAATGAGCGAAATCAACATTTCAGACGAGAGGAGAAAGAAGATAAATTTATATAGATAAAGGATACGAACATTTTGCAACGAAATGAAGGAAAAAAAAAACTATCTGCCGAGTTATTTTCAGACGGATTATATATAATGCTAAGTTTGCTCCTCACCTCTGTATTGAAAGCGGTTACTACTATTTAGCTTGAGCATTTATGATAATAACTGGAATTGCTATAAGTCTGTGTTAACTGTGTGTTTTTTCAGACTCACTGATCTATTCCGAGTAGATTTTAGTCGAGTTTTAGTTCTGTTTTAATCGTCAAGAGGTACCCACTTGAGCTGTGACCCATGAAAACTGTGCTGCCATCTATTGTTTGAGAGAGACATCAAACATACTTAACGGCCAGAAAGACTCAATTCAAAAGGTGAAATTTTGGATTACGGGTGTAATATTATGGTAGAACAGGGCGCCCGTCCCGCAAGTCATTTGGAGAAGAAATACGTCCTTTTAAACTAAGTATACGTTTTCCGTCCTATGTTTGAGGTCTACAGAGCGAAAAATAATAGGCATCTCTCCTTTTAGGTTTTCAGTAAAAAATTGCTATATTCAATTGTAATTAACACCTACCTGTTGCCGCATGAAATGCGAAATATCCAGATACTATGACAATTACGTATAACGAACTCATGCCCTCCAATGCATGGTATCCGCCATTGCATAATTGTCACCAAGGCAGCGGCCGTTTTGTGACGTAACAATATCGTTTTTATTGTTGAACCACATGATACTCTAACTGTGACGTCACAGTCAAAAGGAGAAGCGCTGGCATCGTGACGTCATCTCACTCTAACCTGCTCGTCATTGTTGGCTACCGATATCCCATTTGTAATTTTCATAGGAAAGAGTCAGTTATATTGATTGAGAGTAAGGTAAAGTTACACAATTCTGTGATAATACTATTCTTACAACTAGTTGTCACATGCTTAATAGTTTTCACTGATTGTTTTTTAAGTGTATTCCTGAAGCTTTTGAAATAAGATGATGTTACAAGGCGATAAAAACAATTGCTTCGCAGAGAATTAAAAGAAAGAGTTGTATAGCCTGTCTGACTTGAATTTAGCGCACCGTTTGCCATCCAAACTTGACAAACCTCTTTAGAGCACTACCACGTGTATATATGAACATACCCTTTGTCTTAACTCGGCAAAGTGTTGATTTTGCTTATTAGGTCCCATTGTAAAGTGTGCCCATTGTCAACAATACGATCGCACGCGTTTGTTTTGTACGCAAAAGATGAGGAAAATTAGTTTCATTTGCTGCCACAAGAGGGGAGGGAAGTACAGTGTGTGTATGTGTGTTCTTTTACTGTAGTTATTCAGTTACAAAAGCATACTTAAATGGCAAATGCACCATCAGGATGATTTAGTTTCAAAATGAGCTTATACGTGTCACCTTTCAAATAAGACCTCCCCCGAACCTGTCCTCTTCAGCACTACTCAGTTATAGTTTACAGAAGTTCAGCAGGCAACAGTCCTGAGGTAGCCAGAGGGCCTCCATGCATCCCAAGATGCACTCTGTTTTTGACACCTTCTAAGCACCTGCCTGTGTCACTAGTGCTTAAGAGATAGCAGTTATAGGGGGCTGGGCTCCCCTTTCCTGATTTTCATTACTGGCTATCAATAAGTTGTCACAATTCCCAAAGATTGAACTTCTTCAATTTTCTATTGTATATTCCAACAATCCTTGGAAGTTTTACTGTGTGGCTTGTCTTTGATTTGTAGCTTATTGTTGGGTAGAGACCATTACTTCCTAATTGCTATGCTATTGCTATGGTGTATTAGGTGCCAGTGGCTTTGTCTAGAAGGTAGATATTTCACTACTCTGAATCACATTCAAGATGTGAAGGTATGCAAATCCCTCGACTTTGAACCAATACTAAAGGAAATGAAGATGATTAATGTTCCCAGTATTGATAAACATTTCCTGTGAATTTACTAACTTGTGTCTCATGGGGTCTAGATGTGTAATGCCAATTGGACAAGGTCAATTACCCTATGCGTGTCCCTTTCCTTTACTTCCTTTTGTTATTACCCAAGGGACCTAGACATAAGACAAAACACCAGTTGTTAGACAACTAAAAAAATCCTGAACAGTCTATCCTCAGTGGATAAATAAAGACCATGTTGAGGTATTTATGAACATTGCCATAAAAAGATTTTGGATTAAAAGGCCATTCAGTCTGTTTCATTAAAATTGGTTACCAGATATTATATACAACTGCACGCTTCAGGACAGGTGGGTTTAAAAGTTTCATGGATGCTAACCACTGGTTTTGTCTGAATTTACTATTAGGAAATCTATGAAAGCTTTCCCCACTACCGTGTCTTTTTTACAGCCAATAGCTGCACATGATTTCACCATTTTCTTGTTTGATATACGTTTTTATGCAACTTGTGCAGAGAGCTCTTGTGAGGAGCTCTGCTGTTATGATACACTGCCCAGAGGTAGCTTGGAGACAGGATGTGGTCCCTGCCACCCAATGTGTCACAGCTGATAGCACTTGAAAAACATGGCCGCAGCCAGTGGCTGCCACAGGCTGTCCAGGAGGATGGCAATACGCAAAAGTCTCCACTCATGGGATCACTGAGAGAAAAAGAATGGCAGCATCCTGTTCTTGAAGTGTATTATTTCATATAAGCCGATATGTATGTGAGCCTTTAGGGCCCCTTTAATTTAAATTTAATTTTATCAGGAATGTGCACACGCATATTCAACATGTAACTGATTAAGCCTGGCTTCAGAATATGTTCACATGCCATCAATGGATGTTAGTAAAGCCTGTCGCTGACGGGCCAGGCGTCTGACCGACTGGTGCTCGGATAAAAAAAAAAATGAATGAATGATTCCTTAAAGGCACATCGGCGCACAAAGGCCATTTAGTGCCATAAAAATTGTGTAAAACGTGCTCGGATTAAATATTTCCACTGTTCTAGCCAGTGTCTAATGGCAGCATGTCATAATGACCCCAGGTCACTCTAGTATTAAGTCCGGTCTATTTGATTCTATGTTGTACAACTATTAAGGATGCCCGCACCAGTTTTTTTGTCCTTGGATTTTTGTAACTTTTGGATACGTTATACTTTGTGAGACAAAACGAAAGTAAATGTAAAAATAAATTGGCTGTTTGGCCAATTCCTTTTTGCTAGAGACAAATTTGGCATTTTTGAAAAGGGTCATTTAAGAGAAAAATTAAGGCAAATTAATTGTCAATTTTTATAAACCTAAATTTACATGTCGTTTATGGAGTAGGTCCTCTTTCTGCTTGGGTAAAGTGCATTTCAAACCCTACTTTATCTTTTGCACAGCCCAAAATTGAACTGGAGGGGTTGAATTAAAAAATGAACACTTTTTTGGAAAAATGGATGCTAATATAGGAAACATTATATTGCCCATAATGAATTGTAAAAATATAGTCCAGAGAATCGTTTTGATATGTTTCGCCCTGTGAATTTGCGTTCTATGTATGCTAAAAAATTGGAGGTGTTTTGACTTACCATTTTGCTACAGCACTATGAGTGAAAGGGTATTTTTATTTGCTTTTTGATGAAAAAGAAAAGACAATGACATATTCATTATGTTTGATGATTTTGAAACTTTTTCAGAAAATATGTATGAATAAAATGGGGTTCCCATGCTAAAGAATATCTTATATAAGAATGAGCAAATACGTTACTAATTGGCTAACTTTTTGTACCATTTCTGCTTCATTCAACTATAAGTAAGTTTGTTTCATCTAAGTGGTATTCCAGAAATCAAAATGGTGAGGGCTCAAATCACTCAAATTTCTAGACAGCCTCCCCTCTACATACAATGATTTTTATCCCCCTTCAACGATTTTAATTCTAATCTTTGCACCCCCCGATATGATTGCTAATTCTAATTGACCCTCACCCAATGATTTCAATTTCAATTGACCCCAACCCATGAGTTTTAATCAATTAACTTTTATAACCCGATCCCAATGTATTTCTCTTTTAATACAGAACATGGTAAAAAAATGGTAAAACATGGTAAAAAAATGCAAGCAACGCAATTAGGTTGTATACCAGTCTTTATTAAGAGGAACCTGAGATTTCATCACTAAATTTCAATTTCGGCCTCCGGTACTATTTCCTTGCAACTGAAGGGCCAATAAGTATAATTCTTCATTTATTATAGTTAACGGCATGAATTTGTTTCATTCAGTTTTAGATCAAGTGTATTTAGTGTTCATGAAATGAAGGTGAGTTGAGATTTTTTTAGCGATGTCGTTAGGTGAGAGTATTGATAATAATAATAATAATAATAATAATAATAATAATTCCTAAGTTTTTGGATCCTTCAACATAGATAAGCAGCTAATATAAAATAGTATAATATGAAAGTCAAACAGCATTGCATAAACACTTAACTTATCCACCCCTTTCACACATACATATTACTTACAATAGGTTCATTTATTATTCATAGAAAATTTTGTCAGCTTGGAAAAGTAGTATATAACTCATTCAACAGTGCGCTACAGTGTGAAAAATGCTCATCCATTACTGATGTTCATCACATTCATGCCTGACATCCCTTAATATACACAATACTGGGACGTCTCTCAACAACGAAAAAACAACTGGTGCAGGCATCCTTAACACTCTCCTCGTTCTACTCTCTGAGATCATACGTTCATATTGCATACACAATATGGATCAAGTTAACCCATTCACACTTAGAGCTCCACCATAACTTAACGTCTGCTACTTTCATACTTTTGAAAATAATTTGAGAACAAAGCAAAAGTTCACAAATTATTTGAAGGCGAGTTGTAGTTTGGCTTCGGATAAACATTTCTCTTTCATATGTTTTCCAGAAAATGCTTTTGTAAGTAATATATTACCAAATTTGTCAGGCCTGTTTTGGCTGGTCTGAGTGTTAATGGGTTAAGCTGGCAGTTAGTCAGTTGACCAGAAGGAGTGACCTCCCCACACTGCAGCAAGCACCGAGCAACACTCAACATAGCCAGGCTTCGTCATTGTTTGACGGTTTTAATGGACGTCAGCACATAAGCTGGCAAGTGGTCAGTTGACCCGGAGTGACCTCCCCTCACTGCAGCTAGCATTGACTACTAATAGCAACACGTAAACAAGCTCTATCATTGTGCAAAAAGAGGTTGTGCAATTAGCCAGTACAATATCGGTATATACCAGTAAGGACAACCTCTGCAGAAGTTGTTTATACATATTTGGAGCTGTAAATCGGTACGTACACGTGCACATTGAAGGAACTTGTAGTGAACAATACTGTCTTGTTATATTAAAGGATAACATCGTCAAGGAGATTTTGTTGGATTCTGCGGTTTTCAGTTCTTTCATCACTATGGCTACAGCTCTTTGGGCCAGATCACTATGGAGAAACAGCAAGCCAAAATTATTCTGCAAGACTGGCTTGCCATTAAACCAATATATACTGAAGAAATGTCCACGTTTGACCAGAATTTATTCACCAACCTTTTGGGCACGCAATGCCCACTTGCAGACCATCCTGCCTGCTTTTTTACCTCGCGCTAAAGTCAAGTTTGAAAGAGAGATTTTAATGCTGAGAGATGGATCAGGAAGCGTGGCTTTGGACTTTTGGACTGGGCAACTGCGACTGGGAAGGATTCTGATAAATCATCCAACCCAGTCTTGATTATCCTACCACCTTTAGCAGGAGGACGAGGCAGTTCAAGCAACATTTGTCAGATAGGAACTAATGATGGATTTCGCTGTGTAGTTTTCAACAAGAGAGGCCATGGGGGTAATTCTCTTTTGACGCCAAAATATCAAAGTATGGGCGATCCTTCTGATCTTCGAGAGGTAGTTCTCCATATTCGAAATAAATTCCCTGATGCATTAATGACAGTAGTTGGATACAGCATAGGCACCGCTGCACAGATACGTTATCTGGCAGATTTTGGATCAGAGTGCCATCTAGCGGCAGCCGTCATGATCTCTTCTGGCTATGATGCAGCGGCTCTCTGCTACGATAACGATAAAAAAATACCAGAACCTTACAGCACTTGGTTTCTGCGTATAATGAAAAGCAACGTAAGAAAACATCAGACAATGTTGTCCGCTGCCGTAGACATCAACCGAGTCCTAAGTACCAAGACCCCTGTAGAATTTGAGGAAGCATTGTACTGCAAAATGCATGGCTTTAAAAACATGGAAGAATACTGGAAGGTTAATAATCCTATATATGATCTACCAAAAGTTAGCACTCCTACTCTGTTCATACACAGCGAGGATGACCCTGCATTAAAAGCCACCGTGATACCATTTGATGTTATCAATGCTTCTCCATATCTGACCTTAGCCTTGACCAAGGCTGGTGGACACTTGGGCTTTCTTGAGGGTGCCACTGCTAAACCCTGGGCAGACAAAATGGCAGTCGAATACTTGAGAGCAGTTTTGGATTTCTCACAACAATGATCTGACACTCTTTGCAGCTTATCAAATCTCTGTGCATTATATCACCCGCTGCACAATGGACCGAACGAATTGCTAATTGAAATTTGATAAATATTTTTGCTTGAACAATGTATAACGATATTTAGCTACCACTACGTACATGTATATTACTCACACAGTTGACACAATTTGCACCAGTAGTTGGAGGACGGTAACTGGAAGTTGCTCAGATTGAGCGCACTGTAAAAAGATTGTTGTGGGCAACTTTCATGAAATAAATATAATTAATCTAGACAATAGATTGTTGTAACATTCAAAAACGTTTTGGTTACTAATAAGTTATCTAACATGTGCATTAGTCACTTTCTAAAAATGAATAGTGTATTCCATTAATGGAACACTCTCTGTGGAACCTACAGAAGTTAGGTAATTATGATTTAAATATATATATATATATATATATATATATATATATATATATATATATATATATATATATATATATATATACATATATATATATATATATATATATATATATATATATATATATATATATATATATATATATATATATATATATATATATATATATATATATATATATATATACATACATATGGGTTAAATCATAATGTCCTAACTTCTGTATATACACACACACACACACACATATATATATACATATATATATATATATATATATATATATATATATATATATATATATATATATATATATATATATATATATATATATATATATATATATATATATATATATATATATATACTTGAGCGTTTCTCTAGAAAGCATCGTCTCATACTCTCATACTTTTGGATAAAAACTTTGGAATACAATAAAAGTCCACAATATAGTTGAAGTATAGTTGTTGTTTGGCTTCTGATTATAATTTCCCTTAAAAGATCAAAGCGTTTTTATAATAATATATTTCTAAAATTATCATGCCAGTTTTGCCCACTTTAAGTGTGAATGGGTTAACAAGTTACTACGGGGAGTTTTACCTTAATCTTTAACATGAAGCACGGTGTAGCAACAGCAAATGCTTTCTAATTTATTGTAAGATGTTTAAGCACTGGAGATGAGATATTTCAGTTGTTTAAATTAAAAAGCAATAATGCTCTCGTATATGAGTACAGAATTCTGATTTGCTCCATAACATCCATCTTGCCTTACGTCACCAGACATTCCTTAACCCTTATGCTGCTGGTGGCTAACATGACCAAAACAAAATGATGCAAACAAACTAAAAATGACTGAAACCCTGGCATATGGGTATTCATCTGAGAGCACCCTGCAAGAGATGTTCAATGAATACCAACATCACAGAGTTAAAATGGTTCTCACAAATATTTGTGTACTTGGATGAAAGTAGCCTCAGCATTGAAAGGGTTGAGCCGGATTTGCACCCAGACAGTGGGTATAGTCCGTGAGCTGACGTTCGAAACCCTCCCCCCCCCCCCCCCGCTGGGGAATTTCGGAGACCTATATTTCCAAAAACCTTATACCCTCAGCTGTTCAGATCAGCTTGTCTGCACTTATATCGCGGGTGCGTTTGCCCTGGAGGGCCAATTGAAGGTCGGTACCTCCCTCATTTTAGGGGTGGGGGTGACATTTTCTAAGTGGGGGTGGTATGGACACTTGCAATTGTCTGGGATACTCAAAATTTGTTGTGATGGTCAAGTGATAAACAGGAACAATTACCAAATACCTTTCAGAAGCACTGTATTACTATCTATGGAAAAAAAATTCAAAAACGTCTCAAAAAATGCCATTTTTTTTACTTTAAGTTTTTAGTAGTCAAATGAGTACAAAACCACCCCATATTATATACATAAATTACAAGCAACCTCTTATCTGCATAATAGAACAAAGATGAGCTCCATTGGTTGTTCGAGCGTGATTTTACAGGACTTTCTTTTCCCCTACCCCTATGTTGAAAAAATAACCGAAAAATAGCTTAAAATACTAAAAAATATTTTTTAAAATCCAAGATGTTCCTTTAACACATGTTTGGTACTGGAAATAGTTTGAAAATGACAACGACTGATTGGGCTAAAAAAATGGATTGCCCAGTTGCCCGGGACAACCAAATTTTACCAAAATCTGCTAAAAATCCAGTTTTAGGCTAGAAATCAGAGTTTGAATAACAATATGGCTACTGAAAAGGTGTTTAAAGCTATAATGTGAGACTGTAGGTGTTCTATAGTTGAAAATAGTCATAGCTGGATACTTATCAATTGTTTTATTTTAGTTCAACCCTATTTAGAAGGTAATCTAGAAGGCCAAAGGTCTCAAAATGTAGTTATACTACAATAATTGTAGTAAGTCAATGCTGGTGTGTGGTTTTAACATGGTCAGAAGATCAGGATAGACTGCTGTTGGGCCTTAACCAACTGGGGCTTATCAACCTGGTAGCCCAGTTGCCTGGGACTATTGAATTTTACCAAAATCTGCTTTAAATCTAAATTATAGTGTCAGAACTCAAGTAATTTTGAGAAAGTGACCCTATGTGCAATATCAGACCTCTTTTGTGACATGATGCAGTTTTCCTGTTGTTTGCATTCTTCTTGTTTAATGATTTTGACCACTGGACATATGTGAGGGAGCCCCATCCATTATCAGAAGGAAAGCATAGGACATTTTTGTGCCCCATAGGACAGTTTTGTGCCATAAATCGTAACTGTAACTCACAAAGACCAACACAAAAAAAAAACTGGTGCGGGCATCCTTATTGCCCATAATGAATTGTAAAAATATAGTCCAGAGAATCGTTTTGTTATTTCATGGATGCGGAGAAGTGAAATAACATCAGGATAGAGGAAAAAATGAATCAAAAAACTGATTTCATATACCATCCTAATAGATCTGAACATTGACTTCAAAGCATACAGCATGCTTCCACAGGTGACTGGCAACTGAATAGGAATGCTCATGAAATAAATGAATGACGATTTTAATTGACATCTTTAAACAAAGGCCATTGAGTGCATAAAAGCTGTCCCTTTCATGACGTCATCATGGCGGAAAATGGCAACTCTAGGGAGAAAGAGGAATAGGAGAGAAAGTAAGAGCAGCCCCGTGATTCACATCCAAAGAAGCTCAAGTGATCTTTTATATGCATGGTATCCATAGACAGCTCCACACCGCCCCCTTCTTTTATAAGGCGAGCAGGGTTCCTCAGGAGTTTCCAGCTCCTATTGGACAAACTCGAGCAAGCCAGCAGGGTGTATCCCATGTGGGGATTAGCATCTAGAATAGTCAATGTAAGCTTCTATTTCTATTTCAATTCAATTCAATTCAATTTTAGTGTCCAAAATCAAGAAGATTACAGGACATCATACAAATGGTAACAGTATTAATATAAAACACAAATAACAATATGTACAAAGCAAATATTTCAGTGAGTTTTTTTTTGTCTCACTTCTTTAAGGCCAAACGAAATGAGCTAATTTCGCAACATCATGTAAGTTCATAAGTTTGCTAAAAAAATACCCACATTTGGGACAATACTCACACTCAGTAACTGCCTCTGCCTTCTGAGAGCAGTACAGGTGAGCAACAAATGAAATTCGTCACAACCACTCTGGTCGCTAAGAGAGCAGATTGGGGAATCTTCCACAACTCCCGAAAAAATATATTCACATACAATATAGTAGCTTAATGTTTCTAACTAGAAATTTAAGCACTTAGGAGGACAATATCAAGGAATGTCTATTAACACACTCCTCATTCTACTCTCTTGAAGCATACGTTCATATTGCATAACTTCCTGCATCAGGTTAAATGAAATGAATGAATGACGGTTTGACGGTTTTAATGAACATCAGCACATAAGCTGGCAGGTGGTCAGTTGACCCGGAGTGACCTCCCCACACTGCAGCTAGCATTGACTACTAATAGTAACACTTCACGTAAACAAGCTCTATCATTGTGCAAAAAGAGGTTGTGCAATTAGCCAGTACAATACCGGTATATACCAGTAAGGACAACCTCTGCAGAAGTTGTTTATACATATTTGGAGCTGTAAATCGGTACGTACACGTGCACATTGAAGGAACTTGTAGTGAACAATACTGTCTTGTTATATTAAAGGATAACATCGTCAAGGAGATTTTGTTGGATTCTGCGGTTTTCAGTTCTTTCATCACTATGGCAACAGCTCTTTGGGCCAGATCACTATGGAGAAACAGCGAGCCAAAATTATTCTGCAAGACCGGCTTGCCATTAAACCAATATATACTGAAGAAATGTCCACGTTTGACCAGAACTTATTCACCAACCTTTTGGGCACGAAATGCACACTTGCAGACCATTCTGCCTGCTTTTTTACCTCGCGCTAAGGTCAAGTTTGATCGAGAGATTTTCATGCTGAGGGACGGATCAGGGAGCGTGGCTTTGGACTGGACAACGCCTGTGAATGGGAAGGATTCTGCTAAATCATCCAACCCAGTCTTAATTATCCTACCACCTTTAGGAGGGGGTCGTGGCAGTTCAAGCAACATTTGTCAGATAGGAACCGATGATGGATTTCGCTGTGTAGTTTTCAACAAGAGAGGCCATGGGGGTAATTCTCTTTTGACGCCAAAATATCAAAGTATGGGCGATCCTTCTGATCTTCGAGAGGTAGTTCTCCATATTCGAAATAAATTCCCTGATGCTTTAATGACAGTAGTTGGATATAGCAGAGAAACAACTACACAAATACGTTATCTTGCAGATTTTGGTTCAGAGTGCCACCTAGCGGCGGCCGTCATGAACTCCCCTGGCTATGATGCAGAG
>OZ012701.1:19846849-19939349 GCA_963942565.1 Maea johnstoni | reverse complement strand
TTTCCATTTCATGGAGCCAACCTAGGGTTAGGTATTTTGTTGTGATATTAGAGGTCATTCAAGGTCAAACTAACCCCAATTACAAGATTGAAGGCATTTTGTTTTGAGAATTGTTTGTTAGTAGGACATCAATTTTTCCTAAAATAAATACTTCATCTTGCATACATTTTAGATGAGAAATATCTTTTAAAAAGGACATGCTGTGCCTCCTTTTAAGGTTATTTCAAGACAAAGCCTGTGCCTATCTTGAATATTTAGGCACCAAAATCACAAAATGCCTGATTATAGATGCACCCAAATATCAATGAAGCAGCAGAAAGGTGACACCAAAGACTCATATCTTATGGTATGTCAGTTTTCATTTTCAGTGGAATATATTAACCTTTCAACTTGCCTATTTGTGTTTGTCATGTGAGGTTGAAGAACGTGTGAAATGATATTAAGATTTAAGGAAAATCTGAATGTCAAACCAAGGTCATCAGGCTAAATTGAGCACTTTAGACTTTGAAACAAAGATCTATATACTGCAGTTGCATTTTGGTCAAATGAGTATTGCTCATTTGCTTGAAAAGAATATTTGATAATCATGAAATCAATTGAATAGTAAGTTTACAATAATTCCAGATAAGAATAAGTCGCTTTGTACCTATGCGGAGGTAAAAGACTGAGACTACCAAGGTTTTACCTAATTCTGATTCAAATTCAGTAGTAAATTAATCAAAGGTCAAACATACTATTAATTAAAGTATTTATTAAATTGAAGTAGATTTTTAGTCTTCCTACTGCAGTTAAGTTTTCAATGGAAAATATTAAGGCAGTGTAAAATATCAATATTTCTAGGAAAAAATGAAGGTCAAATTAAGGTCAAAACGTCATTTTTTCTCTATTGGCAATCTGTGTTCAGAAAAAAATTGGAAGTCATAAACTTCAAGGATAGCTTATTGATACCATTTGTACAAACATTAGTAACTTTGTGAATTTGGAGGCCAGCAAAGATTAATAAGCTCAGTTCAAAGCTAGAATTATTTTCTTAGCTCATGCAGTAAAACTAACTTCAGTCATTATTATCCTAGGGTTCTTTAATGCATAGAAACAGAACTTTAGGGGGAGAATTGCTAGCATGATGCTAGGTTCTCTTTACGATTTCTACAGTTTAATACATTTTCTTGTGTGACGGTCCCTGTTCAGTTTTAGAGGTCATTGAAGGTCAATATGAGCTCTGGTACATGTTTTTGAATCTCTCACCTCAGAAGATGTCACTTATTTAACCGGGTTATTTAGCTGTTTATTGAAATAAGCCAAAAGGCCTTCACTGCTTAGGAATGCACATAAAATAGTCACAGATAGCACGACTGTCAGCGAAAAATGAACAGAATCCTAAATTGGGATTTTTAGATATGCTTGTTTTCCAAAATGGATTAAGGTATGTAAACATAATTCAATTTAATATACACTCGGTCGCATGTGCTTGATTTGATTATAACAAAAAAGAACCAGTGAACTGTGGTGTTCTACCTTATAAACCTCCAGAGGTTATCGTGGCTTATCTTGGTATAACAGCATGAATCTTGACATTAATATTAGTTTTTAACCCCCAGATACAATGAAAGTTATCTTTATATGGAAATTATGAACCGTCAAAACTGAACTGACAGGAATAATTGACAATTTCATGAGGATAATAATTTTATAAATCATATGACTAGATTTATAAAATGGTTGTCATTGAATTCCAGAAATTGCCACACGTTGTGCACATGCACATTTAGAAACACTGGAGGGAAAACAATAAGAAAAATTCTAATTTAAAAAGTACTAATTTAGTATCTACATATATTGGAATGATGATAGAGAAATTGTATTGATTAGTACTTTTTCATCATAATGATCATAACATCATCGTCTGCTATTGAATTCCTAATATGCCAAATTATTTACAATTTAACCTGGGGACCAGCCGTGGCATAGCAGGTACGACACCTGGCTCCTAAGCAAGAGTTCGCAGATTTAGGTCTCCAATGGGTACCCAGTCAACTAGCTGGTTGACCTGGTCGCTTTATAAATATGTGGCATTGTGGAGGTCTGTCTATGGTCCTTCTGCACAGTGAAAGACCCCTTGGATCTATTCGTAAAGAGAAGGGAATGTTTTCCCTGATCCCGGTTTCTATCTCATTGCAATATGACATAAACTGTTGAAAGAGGTTAAACCCCAAACTTTCCTTCTACATTTTAACCTTCGTTTAACCTTTACTTTAACTCCTATCTTACTCTTTTCTGCATATTTCATTTAACAAGAAAACATCAATAGGTTTACTCCTACAGGGTGCAACATAGGTCGAAAAACATTATTTTCTGAGCAGGGCAAGCTGCCCATAAAGTTGACTTCCCCCGCCAGCACTTCAACTTGCCCCGCCGCTGTAAAATAAAGGTGAGATTGGACCTTGCCATAAACATTACTTGCAGAGTGGGGCAAGTCAGGGTCTTGTTCAGCTTGCCCAATTGCCGTTTTTTACCGAATTCACTTGCACTAGCTTGCAAAGGAGCCAGTGGTAATGTTGCACGCTGTCCTTGGTAAAAATGAAACTTCCTATTTCTTGACCTCGAAATGCAATCAAAAGCAACTCATTTCATCTGGTTATAGTAATGTAGCTGTAAACTAACTCAGTTCCTGCACTTCATGACTAAAGTCATGAATACTATATTTGACCTCTTGACCTCAAACCTTTACACCATCTATATTTTACACTGGCTTTGATCCTTAAATGACAAAAATGGATATGTAGCAAACATTTTGATACTATTAAACCTTGTGCATGGATTTTGGTGTATGGGGCATAGATGACACTGAAAGTCAATATTGGCCTTGTTTTTTAGAACAATTCAGAGATCGCTTCTAGTTAAATTCCTGGCAGTCTCATTATTTCACCTCCACAAAGATGCAAATCAACTTGTTACTAGAGTTGTAAACTAACTGCTTTTTATTTCATGAATGTCAAAAATACCTTGCAGGTATATAAAATTACTCATTCGAACAAGATTCCACTGCAATATATAGTTATATGCCCCAAAGTCACGAATACTCTCTTTGACATTTTGACCTTCATTTTTTCCTTAAATCTCATCAATATTTTAAACTATCTTTGCTTGTACGTGAAGTACACAATAGGCAAGTTAAACAGCCAATCTTTGTCTTGAAGTAACACAAAAAAACTTGAGAATCCTCTTAAAAGATATTTCACACCTGAAAATATTAGCAGGATAAAATATGTATTCCAGGAAAATTCAAAAAGCCACTTAATGGACAATTCAAAGACGAAATGCGTGAAAATGGGGTTTAAGTCTGACATTGAATGACCTCTAATACCACAACAGAATACCCTACCCTCAAATGGTTGCATGAAATGGAAAGATTGTCTTACAACAAGCATTTTGATACCAAACAATGCCTATAATGTTTGGTGCTCACAACTTTTATAACTTGAACAATGGTCCAACACTAGCACTTTTTCACAACCCTATCTTAAACACTCAATATAGGCATGGATTGCCCAATAGCATATTTCGCATCTGCAGATTAACTTAAAACTACTACATTTTCACAGGTAACGGGGAAAGGAAATATTATAAAACATATCAAAGATAAGTTATGTGTCAATTATTGTGGAAAAACTTGGTTAGGAGATTATGTAATGGCAAAACAGAACTTCTTCACCAAAAATCTTTCTTCAAAAATTGAATATTTTTAGAGAAAAATGACGTTTTGACCTTAATTTGACCTTCATTTGTTCTTTAAACCTTGGTAATATTTTACAATGCCTTTAATTTTACATGACAAACACAAAAGGCAAGTTAAAAAGCTTATTCTCCCCATTAAAAATGGAAGCTGACATACCATATGCATAAGACATGACTCTGTTATGTCAACTTTCTGCTGCTTCAGTTAGATATTTGAGTGCACCCGTAATCAGGCATTTTGTCATTTTTGGTCCCTAAATATTCAAGATTAGCCCAGACTTTGTCTTGAATTGACTCAAAAAAAATGTCTGAGAAACCTTTCGAAAGATATTTCTCGCCTAAAGATATTTCCAGGATGAAATAGTTATTCCAGGAGAGTTTAATAAGCTGCTAACTGAATAATTCAAAGACGAAATGCCTTTAGATTATGTAATTTGGGTTAGTTTGACCTTGAATGACCTCTAATATAACAAGAATATACCCTACCCTAAGTTGGTTGCATGATATGGAAAGATTGTCTTACAACAAGCATTTTGATACCAAACAATGCCCATGATGTTTGTTTTTCACAACTTATATGACCTAAATAGTGGTCCCATACTAGCACTTTCTCACAAGCCGTCTTTTAACAATTATTATAAGCATGGTATAGCCAAATGCCGCATTCCATGCCGCCATATTTACTTAAAACAACTTCATTTTCACCGGTAAATGGTAAAAAAGGTATTGGTGATCCTTATTCGAGATAATATATCTGTCAGTTATTGTGGTAACTTGGTTTGGAAATTATATAATGACAAAACACTACTAACTCATCCAAATCTCTTCATCAAAATTTGAATCTTTTAGAAAAAAAAGACATTTTGACCTTTTTTTGACCTTCAATGACCCCTTAATTTTAGATTTTTTTTACCATCATCTTCCAGATTAAAGAGAGAATTAAACCTGATATTTCGATGCATCATCTACTCCTTTACGACTGGTAAAACATACGATACAGTCATTTTGATTTTCAAATTTGTACCATTTTAGTCCATTTTAGGGGGCTCCAGGTGGGCCTGGTACTCTTCTTTGTACCATAAATCTCAAAATTGGACTTATAATTCTAATCAATGAACTTTCTAAAATGTTTAACAACTCCACTAAAAGGCAATCCTTTAGAAAAAGTGGCTACAGATAAGAAATACATACCTTATAAAAAACTAAGAAAATTATAAATAGAAACTATATTTTATCGGAAAATCCCAGATTCTTGATTTGGCAGCCATTTTGACCTTGAATGACCTTTATTACATCATGAGTTATTGTGAGTCATGTGATAAGTATTTGAAAAGGTACTTCCCTTTCAGACCAACATTTTGATACCAAACACTGATCCCTATGTTTGATCTCTGCGGAGTTATGAACATTTTAGGATGTCTTTCCTACCCCTATACCTATCATTTTAACCATTTTGGGGCTTTTCTTACATATTTTGGGGTGTTTAAGAAATTTGCAAATTATGGGCTTAAAACTAAAAATTGACTTTGGTATCCATCATATTCAGATTCAGCACCATTAAATTATATTAAAAACACTGGATACCGACTTTTACCCCAAAATGCCTGGGGAAGTTCCTTTTTCTGATTTCTGACCTGACTAATACCCTCAGCTGTTCAGATCAGCTTGTCTGCACTTATATCGCGGGTGCGTTTGCCCTGGAGGGCCAATTGAAGGTCGGTACCTCCCTCATTTTAGGGGTGGGGGTGACATTTTCTAAGTGGGGGTGGTATGGACACTTACAATTGTCTGGGATACTCAAAATTTGTTGTGATGGTCAAGTGATCAACAGGAACAATTACCAAATACCTTTTAGAAGCACTGTATTACTATCTATGGAAAAAAAATTCAAAAATGTCTCAAAAAATGCCATTTTTTTGCAGTTTTTTTGAAAATTTTCACAAACTTTAAGTTTTTAGTAGTCAAATGAGTACAAAACCACCCCATATTATATACATAAATTACAAGCAACCTCTTATCTGCATAATAGAACAAAGATGAGCTCCATTGGTTGTTCGAGCGTGATTTTACATGACTTTCTTTTCCCCTACCCCTATGTTGAAAAAATAACCGAAAAATAGCTTAAAATACTAAAAAATATTTTTTTAAATCCAAGATGTTCCTTTAACACATGTTTGGTACTGGAAATAGTTTGAAAATGACAAAGGCTGATTGGGCTAAAAAAAATGGATTGCCCAGTTGCCTGGGACAACCAAATTTTACCAAAATTTGCTAAAAATCCAGTTTTAGGCTAGAAATCAGAGTTTGAATAACAATATGGCTACTGAAAAGGTGTTTAAAGCTATAATGTGAGACTGTAGGTGTTCAATAGTTGAAAATAGTCATAGCTGGATACTTATCAATTGTTTTATTTCAGTTCAACCCTATTTAGAAGGTAATCTAGAAGGCCAAAGGTCTCAAAATGTAGTTATACTACAATAATTGTAGTAAGTCAATGCTGGTGTGTGGTTTTAACATGGTCAGAAGATCAGGATAGACTGCTGTTGGGCCTTAACCAACTGGGGCTTATCAACCTGGTAGCCCAGTTGCCTGGGACTATTGAATTTTACCAAAATCTGCTTTAAATCTAAATTATAGTGTCAGAACTCAAGTAATTTTGAGAAAGTGACCCTATGTGCAATATCAGACCTCTTTTGTGACATGATGCAGTTTTCCTGTTGTTTGCATTCTTCTTGTTTAATGATTTTGACCACTGGAAATATGTGAGGGAGCCCCATCTATTATCGGAAGGAAAGCATAGGACATTTTTGTGCCCCATAGGACAGTTTTGTGCCATAAATCGTAACTGTAACTCACAAAGACCAACACAAAAAAAAACTGGTGCGGGCATCCTTATTGCCCATAATGAATTGTAAAAATATAGTACAGAGAATCGTTTTGTTATTTCATGGATGCGGAGAAGTGAAATAACATCAGGAAAGAGGAAAAAATGAATCAAAAAATTGATTTCATATACCATCCTAATAGATCTGAACATTGACTTCAAAGCATACAGCATGCTTCCACAGGTGACTGGCAACTGAATAGGAATGCTCATGAAATAAATGAATGACGATTTTAATTGACATCTGCAAACAAAGGCCATTGAGTGCATAAAAGCTGTCCCTTTCATGACGTCATCATGGCGGAAAATGGCAACTCTAGGGAGAAAGAGGAATAGGAGAGAAAGTAAGAGCAGCCCCGTGATTTACATCCAAAGAAGCTCAAGTGATCTTTTATATGCATGGTATCCATAGACAGCTCCACACCGCCCCCTTCTTTTATAAGGCGAGCAGGGTTCCTCAGGAGTTTCCAGCTCCTATTGGACAAACTCGAGCAAGCCAGCAGGGTGTATCCCATGTGGGGATTAGCATCTAGAATAGTCAATGTAAGCTTCTATTTCTATTTCAATTCAATTCAATTCAATTTTAGTGTCCAAAATCAAGAAGATTACAGGACATCATACAAATGGTAACAGTATTAATATGAAACACAAATAACAATATCTACAAAGCAAATATTTCAGTGAGGTTTTTTTTGTCTCACTTCTTTAAGGCCAAACGAAATGAGCTAATTTCGCAACATCATGTAAGTTCATAAGTTTGCTAAAAAAATACCCACATTTGGGACAATACTCACACTCAGTAACTGCCTCTGCCTGCTGAGAGCAGTACAGGTGAGCAACAAATGAAATTCGTCACAACCACTCTGGTCGCAAAGAGAGCAGATTGGGGAATCTTCCACAACTCCCGAAAAAATATATTCACATACAATGTAGTAGCTTAATGTTTCTAACTAGAAATTTAAGCACTTAGGAGGACAATATCAAGGAATGTCTATTAACACACTCCTCATTCTACTCTCTTGAAGCATACGTTCATATTGCATAACTTCCTGCATCAGGTTAAATGAAATGAATGAATGACGGTTTGACGGTTTTAATGAACATCAGCACATAAGCTGGCAGGTGGTCAGTTGACCCGGAGTGACCTCCCCACACTGCAGCTAGCATTGACTACTAATAGTAACACTTCACGTAAACAAGCTCTATCATTGTGCAAAAAGAGGTTGTGCAATTAGCCAGTACAATACCGGTATATACCAGTAAGGACAACCTCTGCAGAAGTTGTTTATACATATTTGGAGCTGTAAATCGGTACGTACACGTGCACATTGAAGGAACTTGTAGTGAACAATACTGTCTTGTTATATTAAAGGATAACATCGTCAAGGAGATTTTGTTGGATTCTGCGGTTTTCAGTTCTTTCATCACTATGGCAACAGCTCTTTGGGCCAGATCACTATGGAGAAACAGCGAGCCAAAATTATTCTGCAAGACCGGCTTGCCATTAAACCAATATATACTGAAGAAATGTCCACGTTTGACCAGAACTTATTCACCAACCTTTTGGGCACGAAATGCACACTTGCAGACCATCCTGCCTGCTTTTTTACCTCGCGCTAAGGTCAAGTTTGATCGAGAGATTTTCATGCTGAGGGACGGATCAGGGAGCGTGGCTTTGGACTGGACAACGCCTGTGAATGGGAAGGATTCTGATAAATCATCCAACCCAGTCTTAATTATCCTAGCACCTTTAGGAGGGGGTCGTGGCAGTTCAAGCAACATTTGTCAGATAGGAACTGATGATGGATTTCGCTGTGTAGTTTTCAACAAGAGAGGCCATGGGGGTAATTCTCTTTTGACGCCAAAATATCAAAGTATGGGCGATCCTTCTGATCTTCGAGAGGTAGTTCTCCATATTCGAAATAAATTCCCTGATGCATTAATGACAGTAGTTGGATATAGCAGAGAAACAACTACACAAATACGTTATCTTGCAGATTTTGGTTCAGAGTGCCACCTAGCGGCGGCCGTCATGAACTCCCCTGGCTATGATGCAGAGGCTCTCGGCTACGATGACCATGAAAAAATACCAGAACCTTACAGCACTTGGATTCTGCGTATATTGAAAAGCAACGTAAGAAAACATCAGACAATGTTGTCCGCTGCCGTAGACATCAACCGTGTCTTGGGTACCAAGACCCCTGCAGAATTTGAGGAAGCATTGCAATGCAAAATGCATGGCTTTACAAACATGGAAGAATACTGGAAGGTTAATAATGCTATATATTATCTGCCCAAAGTTACAACTCCCACTCTATTGATAAACAGCGAGGACGACCCTGTTTTTAAAGCCAGCGTGATACCCTTTGATGTTATCAATGCTTCTCCATATCTGACCTTAGCCTTAACCAAGGCTGGTGGACACTTGGGCTTTGCTAAACCCTGGGCAGACAAATTGGCAGTCAAATACTTGAGAGCAGTTTTGGATTTCTCACAACAATGATCTGACACTCTTTGCACCATATCAAATCTCTGTGCATTATACCACGCATTGCAAAACTAACCCAACAAAGGCACATGCCCCTTTCTTGCATTAAGGGTAAAACACTATATGGTTAACCTAGACCTTAAGTGTAGTGCTCTGTGGTACCTGCTAATTTCCCCTCCCACAAATCAACATTCATTACCTGTCGAAGGGGAAATAAGAAGTTGGCTCAATGCACAGGTCTATGTTTGTGCGCACTTTATGTTTTAGATTCATGAATCATGGTGCTGTGTGCAGTAAATGAGTGAAGGCTTAAATAGACTGCAAAAAAAAACATCGGCCCACAAAGATCATTTAATATCATGAACTATTACCAGAAGGTTGTCCTTTGTAATTGTTGAGGAACATTGACAAAGCATAACCATTCTAGGTGGAAGAAGAAAAGAGGGGAGAGTAAGAGCAGGGTCTTCAGACCCAAAGAGGACCAAGGGATCAGATCTTTGAGATAAATGGTATCCATAGACAAAACCACACATCGGAGCAGGTTGCCACACCAGCTAAGTGTTCCACTTGGAGGTGCCAGTGCATATTGCACATAATTGAGCGAATTATAGACTTAGAATATGGGACTTGTTGTTGACTAAAGTGTAATAAACAGCTTTGCTTAAACATCGTATAAAGACATTTTAGCTAGAATTATTCATATTACTCTCATAGTTGACATATTGCACATGGATACTTATCTGAGAGTACACAGTGTGAGATATCCAACGAATACCAACATTACAGGGTTTAAATGTTTTCCAAAAATATTTGCGTACTTGTGCTTTGGACAAAATTAGCCTTAGCATTGGAAGGCTTAATGTGAAAGGTCTTGTATAATTTGCTTCCTCATTAACGTGCTAAATATTTACCGCCATCTCTGCTTGTGATATAAGCAGTGTTCAAACATTTTGCACGTTGTCAACAACAACAAAGTTTTTCACTTGTCCAGCTGAGATAGATACCTATAAATTCAGTAATCCTGTTAATTTTACAAGGATGGGCTGGCAGCCTTGCTCTCATGTTTATGAGGAACATGATGGGTACATCATATACTTTGCGTTCGTAGATAAATTATAGTCTTAGAATAGTGGATTTGTTGCTAATTGAAATTTGATAAACATTTTTGCTTGAACAACGATAATGATATTTAGCTACCACTATGTATATTACTCACACAGCTGACATACTGTATTCCAGTAGTTGGAGCACAATAACTGGAAGTTGCTCACAAATTGAGCGCACTGTAAAAAGTTTGTTGTGGGAAACTTTCATGATATGAGTATAATTAAACTAGACAGTAGATTGTTGTAATATTCATAAACATTTTGGTTATTAATAAGTTATCTAACATGTGGATTAGTCACTTTATAAAAATGAAAAGTGTATTCCATTAATGGAACATTCTCTGTGGAACCCACAGAAACTAGGACATTATGATTTAACCCATATATATATATATATATATATATATATATATATATATATATATATATATATATATATATATATATATATATATATATATATATATATATGTGTGTGTGTGTGTATATATACACTTGAGAGTTTCTCCAGAAAGCATTGTCTCATACTCTCATACTTTTGGATAAAAACTTTAGAATACAATAAAAATCCATAATATAGTTGAAGTATAGTTGTTGTTTTGCTCCTGATTATCATTTCCCTTAAAATATCAAAGCGTTTTTATAATAATATATTTCTAAAATTATCATGCCAGTTTTGCCCACTTTAAGTTACTACGGGGAGTTTTACCTTAATCTTTAACATGAAGCACGGTGTAGCAACAGCAAATGCTTTCTAATTTATTGTAAGATGTTTAAGCACTGGAGATGAGATATTTCAGTTGTTTAAATTAAAAAGCAATAATGCTCTCGTATATGTGTACAGAATTCTGATTTGCTCCATAAAATACATCTTGCCTTACGTCACCAGACATTCCTTAACCCTTATGCTGCTGGTGGCTAACATGACCAAAACAAAATGATGCAAAAAAACTAAAAATGACTGAAACCCTGGCATATGGGTATTCATCTGAGAGAACCCAGCAAGAGATGTTCAATGAATACCAACATGACAGAGTTAAAATGTTTTTCACAAATATGTGTGTACTTATGCATTGGATGAAAGTAGCCTCAGCATTGAAAGGGTTGAGCCGGATTTGCACCCAGACAGTGGGTAGGGGCAGTGGGCAGCTTATATGATATGCACGTCGAATAAGTGGGTCTACTGACAATGTACTGGTTACTACACCCCTTCTACGCATTGAAAAGGAATTACTAATCATTGGTATACGGTACGAATATTATCAATATCCCTTTACTTTGACAAACATCTCCATAGCGACAGGCCCCTGAGTACGCCTAGTGACCAAATGAGCCAGACATGACCTACATCTGTATACCCAAGTAGACGAACCCGCGGGCGCTAATAGTATAAATTTAGTCTATCTGAGTCAAACTTGGCACACCCCCCTAACTCTTACCTATTACAAAGAGTTACTATTTCCTATTCAACCTTGGGGCAAGCCTAATCCTTAAAATATTAATTTCGCTCATTGGGCACCCATTGTGAAATTCCACTCGAGATAGCTCACACCTGTACTGTTTGCAATGGCCGACTTTCAAAATGGGCACCCAATGAGCAAAATCAACATTTCAGACGAGAGGAGAAAGAAGATAAATTTATATAGATAAAGGATACGAACATTTTGTAACGAAATGAAGGAAAAAAAAGCTATCTGCCGAGTTATTTTCAGACGGATTATATATAATGCTAAGTTTGCTCCTCACCTCTGTATTGAAAGCGGTTACTACTTTTGCTTGAACGTTTGATAAAGACTGAAATTGCTGTAAGTCTGTGTTAGCTGGGTTTTTGTCAGACTCACTGATCTACTTCGAGCAGATTTTAGTCGAGTTTTAGTTCTGTTTTAATCGTCAAGAGGTACCAACTAGAGCTGTGTTTGCAACCCATGAAAACTGTGCTGCCATCTATTGCTTGAGAGAGACATCAAACATACTCAACACCCAGAAAGACTACATTCAAAAGGTGAAATTTTGGATTACGGGGGTAATATTTTGGTAGAACAGGGCGCCCGGTCCGCAAGTCACTCGGAGAAGAAATACGTCTATCTCACAAAAGCTTATCACCTCCCCCACCCCCCCCCCCCCCACATACTCCTAGGACCCTGATTTATTAAAGGACGATGGCCCACATGTGACCCACATCTGTATACTCAAGTAAACGGCCCTTTGGCCGCACATGGTCTATCAGTCTGTCTGATTCAAACTTGGCACACCGCCCATACTCTTTCTTATTACAAAGACTTACTATTTCCTATTCAACCTTGGCAAGCCTAATCCTTAAAATATAGATTTCGCTCTTTGGGCACCTATTGTGAAATTCCACTGTGAAATTCCGCGCCCGGCCCACAAGTCATTTGGAGAATAAATACGCCTATCTCACAAAAGCGGATCACCTCCCCGACCCCCACCCCCGCCACCCATCCTTATAAGGAAGAAATCGAGGAAATATATAAATGAAAACTATTGATTTTGGTCCCGCAGGTTCCATACGATCGTAGTAGCTGTTTTGAACCCTCTAAAATTTAGCCCCGCAAGGCCAAATCACAAATTTTGAAAACATAGTAAAGAAAAGAAATTAACCCCTAATTTCCGGCTCATATTCTATTGTTAGAAACACCAACACAATTGAAATATCTTGTAGACAGACACGCAACAATTTGATAGCATCCGGGGTCTATTTCACGAAAGTCGGATAATGGGTTAGCTAGCTAAGTTTATCCTAGATCTTTCTACTCCTTTAAATTCGGTTTCACGAAGGAAAAAATGTTAGCTAGCTAAACTTAGCCAGCATGAGGCCGCTAATGTGCTTGCTGAACAATCATTATCCGCACGTGCCGTGACGTGTACTGTCTGTTTTTCTTAGAAACTGGCGCCATATCCTCTACGTGACACTGCCCAACGGCAAGCGCACCATTGTTAGGTCTGTTGTTTTGAGCAGCAGATGATCGTGCGTGTTTAGCGTAATATCGCTAGAAAAGGTCTGTGTTTACTGCTTTCGTAGGCACCTTTAGAAATAGATAAACAGTTCTCTTTTGTTGTCAACATTAAGGAAAACTCTTCAATTTTATGATACAGGTTTTGGCTTTATGTTTCGCTAATGTTTATCATGAATTTCAAAGTATTTAATTCGGACTCAGCCACACGTGTTATTCTTTGCTGACAGTGACGTCATAATTGGGAGAGAAGCTCGATGTCATAGTTACCACCTAGATTTCCGCCTTAAACAAGTGAAAAATCAAACCTAACCTGCGCAGCCCAACCGTCCTTTTAAACTAAGTATACGTTTTCCGTCCTTTCCGCCCGTTGCTATATTCAATTGTAATTAACACCTACCTGTAGCCGCATGAAATGCGAAATATCCAGATACTATGACAATTACGTATAACAAACCCATGCCCTCCAATGCATGGTATCCGCCATTGCATAATTGTCACCAAGGCAGCGGCCGGTTTGTGACTTAACAATATTGTTTTTATTGTTGAACCACATGATACTCTAACTGTGACGTCACCGTCAAAAGGAGAAGCGCTGGCATCGTGAAGTGACGTCACTCTAACCTGCTCGTCATTGTTGGCTACCGATATCCCATTTGTAATTTTCATAGGAAAGAGTCAGTTATATTGATTGAGAGTAAGGTAAAGTTACACAATTCTGTGATAATACTATTCTTACAACTAGTTGTCACATGCTTAATAGTTTTCACTGATTGTTTTTTATGTGTATTCCTGAAGCTTTTGAAATAAGATGATGTTACAAGGCGATAAAAACAATTGCTTCGCAGAGAATTAAAAGAAAGAGTTGTATAGCCTGTCTGACTTGAATTTAGCGCACCGTTTGCCATCCAAACTTGACAAACCTCTTTGGAGCACTACCACGTGTATATATAAACATACCCTTTGTCTTAACTCGGCAAAGTGTTGATTTTGCTTATTAGGTCCCATTGTAAAGTGTGCCCATTGTCAACAATACGATCTCACGCGTTTGTTTTGTACGCAAAAGATGAGGAAAATTAGTTTCATTTGCTGCCACAAGAGGGGAGGGAAGTACACTGTGTGTATGTGTGTTCTTTTACTGTAGTTATTCAGTTACAAAAGCATACTTAAATGGCAAATGCACCATCAGGATGATTTAGGTTCAAAATGAGCTTATACGTGTCACCTTTCAAATAAGACCTCCCCCGAACCTGTCCTCTTCAGCACTACTCAGTTATAGTTTACAGAAGTTCAGCAGGCAACAGTCCTGAGGTAGCCAGAGGGCCTCCATGCATCCCAAGATGCACTCTGTTTTTGACACCTTCTAAGCACCTGCCTGTGTCACTAGTGCTTAAGAGATAGCAGATTTTCCTGATTTCCATTACTGGCTATCAATAAGTTGTCACAATTCCCAAAGATTGAACTTCTTCAATTTTCTATTGTATATTCCAACAATCCTTGGAAGTTTTACTGTGTGGCTTGTCTTTGATTTGTAGCTTATTGTTGGGTAGTGACCATTACTTCCTAATTGCTATGAAATCAGTTTGTGCTAATCACTTACAGGAAATTGCAACACTTGTGTCAGTTAGCAGTTACTCATGGGAATAGTGTAGGACTTATTAGTCTGTGTATTCCTTCACTTCCTGTTATCAAGATGCTATCTTTGAGTAAAGAACCTGGCACCATTGAGTAAAGGATCATGTGGGTCTAAGGGAGAAGTTCCCTAGGTGAGTCACTATTTCCATTCCTCCAAATTTCTGAATCGCTCAATTCTGCCATACTATGTAAGTTTTACTTCTTGGCGTTTTATTTGCTTCCAACGATTGTGATCAGGGATGAGCCAGGAACATTTTTTTTTAGCAAGAAAGGGAAAGCCAGGCTTCTCTGCTACTGCTATCTCTCAAGCACTGGTGACACAGGCTGGTGCTTAGAAGGTGTCAAAAACAGAGTGCATCTTGGGATGCATGGAGGCCCTCTATGGCTGCCTCAGGACTGTTGCTTGCTGAACTTCTGTAAGCTATAATTGAGTGGTGCTGAAGAGGACAGGTTTGGGGGAGGTCTTATTTGAAAGGGGACATGTATAAGATCATTTTGAACCTAAATCTTTCTGATGGTGCATTTGCCCTTTAAACAGATAAAACATTAATTAGTTATAACATAGATATAATAACATTTGTTAATCGATCATAGAATAAGGAATATAACAGCACACTCAAATTTGACCTCGTTGTGTAGAACCTATTTACAATCAGTATATCTATACAGAATTTTTGTTGTACTCCATTATTACCCAACGCCCAGAACATCATTGATCTTACTATTTCCCCTTAAAGAGCTCTTAAAGCAAACGTAATGATATGTGCAGGACTGGTTACCCTTATAGCCATAGCCTGTAATGAATTCCAGAGTTAAAAAGCACACAACATATGTACCGACCACTTAGCTTCCAGATTATACAACTCAAAATTTAGTTTGTTAAAGGGGAACTTGGAGAAGACTAAATCATAGGTGTATATGTTAGTTCATGGACATAGCTCAACATCTGTCATAAACAGGGAAGCCCTAGAGCTCCACACAAAGAGAAATCTAAAATTGCAATTAGTGAATAGCACCTCCTGTGAGTCATGGCCGCCGCCATTTTTAATCATTCTACAACTCTTGCTGCTGTGGTCCGTGTCATTGGGTGGCAAGCAGCTTAGTGGTGTATTAGGTGCCAGTGGCTTTGTCTAGAAGGTAGATATTTCACTACTCTGAATCACATTCAAGATGTGTAGGTATGCAAATCCCTACGACTTCCAACCAATACTAAAGGAAATGAAGACGATTAATGTTCCCAGTACTGATATACATTTCCTGTGAATTTACTAACTTGTGTCTCATGGGGTCTAGATGTGTAATGCCAATTGGACAAGGTCAATTACCCTATGCGTGTCCCTTTCCTTTACTTCCTTTTGTTATTACCCAAGGGACCTAGACATAAGACAAAACACCAGTTGTTAGACAACTAAAAAAATCCTGAACAGTCTATCCTCAGTGGATAAATAAAGACCATGTTGAGGTATTTATGAACATTGCCATAAAAAGATTTTGGATTAAAAGGCCATTCACCCTGAAAGTTAGCTGTTGCTAAAGTCTGTTTCATTAAAATTGGTTACCAGATATTATATACAACTGCACGCTTCAGGACAGGTGGGTTTAAAAGTTTCATGGATGCTAACCACTGGTTTTGTCTGAATTTACTATTAGGAAATCTATGAAAGCTTTCCCCACTACCGTGTCTTTTTTACAGCCAATAGCTGCACATGATTTCACCATTTTCTTGTTTGATATACGTTTTTATGCAACTTGTGCAGAGAGCTCTTGTGAGGAGCTCTGCTGTTATGATACACTGCCCAGAGGTAGCTTGGAGACAGGATGTGGTCCCTGCCACCCAATGTGTCACAGCTGTTAGCACTTGAAAAACATGGCCGCAGCCAGTGGCTGCCACAGGCTGTCCAGGAGGATGGCAATACGCAAAAGTCTCCACTCATGGGATCACTGAGAGAAAAAGAATGGCAGCATCCTGTTCTTGAAGTGTATTACTTTCATATAAGCCGATATGAATGTGAGCCTTTAGGGCCCCTTTAATTTAAATTTAATTTTATCAGGAATGTGCACACGCATATTCAACATGTAACTGATTAAGCCTGGCTTCAGAATATGTTCACATGCCATCAATGGATGTTAGTAAAGCCTGTTGCTGACGGGCCAGGCGTCCGACCGACTGGTGCTCGGATTAAAAAAAATGAATGAATGATTCCTTAAAGGCACATCGGCGCACAAAGGCCATTTAGTGCCATAAAAATTGTGTAAAACATGCTCGGATTAAATATTTCCACTGTATTAGCCAGTGTCTAATGGCAGCATGTCATAATGACCCCAGGTCACTCTAGTATTAAGTCCGGTCTATTTGATTCTATGTTGTACAACTATTAAGGATGCCCGCACCAGTTTTTTTGTCCTTGGATTTTTGTAACTTTTGGATACGTTATACTTTGTGAGACAAAACGAAAGTAAATGTAAAAATAAATTGGCTGTTTGGCCAATTCCTTTTTGCTAGAGACAAATTTGGCATTTTTGAAAAGGGTCATTTAAGAGAAAAATTAAGGCAAATTAATTGTCAATTTTTATAAACCTAAATTTACATGTCGTTTATGGAGTAGGTCCTCTTTCTGCTTGGGTAAAGTGCATTTCAAACCCTACTTTATCTTTTGCACAGCCCAAAATTGAACTGGAGGGGTTGAATTCAAAAATGAACACTTTTTTGGAAAAATGGATGCTAATATAGGAAACATTATATTGCCCATAATGAATTAAAAATATAGTCCAGAGAATCGTTTTGATATGTTTCGCCCTGTGAATTTGCGTTCTATGTATGCTAAAAAATCGGAGGTGTTTTGACTTACCATTTTGCTACAGCACTATGAGTGAAAGGGTATATTTTTTGCTTTTTGATGAAAAAGAAAAGACAATGACATATTCATTATGTTTGATGATTTTGAAACTTTTTCAGAAAATATGTATGAATAAAATGGGGTTCCCATGCTAAAGAATATCTTATATAAGAATGAGCAAATACGTTACTAATTGGCTAACTTTTTGTACAATTTTTGCTTCTTTCAACTATTAGTAAGTTTGTTTCATCTAAGTGGTATTCCAGAAATCAAAAAGGTGAGGGCTCAAATCACTCGAATTTCTAGACAGCCTCCCCTCTACATACAATGATTTTTATCCCCCTTCAACGCTTTTGATTCTAATCTTTACACCCCCCGATATGATTGCTAATTCTAATTGACCCTCACCCAATGATTTCAATTTCAATTGACCCCAACCCATGATTTTTAATCAATTAACTTTTATAACCCGATCCCAATGTATTTCTCTTTTAATACAGAACATGGTAAAAAAATGGTAAAACATGGTAAAAAATGCAAGCAAAGCAATTAGGTTGTATACCAGTCTTTATTAAGAGGAACCTGAGATTTCATCACTAAATTTCAATTTCGGCCTCCGGTACTATTTCCTTGCAACTGAAGGGCCAATAAGTATATTTCTTCATTTATTATAGTTAACGGCATGAATCTGTTTCATTCAGTTTTAGATCAAGTGTATTTAGTGTTCATGAAATGAAGGTGAGTTGAGATTTTTTTAGCGATGTCGTTAGGTGAGAGTATTGATAATAATAATAATAATAATAATAATAATAATAATAATAATAATAATAATAATGATAATAATTCCTCAGTTTTTGGATCCTTCAACATAGATAAGCAGCTAATATAAAATAGTATAATATGAAAGTCAAACAGCATTGCATAAACACTTAACTTATCCACCCCTTTCAAACATACATATTACAATAGGTTCATTTATTATTCATAGAAAATTTTGTCAGCTTTGCACCCAGCATGGAAACGTAGTATATAACTCAGTCAACAGTACGCTACAGTAGAAAATATGCCCATCCATTACTGATGTTCATCACATTCATGCCTGACATCCCTTAATACTAGTATACACAATAATGGGACGTCTCCCAACAACGAAAAAACAACTGGTGCAGGCATCCTTAACACTCTCCTCGTTCTACTCTCTGAGATCATACGTTCATATTGCATACACAATAAATATGGATCAAGTTAAGCTGGCAGTTGGTCAGTTGACCAGAAGAAGTGACCTCCCCACACTGCAGCAACCACCGAGCAACACTCAACATAGACAGGCTTCGTCATTGTGCACATGGAGGGTGTGCAATAGCCAGTCTAGTGCCAATAACGACAACCTATGTAGAAGTTTATATGCATACTTTCTTGACCTGGAGCTGTACATCTGTATGTACACATTGAAGGAACTTATTGTGGACAATACCGTCTCGTTATATCAAAGGATAACATCGTCAAGGAAATTTTGCGGTTTTCAGTTCCTTCATACGACAACCTATGCAGAATTTGTGTATGGATATTTTTTGACCTGGAGCTGTAAATGTGTATGTACACATTGAAAGAACTTATAGTGGACAATACCTTTTATAAAAAGATAACATTGTCAAGGAGATTTCAAAGCCAAATCGGTTGGATTTTTTGGTCATCAGTTCTTTCATCGCTATGGCAACAGCTCTTTTGGCCAAATTTGTTTGGAAAAACAGCAAGCCAAAATTATTCTGCAAGACTGGTTTGCCATTAAACCAATATATACTGGAGAAATGTCCACGTTTGACCAGAACCTTTTCACCAACCTTTTGGGCACGAAATGCCCACTTGCAGACCATCCTGCCTGCTTTTTTACCTCGCGCCAAAGTCAACTTTGAAAGAGAGATTTTAATGCTGAGAGATGGATCAGGAAGCGTGGCTTTGGACTGGGCAACGTCTTCGACTGGGCAGGATTCTGATAAATCATCCAACCCAGTCTTAATTATCCTACCACCTTTAGCAGGAGGACGAGGCAGTTCAAGCAACATTTGTCAGATAGGAACTGATTATGGATTTCGCTGTGTAGTTTTCAACAAGAGAGGCCATGGGGGTAATTCTCTTTTGACGCCAAAATATCAAAGTTATTTTGGCGATCCTTCTGATCTTCGAGAGGTAGGTCTTCATATTCTAAATAAATTCCCTGATGCATTAATGACAGTAGTTGGATACAGCATAGGCACCGCTGCACAGATACGTTATCTGGCAGATTTTGGATCAGAGTGCCATCTAGCGGCAGCCGTCATGATCTCATCCGGCTATGATGCAGCGGCTCTCTGCTACGATAATGATAAAAAAATACCAGAACCTTACAGCACTTGGTTTCTGCGTATAATGAAAAGCAACGTAAGAAAACATCAGACAATGTTGTCCGCTGCCGTAGACATCAACCGAGTCCTAAGTACCAAGACCCCTGTAGAATTTGAGGAAGCATTGTACTGCAAAATGCATGGCTTTAAAAACATGGAAGAATACTGGAAGGTTAATAATCCTATATATTATCTGCCCAAAGTTACAACTCCCACTCTATTGATAAACAGCGAGGACGACCCTGTTTTTAAAGCCAGCGTGATACCCTTTGATGTTATCAATGCTTCTCCATATCTGACCTTAGCCTTAACCAAGGCTGGTGGACACTTGGGCTTTCTTGAGGGTTTCGCTGCTAAACCCTGGGCAGACAAATTGGCAGTCAAATACTTGAGAGCAGTTTTGGATTTCTCACAACAATGATCTGACACTCTTTGCACCTTATCAAATCTCTGTGCATTATGCACATGCCCCTTTCTTACATTAAGGGAAAAACACTATATGGTTAAGCTAGACCTTAAGTGTAGTGCTCTGTGGTACCTGCTAATTTCCCTTCTCACAAATCAACATTCATTACCTGACGAAGAGGAAATTAAAAGTTGGCTCAATGCACAGGGCTATGTTTGTGCGCACTTCATGTTTGAGATTCATAAATCATGGTGCTGTGTGCAGTAAGTGAGTGAAGGCTTAAATGGATATCGGCATACAACGGCTATTTAATATCATGAGTCTTCAGACCGAAAGAGGACCAAGGGATTAGATCTTTGAGATAAATGGTATCCATAGACAAAACCACACATCGGAGCAGGTTGCCACACCAGCTAAGTGTTCCACTTGGAGGTGCCAGGGCATATTGCACATAATTGAGCGAACTATAGACTTAGAATATGGGACTTGTTGTTGACTAAAATGTAATAAACAGCTTTGCTTAAACATCGTATAAAGACATTTTAGCTAGAATTATTCATATTACTCTCATAGTTGACATATTGCACATGGATACTTATCTGAGAGTACACAGTGTGAGATATCCAACGTGTAGGAGCCGATTTGTGTGTTACAAGGTATTTGAGGTCTGACTATGTGATATGCTAGACTGCATTTTGGTATTGTATAATTGGTTCATCATGATGCATATAGGTGGCAGCACCTTTTGTTTATTTGACATTTTAGTTTCTCAGACAGATAACAGGGGCAGGTCTGAGCTGTCATCTCAGATATAAGGTAAAATTTGATTGGTCTATTTTTTGTGTGTCTAGCCAATCAGAGCTTGTGTAACAGATTTTCAGTCTTGTGGAGAGAAGGCACATGGTAATGGAGGCTGTGGAGCAGTGGTCTTGTTTATTTTGAGAGTTGGAAGGTGAATAGTTCTGTAAGTAATATTTTAGTGCAGCTTTGATTCTAGAGTCATGTTAAGCAATCTGTATAGGGTATAGACTTAGTACAACTACCTGTCAGGTGAAACTTCATTGTAATTTTAGAGATTTGTTGGACAATTGCCTTGGAGAATTTTCTAGTGTGCTGGGCCTATTGTTTACAGTTATCTAGTACTCAAGAATACTGTTGATGTCTGTTTTCTGAGGTTTTGTTATTTCTGATGGTTAATTCTTGGTGAACTTTAATCTAATTTGGTCAGTCAAACCTAATTATATTGGTATTGGAAATATTTGCATGGTAATTGAGAAAAGAGTGTTTTTGGTAGATCTGTGTCACTGAGACGCCTATGTTATGTATACAGATGAGTGATTTGAGTTTCTTACTATTTTCAGTCAATCGCAAAAGTGATCGGTGTATCGTGGTTTCGACAGAAATAAAGCTTCTGTGTTTCATCGTTCATATGGTGTTGTGTATTGATTCCACCAACCACAGTAAACTACCAGCAGTAAACTTGCACGCTCCACACAACGAATACCAACAAATCAGGTACAGAGGGGGGCCGCACCCGCACATGGTCTATTAGTCTGTCTGAGTCAAACCTGGCACACCGCCCATACTCTTTCTTATTACAAAGAGTTACTATTTCCTATTCAACCTTGGGGCAAGCCTAATCCTCAGAATATTAATTTCCTGGCACCCATTGTGAAATTCCACTCGAGATAGCTCACACTTGTACTGTTTGCAATGGCCGACTTTCAAAATGGGCATCCAATGAGCGAAATCAACATTTCAGACGAGAGGAGAAAGAAGATAAATTTATATAGATAAAGGATACGAACATTTTGTAACGAAATGAAGGAAAAAAAACTATCTACCGTGTTATTTTCAGACGGATTATATATAATGCTAAGTTTGCTCCTCACCTCTGTATTGAAAGCGGTTACTACTTTAGCTTGAGCGTTTATGATAATAACTAGAATTGCTATAAGTCTGTGTAAACTGTGTGTTTATTCAGACTCACTGATCTACTCCGAGTAGATTTTAGTAGAGTTTTAGTTCTGTTTTAATCGTCAAGAGGTACCAACTACAGCTGTGTTTGCAACCCATGAAAACTGTGCTGCCATCTGTTGCTTGAGAGAGACAGCAAACATACTCAACACCCAGAAAGACTACATTCAAAAGGCGAAATTTTGGATTACGGGGGTAATATTTTGGTAGAACAGGGAGCCCGGCCCACAAGTCATTTGGAGAATAAATACGTCTATCTCACAAAAGCGGATCACCTCCCCCACCACCGTTCAGCAAGCAACAGTCCTGAGGCAGCCATAGAGGGCCTCCATGCATCCCAAGATGCACTCTGTTTTTGACACCTTCTAAGCACCAGCCTGTGTCACCAGTGCTTAAGAGATAGCAGTAGCAGAGAAGCCTGGCTTTCCCTTTCTTGCTATTTTTTTTTATTCCTGGCTCATCCCTGATCACAATCGTTGGAAGCAAATAAAACGCCAAGAAGTAAAACTTACATAGTATGGCAGAATTGAGCGATTCAGAAATTTGGAGGAATGGAAATAGTGACTCACCTAGGGAACTTCTCCCTTAGACCCACATGATCCTTTACTCAATGGTGCCAGGTTCTTTACTCAAATATAGCATCTTGATAACAGGAAGTGAAGGAATACACAGACTAATAATAAATATTTATACAGATGAGTGATTTGAGTTTCTTACTATTTTCAGTCAATCGCAAAAGTGATCGGTGTATCGTGGTTTCGACAGAAATAAAGCTTCTGTGTTTCATCGTTCATATGGTGTTGTGTATTGATTCCACCAACCACAGTAAACTACCAACAGTAAATTTGCACGCTCCACACAACGAATACCAACAAATCGGGTACAGAGGGGGGCCGCACCCGCACATGGTCTATTAGTCTGTCTGAGTCAAACCTGGCACACCGCCCATACTCTTACTTATTACAAAGAGTTACTATTTCCTATTCAACCTTGGGGCAAGCCTAATCCTCAGAATATTAATTTCCTGGCACCCATTGTGAAATTCCACTCGAGATAGCTCACACTTGTACTGTTTGCAATGGCCGACTTTCAAAATGGGCATCCAATGAGCGAAATCAACATTTCAGACGAGAGGAGAAAGAAGATAAATTTATATAGATAAAGGATACGAACATTTTGTAACGAAATGAAGGAAAAAAAACTATCTGCCGAGTTATTTTCAGACGGATTATATATAATGCTAAGTTTGCTCCTCACCTCTGTATTGAAAGCGGTTACTACTTTAGCTTGAGCGTTTATGATAATAACTAGAATTGCTATAAGTCTGTGTAAACTGTGTGTTTATTCAGACTCACTGATCTACTCCGAGTAGATTTTAGTAGAGTTTTAGTTCTGTTTTAATCGTCAAGAGGGACCCACTTGAGCTGTAACCCTAGAAAAATGTGCTGCCATCTATTGTTTGAGAGAGACATTAAACATTCTTAACACCCAGAAAGTCTACATTCAAAAGGTGAAATTTTGGATTGAGGGTGTTATATGTTGGTAGAACAGGGCGCCCGCCAGCTAGTCATTTGGAGAAGAAATACGTCTATCTCACAAAAGCTGATCACCCCCCCCCCCCCCCACCCCCGCCCCCACATACCACTAGGACCCTGATTTAAGGACGATGGACATAATGCATTTATGTACAACTGTCCTTGCCTGGTTGAATTGATTCGGACTCGGGCAAACTTGTTGTTCCTTGCTGACAGTGACGTCATAATTGGGAGAGAAGCTCGATGTCATAGTTACCACCTAGTTTTTAAATGCTTTCTAATTTATTGTTAGATGTTTAAGAACTGGAGATGTGATACCTCAGTTGTTTGAATTAAAAAGCAATAATGCGATCGCATATGTGTACAGAATTCTGATTTGCTCCATAAAATCCATCTAGCCTTACGTCACTGGACATTCCTTAACCCTTATGCTGCTGATGGCTAACATGACCAAAACTAAATGAATGCTTTTCAAAAATCTTTGTGTACTAGTGCATTGGACGAAAGTAGCCTCAGCATTGCAAAGGTTAAGCCGGTTTTGCACCCAGACAGTGGGCAGGGGCAGTGGGCAGCTTATATGATGTGCACGTTGAATAAGTGGGTCTATTTTTACAGCATTCTGGCAGAGAAAAAGCTGCTCATTATTGACTACAATGCTGCAGACTGTTCCATGTTGCCAACCCCGTCCTAGGTCCGGGTTGGGAAATTGGAATTTTGTGCTCCACCTCAGAATTTTAAAACTATTTTTAAAGAATTAGACAGTGATTTTAGTGATGCAATAAAGTTGATGTGATTAAAAAAGTGTATTTAGTTAGATAAAATACCCAAATACATAGATGGCCTGATAAATTCTTGTGAAAGTGGAGTAAGTTTATAGTGTTTCAAGATTATTGTTTCTTTTTTCATCATGCTATAAATATAAATAATAGTGATTAAGTTAGGTCCTCAGCTTAATTCGCCACCCGGCTCTCCACCGCTAACTTAATCCATATAACAATGTACTACTTTACTACACCCCTTCTACGCATTGAGAAGGAATTACTAATCATTGATATACAGTACGAAATACCAAGATCCCTATCCTTTGACAAACATCTACAGACGTGACCAGGGCTCGACATTAAGGCTGGCCCCATAGCCCAGGGCTAGTTATTGATAGTCAGGGCAAGTAATACTACTAATGATAGAATTAGAATATCAGTGCTTGAAAAGTATTATCAATATCCCTTTCCTTTGACAAACATCTCCATAGCGACAGGCCCCTGAGTACACCTAGTGACCAAATGAGCCAGACATGACCTACATCTGTATACTCAAATAGACGGACCCGCGGGCGCACATGGTCTATAGTCTGCATGAGCCAAACTTGGCACACCGCCCTTACTCTTTCCTGAGAGTAGTAGGCAGGGAGTGGGCACTTTGCATGCATCATCAAATTTCGCTGCCTCCCACTGCTGGCTGCCTGCTGACCTCGTCTCCTTGGCAACCTATCTGACCTAGATAGAGGCAGCGAAAAGAGATAAGGCTCTGGATTGCCAACTCCCTGTCTATTACTCTCAGCCTCTTTCTGAAAAAAAATCACGTGACCAATACTTCCCCAGGCGACACCGCGTAACCCGAGGCACAGATGGCTTAGGTGCTAGCATGCCGTGCCTATGTGGTTGCGGATCAAGGTTATGTATTTCTCTGCTCTTTCTTATCACAAATAGCTACTAATTCCTATTCAACCTTGGCAAGCCTAATCCTTAAAATATTAATTTCGCTCATTGGGCACCCATTGTGAAATTCCACTCGAGATCGCACACACTTGTACTGTTTGCAATAGGCGACTTTCAAAATGAGCACCCAATAGCGTCAAATAAAAAGGTTTGGATGCTGTCATTTTCCCTTTATTTTGATCAATATTTTCTTTTGTTTTGCACTATCCAGAAGTTTAATGTTTTGGTTTTCAGGCATGTTGGGTGTCTACGTGCCCTGCACCTATGTAGTATATGGACCCTCTGATATAATGCGTAATAACAGACATATAAGCTACATTCTATGGATGTCGGATTACACTCTTTAAGCTCCCATATATAATGCACTGTGTGTGTATTGGAAGCGGGTTCTACTTTTGCTTGAACGTTTGATAAAGACTGGAATTGCTATAAGTCTGTGTTAACTGTGTGTTTTTTCAGACTCACTGATCTACTCCGAGTAGATTTTAGTCGAGTTTTAGTTCTGTTTTAATCGTAAAGAGGGACCCACTTGAGCTGTAACCCATGAAAACTGTGCTGCCATCTATTGTTTGAGAGAGACATCAATCATACTTAACAGCCAGAAAGACTCAATTCGAAAGGTGAAATTTTGGATTACGGGTGTAATATTTTGGTAGAAGAGGGCGCCCGGCCCGCAAGTCATTCGGAGAAGAAGTACGCCTATCTCACAAATGCTGATCACTGCCCCCACCTCCCCCCCCCCACACACTCCTAGGACCCTGATTTATTAAAGGACGATGGCCCACATCTGTATACTCAAGTAAACGGACCTGAGGCCGCACATGGTATATTAGTCGGTCTGAGTCAAACTTGGCACACCGCCCTTACTCTTTCTTATTACAAAGAGTTACTATTTCCTATTCAACCTTGGGGCAAGCCTAATCCTTAAAATATTGATTTCGCTCTTTGGGCACCCATTGTGAAATTCCACTCGAGATCGCTCACACTTGTACTGTTTGCAATGGCCGACTTTCAAAATAGGCACCCAATGAGCGAAATCAACATTTCAGAGGAGAAAGAAGATAAAATAATATAGATGAAGAATACAAACTTTTTGTAACGAAAAGAAGGAAAAACTATCTGCCGAGTTATTTTCAGACGGATTATATATAATGCTAAGTTTGCTCCTCACCTCTGTATTGAAAGCGGTTACTACTTTTGCTTGAACGTATGATAAAGACTGAAATTGCTGTAAGTGTGTGTTAGCTGGGTTTTTTTCAGACTCACTGATCTTCTTCGAGTAGATTTTAGTCGAGTTTTAGTTCTGTTTTAATCGTCAAGAGAGACCCACTTGAGTTGTGTTTGGAATTATAGCGCATAGCTATGAAAATACCTGGGCTTGGAAAACACACTATGTTCAGTGAGAAGCTGTTGCTTCGGCTTCAAAGTGGTCCCGGTTCACAGCAGTGAGCCGGGACCAAATCCAGGATGAGGCTCCTGAGCCGGGACCAAATCCAGAATGAAGCTCCGGAGCCGGGACTAAATCCAGGCTCAGCAACCATTAGAAAACATGATTTTTGTGTCATTTCCACAGAGTTGTAGGATAATTTTTTATCACTCAAATGCGCTATAATAGCCATTAAAATCTGCCACTGAGCATTGGTGCAAATGTATAGCCCCGCCGAGGGTGTCTGTTACAAAGCTTCGGCCTTGGCGGCCTCAGCTTTGGCAACAAGCACCTATGTCTCTGCTATAAATCTGCACCAATGCCCAGCGGCAGATATTAATCCCTATAACACTGCAACCCATGAAAACTGTGCTGCCATCTATTGTTTGAGAGAGACATCAAACATACTTAACAGCCAGAATTCGAAAGACTACATTGTAAAGGTGAAATTTTGGTTTACGGGTGTGAAATTTTGCTAGAACAGGGCGCCCGGCGCGCAAGTCATTTGGAGAAGAAATACGTCTATCTCACAAAAGCTGATCACCGCCCCCACTCCCGCCCCCACATACTCCTAGGCCCCTGATTTAAGGACGATGGACATAAGGCATATATGTACAACTGTCCTTGCCTGGTGGAGTTGATTCGGACTTGAGCAGCCACACGTGTTGTTCCTTGCTGACAGTGACGTCAGAATTGGGAGAGAAGCTCGATGTCATAGTTACCACCAAGATATCCACCTTAAACAAGTAAAAAATCAAACCTAACCTGCGCAGCCCAATCGTCCTTTTAAACAGAGTATACGTTTTCCGTCCTATGTTTGAGGTCTACAGAGCGAAAAATAATAGGCATCTCTCCTTTTAGGTTTTCAGTAAAAAATTGCTATATTCAATTGTAATTAACACCTACCTGTAGCCGCATGAAATGCGAAATATCCAGATACTATGACAATTACGTATAACGAACTCATGCCCTCCAATGCATGGTATCCGCCATTGCATAATTGTTACTAAGGCAGCGGCCGTTTTGTGACGTAACAATATTGTTTTTATTGTTGAACCACATGATACTCTAACTGTGACGTCACAGTCAAAAGGAGAAGCGCTGGCATCGTGACATCACCTCACTCTAACCTGCTCGTCCTTGTTGGTTGCCGATATCCCATTTGTAATTTTCGCGAAAAGAGTACAGTTAGAGATTGAGAGTGAGGTAGAGTTACACAATTCTGTAATATTACTATTCTTACAACTTGTCGCAATAAATACAGTTGCTTCGCAAAGAATTATAAAAAAGAGTTAGTCCCTACTTTAGAAATGTATTGAATATCTGTCCCAAGGCAAAATCCGATGCTTGTGCCGTGTGCAAAAGAATTTCTTCAATGAAGGCCCTTCAGCTCGGCCATGACCCCATAAAAAGCACCAGCTTTTATTGGTCTATTTTCGAGACTTATTCTGTCAATATGAACTTGAAATTTGCACTACTTGTATTTATCAATCAGAAATGTCTATTTTTGTGTTTAGATTTTATGAAATGTTTATTTCAATAACAAAATTTACAGCAATTTCTTATGTCCGTTTTTGGTGTTGTTGCGTTTTAGAGTTGTAGTTGTAGCGTTTGCTAATTTGGGCGTTCCCAAAAACGGAAACTGCTCATAGTATTTGTTTAGGTCGTCTGCTACACCGTGGGCAAATTGATCCCTATGATAGACACCCACGTTATGTTGTATGCCCCATGGACGAGTCCGTCCAGCTGAACGGCCATGTTACAACTGCGCTCCGCTCGACGGCGCATTCGATATTAGAGAGATTCCGCTATGTCGTAACGCCTCCGCGAACGGCTAAGCTTGTACGGAGCCGTAGGCGGAGGCGGGTGGGTACAAATATAAATTCCGCTACGACGTGACTACGTCTACGTCGTAGCTGATTAACATAATCAAGTGGCGATCATCTCTGCCAAACGGAGCCTATTTTTATATTTGAAATTTCTATATCAAAACCGGCGAATTTTTTAAAACCGCTTGGTCAATGTTGAGTTAACATATTTAACTCAATGTTGCAATCAATGTTTTTGTGGATTATCAATTTAATATTCCACATTTATTCAAATAGCTGCGCCGTTTTGGACTTACGGCCTACAGCGTGTCTCAGCCGGTTCCCGAGATCGGCTCCGCGCCAGGCTACACGCAAAGTGATGACGATGCATCACTTTGCGTGACGTGGCACTATTCTTAGCCGTAGCCGGAGCCGTATACGGGATAGCGGAACTTGCCTAATATGATTTTTTTACACACGGCACAAGCATCGGAAAGCCCCCCCCCCCCCCTGCCATTTGTCAAAGAGTGTGATACACGCGAGGCACGCGGTCATATTTACAATCAACAATGACATCATCCTCGAAGTGCGAGAGCGCTGGACAGCCACCTGGCTGATTGGTCAATTCAGGACTTTTCACCGCATTTTCTCTTGAGCTATCACAGAAAGTACTTAATAGGCATTACAACCAAAACAAACTTCACTTTGTGGTCAATAAACAAAATTCCAGTGCCTCCCCATTCCTCGATCGGGAGAGGTCAGGCTTAGCCAGTTCACTATGTACACCAAAATGCTGTCCCGCCGGGTGGGGACATCAATACTGAGTAGAACGAGGCTGATAGGCCGGTGCACAGGGCGGGGATAGTGAATACCCCCAAAATTCGATTTGAAATATCCCATTTACTTGATTTTGATGAGCCCAATCGGCCATCAAACAGTGGGCAAACAAATGAAATCAGATGTTGTCATTATGGTACGACCGGCCCTGATGATGGCTACTATGAAATTGTCTTTTTTTCAGCAAAATAAAAAAATATTTTCAAATTCATTTTTCATATTCTTTAATGGCCACATGGCTAGAAATTATGGTTCACAAAATATGTCCCAGAGGTTGTGATTAGTGAAAAAATGTGCCCGGGGGATGGGGACTATGCAAAATAGGGCAGAAGGTCAGTAGATTATCCCTGCCCTCCATACCCCTCTCCCCCCAGGGGATTCAATTAACTCCTGCATAAGATAAAGCTCAAAATGCGAAGTGATAAAATTAGATGCTGTCTAATGCCATGTAACTTATGTATATATGGTAATTTATGTTTGTTTGAGGTTACTCAAACCAAAATCTTCATACGTTTATCTTTAAAAGTTAAAATATTTTTCTGGTTGCCAAGCATCGGTCTATGTATTCAGGATAATTAAAACTTATTGGCTCTGCTAAAAATATATATATATGCTCTGCGAATGTACGAGGATTGCGACAGCCCCTAAAAAGAACTGATTTTTGGAATAAATTTAAAGAAATGCCTATTGTGGGTTGATATATTACTTCTGTAGGAGACCCACTTAATTGCAACTTATATAAGTCAGCAGACTCCCCGAAGGACTTGTATACTTCAAAGAAGAGGTTGGGTTATCATTATGAGCGCCCTAATTATCTCTCAATGAGGTCTTGTCTGCCTGTGTAACAAGTGCTTAGCTTTGCTTGGTTCCTGGTACATGAAATGAAATCATAACACAAAACAGTTGTACTATGTCTACAAAATGTTTTACCCAATATCTGTGAAATGTTACTGTACATATTAACTAATATTGAAACGTTTTGCTTGTAAATTATTACCATAACATTTCTTATAATATTTGAATTGTTATTTCCACAATATATTGAAATACATTTATACAATATTGCAAAGATTATTCATCAACTATTTCTGAGAAACATTTTCACGTTATCATTGAAAAGTATTCATTAACATTAAAACGTTTGGCCTGATAACTATTACCATAACATTTTTTATAACATTTAAGTTATCATTTTCAGAATATTTACGATATATATTCATACAATGTTGCTTAATTCATTCATAGACTATTTCTAAGAAACATTTTCACATTGCTGCTGCAAGATATTAATCCAGATTAAAATGCTTGACCTTAGAAATATTATGCCAACATTTTTTTGTAACATTAAACTCATTATACTGTAAGAGACTATACTTGGGTCTATGTTATATTCATGGTATAATTGTCCTTTAAGGGTGTGGATCTCGTTCCCGGATGTATCTGAGTTTCACATCACAAGGGGCATTCTTAAAGCATGCGTGCGCATCCAGAGTCTTTCGGAACTAGGGTTGGATGCCATGTGTCGGCAGTAGAATGGGTGTAGTAGGGGGGGGGGGGTTGACTGTAACGTGTTCGTGTTCGGCGTTCATTTACACTACAGGTCTGTAGTGTAAATAAACGCCGCTATAGCTACGCGTCGCCACCGTCGCGTTCTATAATTAGCTTCCAATTACTTGTGACGTCATCAAAACTGTAAAATCGCTAATTTCACTGATTTAAAAAAGGTTATTTAATTTCCTAAAAGTGTATTCTTAGTACAATTGGTCCATTGAATGTATCCATGCTGTTTGACCAAAACAGAGTGGACGCTATCATACATAACTGGAAGAACCAAGTTTTCTCTAATGAAAGAATCCATGGCGTTCCACTACGACATTCGACGTGTTTGAAGCCGCCTATCGGCGGGTTCCGGATCCTCGCGTCCAGAGATACTGTGATGACGTCACAAGGGTCGCTCCTGCTCACCAGGACAGCACTCTTTGACCTGTTGAGTTCCATATGTAACCGCCTGTGAAAAACTCGGAATCTAAAACATAGAGAGAGTCGGTGCTTGCGTTAGTAGGCCAAAGCATAGGGCTGATTTTTTATTTATGTTATAATATGGATGAATTCTGCTTCTTAGAAATTAATGAATAAAAGGATGATTGTCAATTGTTCAAAGACAGAGAACTTTTCATGCCATAACTATGATATATGTACTATCATTTATAGTTTAGACAACAACAATTTAGTAATTATTGAATAAGCAAGTTCTCTACATTTTCAAAAAAAATTAGTAGTGTGTAATTTCTCCACTCAAACCATAGATTACACCTATACATTCATGTACGAATAGATTACAACTATGCATTCATGTACGAATATCATAACAACCTAAAATTATTCTAACAACATTAATAAACCGAAACCAGATGAGAAGAAATGCTGTATGGTTAAATTTTATAAAAAAAAACTCACTTTAAGGTTTTAACGTTATTTGTCTATTGAAATTTAGAAACACTTGTTTAAGTATGCAAAAACAGGCTAAGTACAACAACATACTCCACATACATGCTGCAAGTACTTGGTGTTCTGGACAGAACTTTCTCACCCAGAGGCCAAGCAAAGCTTTTCTCACGCTTACTCAATATTCTTGGGTAACACCTTTGCGGTTTCAGCTATTACAGAGAATATTCAGAATAAAGGTTCAAAATGGTGACCATTTCTTAATGAACTTACACATGTATAATAAAGATACCATATACTTCCTGACTGTACACCTGTTAATATGACATGTCAGTGGAGAAATAATTAACGAGCGAAGCAGCAACTGACGAAGCTTTATAAAGGTAATGCACCCCCGAGATTACGTAGATTATCTCATTCCTGTAACTACAATGTCCACCGCCCAAATTTTCGTACATCCGGGTCACTGCTATTATTAAAGGAAGTGACTACATATTAGATCCATCCATTCCTGTACGAATCTTATAACAACCTTGAATTAATCTTAAAACATTTATAAACCCAAACCAGATGGGATAAGATGCTGCGTGGGTTAATTTTATATAAAAAAAATACTTTAAGGTTGTAACGTTAATTGTTTATTGCAATTTTGAAATTCTTGTTTAAGTTTGTAGATACAGGTTAAGTATAACAACATGCTGTACATAAGTACTTGGTATTCTGGACAGAGATTTTCCTTCATAATAAATCACAGTGAGCCTAACAAGCCCTAGACTTGGGCTACGTTTTGATGACCCCTTACCAGCCTCGGGTTCGACTGGGCCTTGTCCAGAACCATCAACGTTAATCAACGTGGTGGGAAAGCGGAATCTGAACGGTTTCAACGTTTACTTGCGATGACGATCTGAACGGGAAACGTTGATCAACGTTGATCAACGTTTATGGTGCTGAACAAGGCCCAGGTCGAACCCGAGGCTGGTTAGGGGTCAACAAAACGTAGCCCTGAATGAGGCGTAACTGCTTGCCTGGTTAGGTATACAGTAGGGAGTATCCTGTGCCAAAAATATCCACACTTTACCAGCCAAAGATGGCATTCCATCACATTGCTAATACAAGGATGCAGCCAGTGCTAGCTATATTACAATTAGCGAGTGGTGAAGATTGGGTGACGTAATTAAGTGTATAACTTCGAGTAAACGAGAATGTCCCAAGCCAGCGTAAGGTGAACTACTTTTTGTCGACCCTTAAACACTCTGAGTCGTTTGACATCCATTGAAATCCTGTAAAGAAATTGCAAGAACAAAAGACAAAAACGAATAAGTGTGGGCCACATTCATGAAGATTCTGTTAAGCAGATAAGTGAATAACTTTTGTTTAACAAGAACGTCCTAACTCAGCGGAAGGTGGACTATATCTTGTCGACCACTGAACACTGTTAGTGGTTTGGCGGCTTGCGTAGGAATACGTTTGACAGCATGTTAACTCGCATCCGGGGGGGGGGGGGGGCACTCAGGTACAGAGGGGGGCGCATACGCTCGTTATCAAAATTTAAAAACACCCCTAAAGCACTGATTTCTGGCCAAAAAAGCACCCCTCTTTTAATAAAAACGCTGACTTTTTCCAGTAAATAAATACCCCTTCTTTTATCAAAACACTGACATTGGATGGACGGGAACACGTATTTTAACTTTAGATTTTGTAATCCTCTGCCTGTTTAGCGACAGCAAGTGGCGGCAGCAAACTCGGAAGCCCAGTCACTTCGGGAGTCACTCGGCGTCAGAGCCGCGTATATTTCGTGAATTGTAAGGGTTTTTTCACCCCCATACTTCGTACCTGGGTACGAAAAAGGACCCTTCTTTTACAAAATCGCGGACATGCGGAGGTCTTAAAAAAGACCCCTTCCACCGCGAAATACGTAACGCGGGTAGGGCCCCCTCTGTACCTGAGTGCCCCCCCCCCCCCCCGGGACTCGCATGTCCTCTATCGTTCACGCACCAGTTACGCGCACTACCTTGTAGCCTATTACGTTTAGAATTGCATAACACTCTCAGCGGTTCACCTTATGAGGTAAGGAAATCCACTATTATTACGAATGAATCAACTCATTAGCGTTAAAAAAAGAAATTCGTTTTGATGCAATTGCGTGTGTCGTTTTAAGAGTATTCATGAACTACTTTTATTTTATCAGAGTGATATCTCTTGAGTTGTAAAAGTGGTTCAGCTCTGGATAGGCCATGTTTACTGCGCACTTCATCCCACTCGCTAAAGCAAAAAAGCAATTGACAGCTCGGGCTTTCTATTAAAGTCTTTCTGAATAGTACTTGACCCATTCACACTTAGAGCTCCACCAGAACCTGACGTCTGCTACTTTCATACTTTTGAAAATATCCTGAGAACAGAGCGAAAGTTCACAAAACATTTGAACGAGAGCTGTAATTTGGCGCCTGATAAACATTTCTCCTTCTTATGTTTTCCAGAAAATGCCTTTGTAAGTAATATATTTCCAAATTTGTCAGGCCTGTTTTGGCTGGTCTGAGTGTTAATGGATTAAGGTAGTCATAACCCTATTATCAACATTCTTTTCTATTGAATTAACCTGGGAAAGTGTATGGGCGTCGCCGTGTGACTATATTTGTTCTAAAAGTATTTTGCACCGTAATGAAATTTATATCTAAATTCAGGTTGTTAGCTCAATCATTATGAATATCAGAAATCAGTGCATTATTTGATTTTCATATACTACTGTATATGTTTGTGCAACCCTTTACTGAGTATTCCATTACAAACAGTACTCGGGAAAATCAGGTACAACCATGATACATTTTTATTCAAAACCTTTCAAACTTTCCGGTATTCTTTTTAATTTAATGAAAACATAGGAAACTAAATTTAAAATTGCATTTTGTTATGAATTTCTTCCTTGTAATGATGCTTCCTTCAAGTTTGAAAAAAGGGTTCAATATTCTGATGCTATTAGAAAACTATTATATCTGAAATCCATAGGATTACAGTTATTGTAGCAAATTGGCTCAATAATTGACTAAAAATATGAACATGGTAAAAAGGTATTAAACAACTGATTATCAAACCACTGATTTGAGGAAATCCCCACAGAAGCCTTCCCTTACATTGGATAATAATCCAGGTATGTGGAGATTTCCATATATGTATACTATAGTCTGTCTGACTCGAGTTTGGCAATCACTTTTCCCACTTTTTTGTGACACAACGTTCGAGTTTTCCATCCAAACTTGACAAACATGTTAGGAGCACTACTACGTGTGTGTAAAAACATATTTTTTGTCTCAACTCCGCAAAATGTTGATTTTACTCATTAGGTCCCATTGTAAAATGTGTCCATTGCCAACAATACAATCTCGCGTGTTTGTATTGTTTGCAACAGACACACACGCGAGATCGTAGTGTCGGCAATGTGCACATTTTACAATAGGAACTTATGAGCAAAATCAACATTTTGCGGAGCTGAGACAAAAATATGTTTGTACATACACGTAGTAGTGCTCCAAAGAGGTTTGCCAAGTTTGGATGGCAAACTCAAACGTTTTGTCACAAAAAAGTGGCAAAAGTCATTGCCAAACTTGAGTCAGACAGACTATAGTATGCCATATCTAGTAGGATGTATCTCTCAGCATTCATCATTGCATACATTCTTCTAACCCATGATGTATTTAGGGCATATATATATATATATATATATATATATATATATATATATATATATATATATATATATATATATATATATATATATATATATATATATATATATATATATATATATATATATATACTGGGATATGAAAATGAAAGTATATCTTTCCGGTGTGTTTCAATAATACCCCTCTAATATGCCTCTATTTGCTAGTTCTATGCACAGTGTCAGAGCATGCGAACAATTGAAATTCATATTGGTTAGGACTATGCAGTATCTCAGTACGTGCCTTTGTACATCGCATTCCTCCGGAGGCCATTTCAAGATTGACACTGACATTACGATTTGATACTTATGCTGCTGGCAGATAATTGGTCGGCAATACAAATTGATGAAAAAATCCTGAAAAATAGCTGAAACCCTGACAAATGAGAACGTATATGAGAGTACTCGGCCAGAGTAATCCAATAAATACTAACATGACAGGGTTAAGATGATTTTCGAAAATCTATGCGTTCTTGTGCCTCGGACAAAAGTTGCCTCAGCATTGGAAGGGTTAAACAAAAAAGTTATACAATAGTGAATTTTCTCCTTTATGATTATGAGTATGTGTACATGTAGTTATTGGCATAGATGAATGTCATCAAAGTGTTAATTTCTGTAGGTAATTTGCATCATCATTGTGTTGTTTTGTTTGCTCTGGGCACATGACATCCCCCCCCCCCCCCAAAAAAAAAGGCAAAGGTTACTGACTGGTCGCTGCGTCTGAGCCACTGCTCTCCAACGTTTGCGGTTACCCGCCACAATTGTATCAGTCGTCAGTTTTCTACGGAAGCCGATTAGCACCATTGGTTTTTTTTAAATTCTTATTTTTCCCTTTGAAATCCAAAAATCTGAAAAAAAGAAAAAAAAGATTGTCACTTCAAGATCCTTGTTCACTATTAGATAAGAAATTTGCTTTGCGAATAGCTGCTAAAATAGATAGGCAATCACTGCCTCGCTCAATAAATATACAGATTGCACAGTGTATACTCACACACATATATATCTCATTAATATATATATATATATATATATATATATATATATATATATATATATATATATATATATATATATATATATATATATATATATATATATATTAAATAGTCGCAAAGGGAATAAAAACAACTTTGAACGAGGATCTTGGAGTGACGATTTTTATTTCTTTGATTTTCGGATTTCAAAAGAATCTTTTTTTTTCAATTCAGTGGTCCTAATAGGCTTCCGTAGTTTTCCTTATTTCTCTAGGTTCCCCAACGATCAACAACTAACAAGTCACGTCTTACACGTAATGTGACAGAAATGCGGGATGAAGAAAACATGTTTTATTTCTTGCAAACCTACTAATTCACCTTTCTACCACGCTCCGCTGCTTAGGGCATGGACCCCACTCTCACGCTGCAAAGCCTGAATATCACTTGGCAGATGTCCAACCATTTGTGTGTGTTTTGCAGGTTTTTACAGCATGGTTACTGTAGTGGAACTTGTTTGTGTCCTAGTTGGTAAGTCCCCTTTTGCGTTTCGCGGTTTATGACGCTTTTGGGTACTCGCAGCTCCCCTAGTGGGGATGGTAGGAATTAAAACGCTCATTTTATTTCGCGGTAGAACATTCTGTATATTTCAATACGTTTACTCCATTTTGCCATATATTGGGAATAGTGGGGTGTATCACTGGAGTATATGTTTTGTTTGATAATGGACCTCGGCCATTTGGCCGCAATTTAAAAGGATTTCTATATAATGATAATCAAGCATACTTGTAGCCCTATGGTGTATATGTCTTATAAGTGAATTAAACAAAAACTCAAAGGATAACAAACATGTTACACAGACAATCTGATATGTTGATACGGAGTTTGGGGGATGGATTTTTTCCTTTTTAGAGGAGCCTGCATATGCCGTATGCCACGGGGTTGACAAGAGTCATATGTGCCTGTATGGGAATTTTAGTCAGCCGGCAAGAAAGGGTTAAGTTAATGACTTTCCTTCAACTGTATACCACAAATTTCCCTTCGAGGAAGATCCAGAAAGACACAATTCAAGAGGTGAAATTTAGGATTGAGGGTGAAATGATTTGGTAGGACACGCGTGCGGAGACGAGCGCCCGCGACCGCTAGTCAGATGGAGAATAACTCGTCAGGTGGAGAAGAAATAAATACATCTCACTAAATTCTAGAGACAAAGGGTGATCCCCCCACACCATCCACCCCAAGTTGTTATCGAAAGGAGATTAAAAAAATGTGCAACAGTGCCCACCTGTCAGCTTCATATATTTGCTTCTTCATGAACTAATTTCCCAAGCATGAGATATTGAGGAAGTCATGTGACTTTGTACGAGCACCTTCCCAGGTGAGCCTTGTGAACCATTTAAATTCTTATCCCTACGCATTACCAAGCGAAGAGGTGGCATAAGAACACAGGGATTACCTTACATTTTCAAGAAAATAGTACCTTCTTTATCACGGCCATTAACTACAGACAGCGCGCATCGACACTGTCGAAGCCAAGGATTCAACATTTAACTGACAGACGATCGTAATAGAATGATATCAAGTGTGAAAAAAGCGCAGTGTATGGTTATTACCGTTGTCACGTGATCACCAGCCGTCCCCAGTTAAATCTAAGTGTCAAAAACAGGAAGGAAAGTAGCGCCGAAGAAAAAGCTGAGATAGCGGCCGAGCCGCTACAATCAAGGAATTGTTGGCACACGCATGTCGAGTGGCCATTGTGACTTACAGCGCCATCTATTGAGTATTGGACACAGACTCCACAAGCGTTTGATGAACTGCGTGTCGGTTTGAATAGGGGTTGAACACTTAGCTACATTGCAAACAATACGAGTACGAAATCCACTTGTGTCACGGTGATAGGAAATTAAAATTTTTAGTTGCTTTCACCATTGACCTAGGAAAAACCGACTTACAAAAGTTATCAATTATTTTTTATATTTGTATGAGTAACAATTTACGTTTTTAAGTTTCTTACCGTAGTATTGTGTTCTTCAACATTTCCGTAAGTGAGGCAGTATATTTACTCTCTTTTGATGGAATCTGTGATGTTTTGTATTCAACACACACAAACACACTCACGTTTGTTTGTTCATCATTGATATTTACATGTATGTTTGTATCATGTAAAACATGAATGTATGTAATACCCTAGGGTAATTAATTTAACCCCTTACCCACCTGGAATAGATAAGGGGTTGATAATGTAACCCATTCATGGCCAATGCATCTTAAATCATTCATTTAACCCTTTGCCACCAAGAATGAGTAAAGGGTTATCTTATTAACCCATATATAGCCTGAGCACCTGAATAACATTCTCTTGAATTTTTACCCACCCAGAATACATTAAAGGTTCTTAAGTTAACCCATTTATTGCCAATGCACCTTAAAATCAACCATTTAACATTTTGGAACAGGATATATTAAGGGTTATTTTATCATTCCATTCATGGCCGGAGCACTTGATGATCAATCAATTCACCCTTTACACTCCAAGAATATATCAAAGGTTGTTAAATTATCCCATTCATGGCGTCTGCACCTTAAGATAATTCATCTAACTTTTTGCAACACGTTAAGAGATTTCAAATCAACCTGTTAATGCCCTGAGCAACTGATATCCAATCATTGGTCCCTTTACCCCATATCATGTTTAACCTTTTGGAAACCAGGATATGTTGAAGGTTATCAAATTCATCCATCTATTGCCAGAGGAATTGATGACTATTCATTTAAGCTTTTGTCACCCAGAATTAGTTAAAGGTTATCCTATTAACCCATTCATGGCCAAAACACCTGACAACCTTTCTTTTGACCTTTTACCCACCAAGAATATATCTAAAGTTGTTAAGTTAACCCATTTATGACAGATGCACCTTAATATAATTTATTTAACCTTTTGCAAAAGAGGATATGTTAAGCGCTATTTAATTAACCCATAATATTCATGGCCAGATGACCCGATAACCTTTCATTTAACCCTTTACTCACCAATAATGTATTAAAGGTTGTTAAAATAGCCCATTCATAGCCAGAGCTTTGCCACCCTGAATTAGTAAGGGTTATTTTATTAACCAATCCATATATATATTTATATATATATATATATATATATATATATATATATATATATATATATATATATATATATATATATATATATATATATATATATATATATATATATATATATATATATATATATATTTATATATACATGACCGAGAGACCAACCCCGAACAAGGACCCCCTCCCGACAAAGACCGCTTAAAATCTCCCCAAGAAAAATTACTCTATGTATTCCCTCCGAATAGAGACCCATTGTCAACAGAGACCAGTGACCGCCTTTTTTCTTCTCAAAGACCATGGTTCACCTGTGAACAAGGACCACTTTCAGAAATAGACATTTCCAAGTCTCTTTGTTGATAGAAATTTCTCAGCCTGATCTTCAGTGAGTCATAACCATTACTTTTTTGTAATGGGATTAAACGGATACATACCACACACACACACACACACACACACACACACACACACACATGCAGCAGTGGGATACGATTGTAATTTAACCCAAGCCTGGGTGGGGACCTCTGTAAGCTAAATTTAGCCCAAGCCAGCTATTTTTCAATTGCAATTTTGTCATCCTTTGTCTTGATGAAAAATGAGGTCACATGTCTTTAGTTTGTTTTGAGATTTTGTTTCTTACCTTGGTAGAAAGAGTTAAGGTAATAGGGCTCAACAATAATAACAGAAGTGCTCGTAAGATAGCCGAGGAGTTGGAAAAACCCAGGTTCCCAAGTACATATACATGTATATCTTTCTTATTCTGAATGAGTATAACCTTCTTATTTTGAATACTCATATGATAACTGCCAAAACATATACTCCTTTTCCTAGTGTTACCTTTATGTGTGGTATTATGAAATATAATATGTGATATTGTTAAACCTGTTGATCAGATACATCTTTTAGTCTTTTTTACATTTTACCCACCAATTTGTGATTTATTTTTAAACAGATAAAAGAGTGAAAAAATAGTATGCAGTCTATGCACCCTTTTGAAAATGGCATCAGTAATAAACCCCCCGAACAAAGCCCACTTGTGAACAAAGACCGTTTTTTACTTCAAAAGGGCGGTCTTTATTCGCAAGTTTGACTGTATATATATATATATATATATATATATATATATATATATATATATATATATATATATATATATATATATATATATATATATATATATATATATATATATATATATATAGTTTATATTAGATTGGAAATATCCTACATGTTTCCAGAATGTGTCTCCATTGTTAATATCGTCTCCTTTTCTAGGCATCATCACGGCAGTATCTCAGGCTGCTGTACGAGTTGATGTGCAGCAGAAAGTGCAGGAAAGGTTTGACTTCATTAACAATGACCGAAGGAAATATGGTCTCCTCAAATCTTGCAATGACCCATCACAGCTGCTTGATCTAAAGGAAGGTGAAACACTGGAGGAGATCACTTTGGGTGCGACTGTTTACGGCACCATTAACATCAAGTACAAACAGTATTTCAAAAAAATTCCGATTTTCAATTCGTTCATAGTGTTAGCCAAGAATGAACAGACAGGTGAAATTGAGAGAGATGCCTATGGTCAACTCATACAAAAAGTATCTGATGATATCACTACAATCGTACCAGCCCTGTCCAAAGATGCAGCCCTGGATTTAGTGCTGTCTAGGGAGGGTGACAAGGATGCAGACACGGTAATCAGTGATGCCAAGGTTGACATGTACATCTATACAGATGATAAATCACTGGCATCTCTTGCTTACCTTATCTGTTATACCTCGGTCCATCAAGACCAGGTCAAAATGCCAAATCATATGATAAATGCCAACGATGGTAGCGAGTTCTTCAGCTTCAATACTGTCAAGTCCTTTCTTGTCGAAGGAGTTGGAGGCAATACAAAATTAGGAAGATACTTCTTCGGACGACACCCAAAACTTGGAAAGCTAAATGTGGTGAAAACAAAAGATGGCATGTGTCACTTAAAGAATGATGACATACAAGTGTACCATATGCAAAACGAAAAGACTCTGTCCACCACCCACAAGCCCTATGCATACAACTGCAGTGTGCTCATTCAGGATGGAATCAATGGCGGCTATTCCCCACTGTACGATGCCTTTTACTTTGGAACAAAAGTTTTTGAAATGTTTCGTAAATGGACAAATGTCACAGCTGTGAAGAGGAGACCAGTTCCTGTTCTTGTCCATTATGGGAGAAATTATGAGAAAGCTATCTGGAACGGAAATTATGCGGCATTTGGAGATGGTGGAACAAAACGCTATCCCCTAAGTAATTTTGATGCAATAGCCCACGAACTTGCACATGGTTTTACCGATGACAATTCTGCACTTATCTACAATAAGATGTCAGGTGGCATAAATGAGGCATTTTCTGACATAACAGCAGAGGCTTTTGAATTTTTCTTAAACTTTACATATATTGACTGGAAAGTAGGTAATTATGTGTATAAAGCAGATAGACCTAGAAGGTGGATGAACACGCCATCTATGGACGGCCGATCTATTGACAATGCTGCTGCCTATCGTGATTCTCAAGATGTTCACCATACTAGTGGTGTCTACAATAGAGCATTTTACCATCTAGCCAACCGCCCTGGCTGGGATATAAAGAAGGGCTTTCAAGTTGTAGTGTATGCATCGAGGATTTTCTGGTACCCAAGCTTGACCTTTGATGAGGGAGCTTGTGGGATACAGAGAGCAGCCAATGCTTTAGGGTTCAATGTCAGTGATGTCATAGCTGCCTTCAAAGTTGTGGGAGTGTCGTGCAAAGGACCAGTAACTGCTAAAAAGCAACAACTGCTTCTGGACGGTAACTACACCAATCTAACCGCCCAATCAGGAAATGGCTTGTTTTTATGAGCTGGACCTTACGTCAGCTAATATAGCAGTGGTTACAATATCTACGTTTGATGGAATAGGAGATGTGGATATCTATGTCAAGAGAGGACTTGGCTGGCCATCACGACAAAACTTTGACAAAAAGTCTATGCTCTCTGGAAATGATGATGAGGTTGTTTATGTCAATCCGACAGGTATTGTTCAATATTCAGTATCAAAACGTTATTGCTCATTATAGTCTAGTAGGAATGGGGGGTCTACGCACACCCTAGTGCTACAGTTTTTAACTCAAATTTTTAAAATCCTTTGGTTTTGTATTTTACTGATAACTTTATTGCTTTTTAGGCAAGATAATCAGCACACACCTACAATTAGTATTCCAAAGAACAGGAGATTCCTATTAAAGGGTATAAGCGTGGTTAAAAGATGACTTTACACATTCAATATCTTGCGTGCGAGATAAAAATGCGAGGTGGTAGTGGTGATGTAGTGATGCAAATGACACTTTGCCCTCAAAGAGTAAACGAAGATGAATTGGCATCCTCAACTGTTTAATAAGTTCCTTATCTACATTTGTAAATAACATACCAAGTGCAACCCGGGGACAAAGTAAATCATGCAGTACGTATACATTATTATTACTGTAGATGTCGCCTCTATCGCGCCGCCACCAGTGTACACGCAAGCAACAAATGAATAAATTATTAGAATGTTGCATCTCTCGAATGAACAACAGTAGCTGTAGTAAAATATCAACATGAAATATGTTGAGATAATAAGTTACTTTACAAAAGGGGAGGAGGGGGGGGGGGGGTGTTTAACCCTTATCAAGTTGTTATTGGGGCTTGCCCCTCATATGTTTATATATAACTTATATGCTATATTAGGTCTGAGCAGTGCTAACCTAAGGTGTTGTAGATAGCATGCTGACTTTGCTTTACTACTAATGAGAAATCAAGTATTTAAAATGCGTCAGTCCTATTTTAGCTTGAGATTTGTCAAGTTGTACATGAGTATTTTTTTTTACAAAAATGGTACATTCAAAATCCTTATTGAGAACTGATAAATAATATGATAATTAGTATTTGTTTCTTTGTTTTATTAAGTCTGGAGCTATCCTCAATGCACCTATTCTCTATCAAGTCTTTCTCATATAAATCGCTCAATAAATTATTTCAAAATTGATATATTCTAGATAAATCTGTTTTGGGCCTTCAGGAGAATGTAAGATTTATCAAAATCCAACCAGGAAATATATCTATTTTGATTGTGTAAAGTGTGGCGAGGAAACTACAAAATCTACCGCTGGACTAATCTTTCAAAATGGCTGCTCTAAACAAGTGCAAAGGAAATTGCTTCACACCTTTTTAAACCAATTGTTTCGATAAAAAAACAAATTCATTTCGGAAAATAAAGATGATATTCTGATTCCCTTCAATCCAGTTAATGCAAATATCAACGTTATTGAATTTAGAGTGTCAGGGATGAAGGAATCGCATACATTAACTAAATCGGATAGGTTCTATTATGTGGCGATCGGCTGGCTACCAGCTGGTCTCACCACAGCAAAAGATTGTTTTTCTTCGCTTCACCTCATCTAAGATGAATCATATTAATGTTTTTCTTTGTCAAACAAAGACATGTGAGAATAGATGAGATATCTATTTCACCTATTCACAAGTTATTCTATCAAACTTCTTGCATAACTTCCTGATTAATCGAAGTTACCCAACATGGAGGCAGCTATCAATTGCGAACATGCCATGCTTGCTATATGCCACAGTATAGTAAGTATGCAACATGTTATGTGCCCTGCTCGTCATACGTGTTACAGGGGTTAAAAGACACACTATTGGCATGTGAACTGCCCAGCCAAGACAGAAATCTGAATAAAGAGGATGTACCCATTAAAAAATAAAGACACCATTTGAGTGGTGAATCAGTGACACATGCCTGAACCTGACATAGTTTGATATCCTGTGGCCACATGCTACCTGTGACGGAGTTGAAAATGCCGTTATGCACATTGAATAAAAATTGCTACCTGTTGCCACTACATGGCCCCAAAAGAATAAACAAAGACGGATTGGCTTCCTCAACTGTTCAATAAGTTCCTTATCTCCATTTGGAAATAACATACCACTATACATGGCCACTGTACATAGTAAAATATAAATATGAAATATGCTGAGAGAATAAGTTACTGTACGTGCCAACGTTAGAAAAGGGCAAAGTTACGTAAGGATAGGATGTTTAAGTTTAACCAAGATAAGTTAGACATTTAGCCACTCTGAGGTTGGTAGGTGACTTATCCAGATATCTGGAAAGTGTGGAAACTTTCCAACCACCAAAATACTTAAAGTCGTTAACTTGTGCTCCATGCTGTGAACAGGCACTCTCAATTAGATAAAGTTGCCAAATAGTTGTCTAAAGCTTTGACTGCACATGACTCTGGATCTGATTTTTTCAAGATAGGTAGAATGTAAGCAGACCTTTGGTTCTTGGCCCATTTCATATTGACCATGTTGCCAAAATCCGTCCTTAGTAAATCATTCACATACATGTGCCTCAACTGATCGACTTGTGAGGGAACATAAGGAATAAGGTTGGAAACCCTTATCATAGAAAAGAAAGGCTAAGTTGGAAAGCCTTAAATAGCAGATAGTTGTACCTATACGTGTTGTGTGCTGAGACAGAACTCTGAATTATGGTACAACTACAGTACAGACATTTAGTTCCTGCACCAGTCGAACGGACGTCTGCTAGTGCCTGGTTGTACAAAAACCCATAATCAACATGTCAGAGAATAATCCAAGCACATCAATGACCTTAACGTAGCTTTCATATAAAATCTACGTTCAATTCTGAGGTAATCCATACATCCATGTCCATGAAACCATGTGTCAATCATGCGTGCGGTCGTGTATAATGCCCGGGCTGCCCACACATTTAGTGCAGGAATTAAATGTCGGCACTGTAGTTCTTGCACTTGCCTGGGAAAATGGCGTACAGTTAGCCTTCCAGAGCTGAGAAATCTTTAAAGAGTCAGTTGACAAGCCTCCCCAGAATTGAAAAGTTGCCGAACTGGAAATGTAGTTTCTCACGGTTGATGTTGAGCTGAAAGAGTTTAGCAAAACCTCAGTATAAGCACACTGCATGTTGACATCCAGGTTGTCATCAGGTATCAGAAAATAGATCGTAATTTAAGTCGCATCATACAAAGATATAATATAATTGAGTTGTTAATATCCATTTTCAAATCAACCAAACAGTTAACACCCTTCATACACTATCAGATGTGAAGAATTTACACATATAGATATTAAAATTCAAGCTTCACCCCAATCCTTTCAGTAATATGACTCTTACCAAGTCTGATGTAAGTCCATAGCAACCTGTGACAATGTCACATGTATTGACCTGTGAGATGACATGTCCAATATACCCCTTAAACATATGATCAGGGATTTCCATCTCCACTTTGGCATGCAAACATCCTTATTTGCCAAAACCTACCAGCCTTGTTCAAACGTAAGAGTGCATCTGATGCAATCAGCGAGATGTCTAGAACATGTGACCAGAATTCATACATCATTTGTTATTGTTCTGGTTGTCACAGAACACCTGGAGCTTATATATTTCTTTTCCGTCTTGAGACCCGAAGTCTCAAAGAAACTACTAAATTCAACATTTCCAGGTGAGCAATGGGGTACAAGAGTACAGGAGTATGAAAGAACTTTGAGTAATAGTGGTAGCAATGTAAGCCCCTCCCCACCTATTTGCCTCCAAGCAGGCCTTGAACCTCTAATTGTTCATCTGGAGGGACCCTTGACCTATCCAGCAGCGAAATGCTGTTGGATTCAGGCATTAACATATGAAGGAAAGCTAAATCTTCCCTAACATCTAACAGAATTTCTTTGGCACCATTTCGTGGCATACCCTTTAGAAAATTTAGGATTCCATTTATGTATACCCATGGCGACGGATCCACGTTACCTACAAAGTTCAATAATCCCACAATGGACCTGCTATTGTTTTATTGCCCCACTTGTCCACTGCAACCTGGACTTCCTCTAATTTTGTTGGTGGAATAGACAGCCATTTCTATGCAGTCTACCAAAATGAATTAAAGGATTAGTGGTCATACCCCTTGTAAGTTCTGCACAAGCCGTTGCTGCCATCTGGTGAGCATGATCTTTAACTCTAGGCATTGCTAAACCATTTATAATTCCACTTGAATTATCAACCAAGGTGGCTGTTCCTTGTGATTCAGTCTGATCAGTTCATGCATTTTGAGCCCCACTAATACCACAATTATCAGACATGACATACATATTCTTCAGCTGCTCTGCAGGATTTACAGTATTATTCTGCAGTATGAAAATCATATGACAAAGTGTCATTCAACTGCATGACTGCTATCTGCCATTGAAAGGCTTGTATTTTGAATGGGCATAGTATTTACATTGATGACAGAAGTGGTTTCAATTGATCTACTACCCAATTGCTGCTGCCAGTCATTCTTCTGAATATGCATAGCAATCAGCCACTCTGCAATTTTTTTTATTAATGGGAAAGCACCAGCAGACGATCGAGAAGGATTTGCCATTTCACTTTGCATCTCCTCCACTTCAGCCCTAAAAGGACACTTTCTATCAGTCGGAGGTTGGTGATTCACAGGTCCTACAATAGCGTTTGGTCATTTCCGTCTGTTGTTTGTGAACTCAAACGACAGAAAAATGATATTGAACTATTTGTCAGCAACTACCTTTCTAAATTGTTTGCCTTGATTATATATTATATGAACCTTCAATCAACTTGGATTTATTTGTGCTTGCACTGAGCCCTTGATTTATTGAAATTATTATCATCAGAGTAAAGTACTGGTAATTTTATCTTTGACCTTAGAGATGTCTTAATTTGTATTGTTTTGAATTCCTCTTCAGTAATTGGCCAATAAACCCCATGTCTTCAAAATGCCAATGGTATTTCCATGGAACCTACATGGACTATAATCATATTTAAGTTAGGTAAAGAGAAATGTGACTTAAACAACTATTTTGGTTATTCGGTCATTTTTTCACTATATCTTAACCATCAATGGGGCATTTATTCCGCAAATAAACAAATATATAGGAAGGAATAACATTGAAGTTTTTTAACACTCTTAACCATAATTATTTCAATGGCTACTGCTTTTGGAATTAAATTTGGTATTTTCTACAGATTGAGATTTTACCTTGAATTCATCATTATCCCCAATATGCTGTATTATTTGATACTTGATTTAGGAACATTGTTGTGAGAGAACGGGAGGCCTTATGAGTGCACCTAGGCATCAATACATATACTTGGAAGCAGAGATATCCTGACCCTTGGAGGCATTGTCGACACAGTTTGCATTCAGCATCTAATGATAGAATTGAAGTGCATGTTGTCACTTTTATTAAGCTTGCTATCATCTCATTTTTGCTACATTAATTGTATATATATATATATATATATATATATATATATATATATATATATATATATATATATATATATATATATTGTCACAGACGTGGTAGACTATCGATTTAAGGGGGCACGGGACCTTCACACCCTCGAATGGAGTGTTCTTTGCTTTATTTCTGAAGGATTAAAGCAGAGATGGTTTTCTAAACTATCGAACTACACATTACAATAAAGGACTTTTTTAAAATACTACCTACCAGAGAGATACCTAGCTGTGATGTTTATATTAGCACATGATTGCACTTCCTTATCTCTATTCTCCTCTGGGATGTGTGCTCTATGGGCTAATTGCTGTGTACTAGGGATTTTTCCTGGCCTGCCCATGTACTCTATCAAATATAAGCTTTATATTTCACAGGAAACTAGAGCTAGGCAGTTATGAGTGATTGCATTGCAATTTAGAGTATTGATCAAACAATTGTGATTCTTGTGCAGCAGCTGTCTCGCTTTACTTGTGTATGTCAGACAGTTCAGGCAAAAGCAATCACAATTTCCTGAAATCTGGTTTGTGTGGTGGACAGGATGTTTTAGATTTATCTACCTGGGTGAACAGGGTATCTGTAGTTAATATTTAGGGCTAGGACAACGCATTTAGCTGCTGATTCCTTGACGGTGCAGAGACTATTCATATCCCTACAATCCAGCTCTAAAAGGAAATGAGACAGATTCTTCTGAAGGTAGGGCTTGGGTAACAGTGACACACTACCACACAACACAAACACAAAAACGGATAAGAAGTTAATCATCGGATCTCCACCACCCCCGCCTCCTCGCATCCCACATGAATTACGATAAGCACAACGCGTTTAAAGCTGTAGAGATCATAAAACACAAGAGTCTTAGAATACGGTCTACGGTTTTTCTCTAAAAGTCGTGAGTTGCCTGAGCAGAATGTCGCCGTCAACAATGGAGTTAGTTATTGTTGGGAACACTGATAAAAATAACATGTGCAAGTGCGCAAGAAGGTAAAATACCCATAAAGTTGAGGTGGTAGGGTTTTCGGTATGATAAATCAAATTTGACAAGCCGATGGGTGTAACAAGATAAAATGGATCCCCATGGGAGAATGGTTTCCCTCGGGCTTTGCCATCCGTTAAAACCATCCTCTCTAGATGATCTGTTCATCCTCCCTTGGGGATCTGTTCCATCGTGTTTCACCCACTGGGATGTCATATCTGTATGATATTACATCATATTACATAATATTATATTGTATCATATTATATCATATTATATTATATTGTATTATATTATATTATATTGTATTGTGATTATTGTCCTTTAAATTTCAGGAATACTCTCTATACTTCTGTTTGCAAACATGAGATTTTCGGGTGTGACCCTCAGAGCTTCATCCCATTCCATACAGAATGTAGCAACTGGAATCCCGTTTATGAACCTCAGTGAAGGGAGAAGGGGGAAGTTATACTTCACGCTGTCGCTGCTGCACGACGGTTCTGCGGATCTTTTGGAAGTAACTCTTTCTGGTGGAATCGGTAACTCAGACCTCTATATCAAATTTGATGCCATACCAACAACTTTGGCATATACGCAAAGGTCAATTTCTTCCTCGAACTCAGAGAAGATTAGCATCTTGAAACCACAGAACGGTAAGGCATTCATAAACAACAACTTATTCTGACCGAAACTCCTCTCTTTTGCTGTAGTATCTGAAGGATGGTCCTTCAGAAATAGTGCATAAGTTAGTAAGTTGGTAATGAGTCGCCTCTTAACATGTAATTGTAAGTACTTTTGCATCTTCATAAGTATAATAGACATTGAGCTATAACTTGGAAATTTATACATAAAGTATTTGAAAATAACAATTTTGGAGTCAAAATTCAAAAGTGGGTAAAAACACTACAAAATGGCTCAAGATCATAATCAGTCAAAATGAATTATTTTCGGATAGCATATCACTAGAAAGGGGTTGTAGACAGTTTGATCCTGTCATCCCCTATATCTTTGTGATATGTGCAGAATTCTTTGGGATAGCAATAAGAGAAAATAAAATGATAAAAGCAATATAATCATTTTGAAAATTATAAAAGATATCCCAATATGCCGATGACACCACCATGTTGTAAAACAGAACATAGGTAACCTGAATAGAGTACAGTATACCCTGGGGTATTTCCATTCTGTATCAGCGTTGATCCATGTGTTCCTTATGATAAGGGTACCACATGATAGGTATCTCCATACACAGGCCTCAAACTGACATGTGTGCCAATATAGTTCAAATTGATTTTTATTTGCCCTAGTATGCTTGATTATATCTACCTAGTCAATAGTTGCTGAGCATTTTATAAATGTGTGTAATTTTAAGATTTTTGTGCTATTTTGGCAATATGAGGGATTTCTAAAAAAGGTATCCCCATCCCCAGGCCTCAAACTATCGCCTGCGCCACTCTAGTTAAATTTGATTTTTATTCATAAAAGTATGGTTTACTAAATTTATCTAGCCAATAGTTCTTGAGTATTTTATAAAGGTAGAAATTATGAGGCTTTTATGCTTTTTTGGAAGTTTGAGCGATTCATATAATACGTATACCCACCCTGGTGCTCAAACTAACATATGTGTCATTATATTTACATAGTCATAAGTTGCTGAACATTTAAAAAATGTGGGTAATTTTGAGGTATTTATGATATTTCGTCATGCGAATCCACATGATATGTTTCCCCACCCTCCGGCTCAAACTAACGTCTGTGCCACTCCGGATGAAATTGAAGTTTATTTACATTAGTGCAGTTGATCCTATTCAATAGTTGTTGAGCAATTTATAGTAAGGGTAATGATGAGGTTTTCAAGCCATTTTGGCAATTTGGGGGATTCATACAGTGGGTTGAAAATAATTTTCTCTGCATAAGTATGATTCATTATATTTACCTAGTAAATACTTACTGAGAATTTCATAATTGCGGATAGCTTTGAAGTTCTTATGCTACTTTTGCAATTTGAGGAATCCACATAATAAGCATCCCCGACTTGGACCTCAAACTAATACTTGCCCCACCCTGGTTGAAATTGATTTTCAGTTCCATTAATTTGGGATAAATTATATTTGCCTAATGAATAATTGCTGAGCATTTTATTAATAAGGGTAATTCTGAGGTTTTTATGCCCTCTTGGCAATTTGAGGGTTTCATATACTGAAGAACTTCACCCCGGGTCTCAAACGATTCGGGGCTCTTAACATTTTATGTTAAAATGTAACGACAGACAATAATGTTTGACGTCTGGTGTTGCCTGCAGAATAAAAAAGTAAATATAGTGATGTGGTGACTTTTGAACTTCCCAGACATTAATTGGTTAATGAATTATTCACCAATCAATTTATTTGTCGATGCGTTCAAGAAGAACTCAACCCTTTACCAACAAACATTTGATATCAATTCAACGTCCAATTTTGAATAAAAACATACAGATAAATGCTTTCAAAAGTTAAACGTTTCAGCATCTAACATCTTTTGCAATCCTTTTTTGTAGGAACATGGTACATTCTTATCTACGGTGCTTTATCGTTCTCTGGTGTGACCTTGAAGGCAGTATACATCACAATACCTAATGTGACTCTTCACACTCCTGTCAACAATCTGGCTGCTGTTTCAGGAGAGGGGATGCTGTTTCAGTTAAGGCTACCATCGAGTTCATTCATTAAAGTTCTTGTCATCCGTCTTACTGGAGTATCTGGAAACGCTGACCTGTTTGTGAAGATGAATGAAATACCAAAAACCTCATCCTATGGCTGGTCTTCTAGGATAGGAAATAATGAAGATGAGATTGGAATTATACACCCTTCCCCTGGTATATTATACTTTAATTTCCATCAAATATATTTGACGTTATGCTATACTTTTATCATTCAGGGGCAGTGTTATAAGGCATGAATACCATGAGTGTATGCTGGAAAGCTTCAATAAACCAATAGTAATGAAGCATCTCAAAAAAAGAAATTACACCATATACACGTGTGTGGGGGTTGGCATTTTCGTTTGTTCCAAGGTTTATTGTTGACCTTGAAGGAGAAGAAGGTGAATACTCTTTAGTCATCAATAGTTTTGTACAACAGAGTACATATAAACCTGCCTGGACCACACACAATCAAAATTACTTCTCCTTATATATTTAAATGGTAGTGTTAATTTCAAAGTGTGATTATCATTTTTAACTGATCAACTTATGGTAAGTTTTGAATTCTTTGTCATCTTTTGCACATTTATTCCAAGATATGACTGGAGAACCAAAAGAGCATGAGTTCCAAGCTGGCAATAAAGAGAACCAAGAATTAGAAATATGATGTCAAAAAGACAGGCAAGATTTTTGAAAAGGGAATCAAGATGTTGATTATGATATGTGAATAAATCATTTCATGATTCCAGCTAGGTTTCACAGATGACGTCCTCTCAAATCAGGGTTCACATGTATGCATGATCTTTGCCTTGATTTTAGCCAAAATGCCTGATTGGGGTCGTGATTATAAAGATAACAAAAGTTATCCTCTGCGATAGTTTGATGGCAGATAAACAGCAATTGAAACTGCACTTAAAAGAATTATGATCTATTGGTAATGTGGCCCGCCATTTTGTTGAACATGTGACTTCTTAGTCTTAAAATCTTGAAACTGAAATCTGATGATTTTGCTAGTAGAATATCATCAATAATGTTGTAATGCGATATACCTTTCTTAGATTTTAGAATTTCTTTATTGTATTAGCTAAATCACTGATATATGACTGAACAAACCTTACATCCAGCAGAGGGATCCGCCGTGGCCTAGTGGTTACGATGCCTGGCTCCCAAGCGTGAGTTCGCAGGTTCGAGTCTCCGCTGGATCCCCAAGCGGGTTGGCCTGGTCGCTATATAAATGTGCGGCGTTGTGGAGGGCTGTCTATGGTCCTTGAGCAAATGAAAGACCCCTTGGAACTATTCGTGAAGAGAAGGGAATTTCTTCCCGGTTCCGGGTTTCTATCTCGTCGCGATATGACCTAAGCTGTTGAAAGCGACGTAAAAACCAATACCTTCCTTCCTTCCTTTACATCCAGCAGCATAGACATTTTGGGCATTCAGTGAAAATGTCGTCCATGGTGAATGCACGGACATACGCAACTTTCAGATTTGTGATAATGTCATCTTGGGAACCTCTCTGGACGCATGGATAACTAACTCACATATCATTATCAGCTCAGAATTTGGATCCATTGACCACTCTAGCGGCATTGTCTCGGACTTTCTTGAGCCTGCATAGTATCTCATCAGTGATTCCACAGAGAAGTCCATTACAATAGTCAAGGCATGATGTCACCAGTGAGACAATGGTACTCTTGGTTGTGTTACTATTGAGAAATTTTCTTATTTTTCTAATGTTTCTAACTTGATAACCTTTAATACATGTGCAGACATATTCATTTTTGGATCAAAAAACAGCGCTCATATTACCAACTGGTTCATTAAGAACTGGTACCATTACTCCATTTACGGTATAACTAGGAATAGAGATTTTCGCCTGCATCTGTGGGGTTCCCATTACCAGAATTTGTCTTGTCTGCATTCAGTTTCAGTTTATTTTTAGACATCCATGCATAGATGTCGGTGAGGCAGTTTTCCAACTTTGCTACCCCTATGTCAACTACCGCTAATTGATAGGTTTAATGGAGATGTAGAGTTGTGTATCATCTGCATACGCATGGAGTTTTAGACAATGCAGTATTCCCAAGGGTAGGAGGTGAATAGGGAAGAGCAGATGGCCCAACACTGATCCTTGTGATAGAGACCATAGGATTTCCTGTGATGCGGAGAATGAATCTATCTGAACTCGAAGAGTACGGTCACAAAGATGTGAACGGAACCATTCAAGGGCTGGCCCTATTATACCCAGAGTGCTTTCCATTCTAGAAAACAGCAAATTATAGTCGATTGTATAAATGCTGCACTTAGGTCAAGCAGGATCAGTATAACAATTCCATGCTGATTAATGCTTGTAAGGATGTCATTCTGTACCTTCACCAGTGCTGACTCTGTGCTGTGACCAGGTCTATCTGCAGATTGAAGATATTCGTGTAGATTGTTATCAGTCATGTTACTTGTCAGTTGCTAAGCAACCACCTAACTCGTTAGGTTAACCACCTAACTTATCAATATTAATAAATCTTTTTTGTAATATGAAGAAATGCTAAGCATTTATCAGTATTCATGTATCAGTTATTGATATTAATATTTTCATTTTAATATATCATTAGTTTATATTAACAAATCATGCCATTCACTAATATCAATAAATCATTTACTAATATAACTGAATGATTTATTAATATTAATAAATGCCCATTTTGTCCTGATCTGATGGCCGTGTGGTCAAAGGCATTGCCACTGACCGCACACTGTCTCTCACCACTGCATGGGTTCAAATTCCGGCATGGGCATGTTAGAAAGTTGCCAGTGACTTGGGGTAAGGTGGTGGTTTTTTGCCGGGTTTTCTACTTACGACTGGCTATTCACGAGTTAGCCAAAATATGGCATAATACCATCTTCCCATTTTGTCCACTTTGGCCTTCCATACTCTCCTGCTTGTTTGGATCTCCCTTGCATTTCTTGAATAAATGTGCTAGGGACATTCCGTGCTGGTGATATCCAAGTAGCTGTGAACGTGATAATCCAATTCAAAGTTTATGTCGGGTTGGGGTGGAACTGATGGTGATGGCAGGAAGTAATTAAGACGGATTGAGGTTTGTAGTGTAAGTAAGAAATCCTTACCGTTCTCTCTACTTCAGGATAGCCTGACAAGGTTTCTAAGTTATCTAAGTAATGAACCTTATAGGTATTGTTGCGCCTATCATAGTTCACAATTTATGTTGAGTAAGGGGGAGCTGAGGATAAATTTGTTTGGAAAAAAAGAATACGCCCTGATGTCTACGAGAAGCCAGCCATACCGCTTGCTGAATGCAGACACCAGGCATATCCCTAAATGCGCACACCAGGCCGTATTCCATTTTTACAAGTATAACTAGAAGTACATAACTTTTCCTTGAGGTACTAAATAACTCAATATGAACTGTAGAATGTTTTCAGTGTGAACAAAAACTAAGAATACATAACACAAAGCAAGCCATAGTAGTTAATCTCTATTCGGTGTAAATCCCATGGTTAAAATAGATAGACAGGTGGGAGAGAAACCTCTGGGTACTTTAGCAGCTGATGTAAGCCTCACTGTGTGGTATAATATTGAATGTTCGCATGATTGCCAATTATCTCTTTCACTTACAAGCCTTGTCCCTATCCTAATAACAATATTTAACTATTACAATAAAAAGGCATTTTCATATACTTTCACAAAACTGAGTTATGCAATTGATTTATCAATTTTCGTGTGTAACATTGTTTTTCATATTGGATTGTATTGTAGGAGTTTACTACATATTGCTCCATGGAAATTCAACATTTTTTGGTGTCACTTTAAAAGCTGTAACTGCCACCATACATACTTTGCGCTCTGGGATCCCTGTCGCCAACATGACTGCTGGTTCAGGAAAAAGGATGATATTCAAGCTGACAGTACCCGACAGTTCATACTATAGGCTTCTAACAATCAGCCTTTCTGGTGGATCAGGAAATGCCAACCTGTTTGTGAGGAGATCCTACTTACCAACAACATCAGATTATGATTGGTTCTCAAGGGAAGATAACAATAAAGAAGAGGTTTATATACACTACCACTATTCCTGTACGTTTCATTTTGTATTGAAATATGTGTATTGAACTGATAAAAATATTAACATGAAAACAAAGAAACATGCATCTGGTAAAACTAGTGCCGGGGTGAAGAAGTGTTTTGTATCTAATTTAGTTTCAAGATGATCACAACCTTTGATACATGCTTGTATAAATGTGATTTTACCTTTATCGTTTTTCTTCAAAAGATGTCAGATATCATTTACTTTCATTAGTTTGAGAAATTGTTCTGATACAAACTCGATGCAATTTTATTTAAAAAAAGTATGACATTCTACAATATGTAGCCTTTGGTTACACTGCTGAATTTGTTATGAAATAGATAAAGGTCGTCTTATATGTATTACTATTTCCAAAGATCTTACCCAATTAAAATATATTTATTTGTGTGTGTGACCATGGGCTAGTTGGTATTTCCTTTGGAAAACAACCTATTTGATAGATAACCAGTCCTGAGGCATGCATACTTAACAAAGCTCAATGTGCACCTATATATCTTCTGCAGGAATATCTCTGACCAGATGTATTGCGTGAACTTATCCAGAAGATAATTTCTGTATGCATGATAAACTTATATTTCCTCCAGTCTAAATGCCAATCACCCATATATATTTCATTGCCCTGGAGTGAATTGCATTGGTTTCATGTTGAATTGTAGGCGTTTACTACATACTGCTCTATGGAAACTCCTCTTTCTCTGGTGTCACTTTAAAAGCACTCACTGCCACCATACCTACTTTGCGCTTTGGGTTCCCTGTCACCAACTTGACTGCTGGTTCAGGAAAGAGGATGCTATTCAAGCTGTTGGTACCATACAGTGCAACCTTTAGAACTCTTGTAATCATTCTTTCTGGTGGATCTGGAAATGCCGACCTGTTTGTGGGGCAATCCTACGTACCAACAACAGTGTCTTATCACTGGTCCTCAAGCAACAATAACAATGAAGATGAGGTTAAATTGTACTACTTCATTCAAGGTATGGATTATTTCTTTGTCATCTGTTGATATCAAATAATGTTTAAAACCGTTTAACTTTTCACTATTTATATCAAAGAAATTATTTTGCAATTTACTGCCACTTCTGGCATGGGTACAGTTTGTAGTATATCATCTTGTAAAAATGTTCCTCTCTTCAAATATCTTGCAGCAATGTATGTTGTATAGTGGGTACTTTATAAAGAACATATAAGACAGAATATACTTCAAACTGATAGAGCTGTTATTATATGAATACATTTTTTTATCTCCTTTATATTTCTTTTCAAATGACTTATTCAGTATAAGAAAGTTTAATTGTATGAGTTAGGAAAGGCAGGTCTAAAAGGACATGTACGGAACAATGACAGTATTTTCTCTGATATACCATGGTCTGTCGCCTATCTTACTCTCCACCCCCATCCTTCTCTCCTTTCGAAGTAATTAATTTTTGAAAAGAAAGATAAACACATAATTTCATCTACTAAATGCCAATCACCCACATATTTGTCATTGTCATGGAATGAATTGCATTGGTTTTGTATTAAATTGTAGGAGTCTACTACATAATGCTCTATGGAAACTCGTCATTCTCTGGTGTCACTTTAAAAGCACTTACTGCCACCATACCTACTTTGCGCTTTGGGGTACCTGTCACCAACTTGACTGCTGGTTCAGGAGAGACGATGATATTCAAGCTGGAGGTTTCATACACTTCCTATTATAAACTTCTCATCATCAGTGTTTCTGGTGGATCTGGAAATGCTGACCTGTTTGTGGGGAGATCCCTCCCTCCAACAACTGAGGCTTATACCTGGTCCTCAAGCAAAAATAACAATGAAGATGAGGTTGGATTCTACTATTCCTTTTCAGGTATGGTTCATTTCTTTATTATCTGTTGATATCATCAAGCTTTTGGAACCGTTTAACATATACCTTTTTTATATCAAGCAAATATGTATCTTGCAGCTAATTGCTACACCTGTCATGGTACAACATCTGGTATAAGTGATCTCTCCTTCACATGTTTTGCTGCAAAGTGTGTCATATATCTGTTGCTTTATTTTAGAACATATAAGGAGAGAATATATTTTTAAAAGCTCGAGCTGTTGTTATATAAACAACAATTTTTCCTTGACAACTCTTTCTATAACCCTTTTCAAAACACTTGTTCAATATTAAGGCAGGTTAAGGAGGAAGGGTAAGTGACAATGACAGTATATCTTACTAAATGACAGGGTCAGTTACTCTCTGCTCCCCTTCCTGTACCTATAATGAATTCAAATTTCAACAAAAAGGTTAATTAATATTTTCACCAGTGTAAATGGCATTCATCTACATATTTTCCATTTCCACAGAGTGAATTACATTGGTTTCATATTGCATTGTAGGTGTTTACTACATACTGCTCTATGGAAACTCCTCATTCTCTGGTGTCATTCTAAAAACATTTACTACCACCATGCCTACTTTGCACTTTGGGATCCCTCTCACCAACTTGACTGCTAGTTCAGGAAAGAGGATGCTATTTAAGCTGTTGGTACCATACAGTCCTAATGAAAGTCTTCTTGTCATCAGTCTTTCTGGTGGATCTGGAAATGCCAACCTGTTTGTGAGGAGATCCCACTTACCAACAACATCTGATTATGATTGGTTCTCAATGAAAGATAACAATGAAGAAGAGGTTTATATCAAAAGCCAACCTTATCTCAGTATGTTCCATTTTTTATCATCATATGTTAAAATAAAATGGTGCATTGAACTAATAAACATATTGTTATTAAATCAAACAAACATGCATCTAGTAAAGCTAGTGCCTGATTGAAGAGGCGATTTGTTTATATTTTACCAATATGATGATCACAACCTCTGATACATGTTTGAGTAAATGTGATTTTACATTTACGTTTTACTTCAAAAGGTATTTGAAATCAACTACTTAAATTGTTTGAGAAAGTCACTTTTGTTAATTCAATAACATTAAGAAAATTATGCCGTTTTACATTATGACAACTCTCATCAAAATATTGGATTCATTATGATACAGACAAAGGTCATTTCCTATGTTTTAATCTTTCCAAAGCTCCTACTTAGTTATGCAATATTTATGTGTGTGTGTGTTAACATGGCCTGGTTAGTCTTTCCTTAAGCATATGCTGACAGTGGACGACAACCTAGCTGATAGTTATCCAGTCCTTGAGCATGCACACCTAAAGAAGGTGCACCTATATATCCACTGCAAGAATGCCCCTGACCAGATTTATTGTTTAAACCCAGCCAAAAGCTAAGCATGGTAGGGCTTATGTTTGTTCACATGCTGAACAATGCCCAAATTCATCCTTAGGACAATAATCTCCTCTGCCTTCTACCTATTTTGATAACATTGAACACCTACAGGGAAATAACATTTTCATGCATCTGGTCATATCATAATCATGGGAAGGATCTATTCATTTGATCAATTACATTACTTTCATATTGAATTGTAGGAGATTACTACATAATGCTCTATGGAAATTCAACATTTTCTGCTGTCACTCTAAAAGTACTCAATGCCACCATACATAATTTGCGCTTTGGAATCCCTCTCACCAACTTGACAGCTGGTTTAGGAAAGAGGATGCTATTTAAGCTGTTGGTACCATACAGTTCATACAAAAGACTCCTTGTCATTAGTCTTTCTGGTGGATCTGGAAATGCCAACCTGTTTGTGAGACGAACTTACTTACCAACAACATCTGATTATGATTGGTTCTTGAGGAAGGATAGCAATGAAGAAGAGGTTTATATCAACTACTACCGCTATTCCAGTACGTTACATTTTATATTATCAAAGATTAAAGTAACAATCTTCATTGAACTGATAAACATATCATTATCAAATCAAAGAGACATGCATTTGGTAAAGCTAGTGCCTGGGTTAAGAGGTGTTTGTTGCTATTTTACTTTCAATATGATCCCAACCTTTGATACATGCTTAACTAAATGGGATTTTACCTTCAGGTTTTTCTTTTAAAGGTATTAGATATCACCTACTTTCATTTGTTTGAGAAATTGTTCTAATCCAAAGCCAATGCAGTTACATTAAATAGAACATGGCATTCTACAATATGACAACTCCTGTTACAATATTGGATTCATTATGTAATAGATAAAGGTCATTTCCTATGCATTACTATTTTCAAAGATCTTATCATGTTAAACAATATTTATTTGTGTGTGTGACCATGGGCAATTTAGGCTTTCCTCGAGAATGAGCTGACAGGGGAAGGCGACCTAGTTGATAGTTAACCAGTCCTGAAGTATGCACACTTAAAGAAGCTTAAGGGGCACCTAATGTAGAATGGCTAATTTTTCTGTGTGTTTTATTTTCCCGTTTTTTCCTGAATACTATCAAATCGGAATATTTAACACAGGGAAAATCTATACAGTTCATGTACAGACTTAATAAACATGGGAAATTCTGACCTTAGCTAAATAGACTAGCCCAGCTTTATCTCGGAAGTGTCTGACTATTTTTACTCAGAGTGGTAGTGCAGACATTACTCATTGCAATGTGGTGGGAAACAATCGCTAATTGACCTGGATGACCACTGATCATGCTGTGACAGCTAATCATCCAGGTGCCATTTTGCAGATTACATCGCCGTTAATTTATTTCTGGACACCTCTCTTGACTGATTATAGTCCCATCGTACACTAAAATTAAAGGTCTACATAAAACGGGAATATTAAAAAACATATGCCCTCTTTTCGGAAATATTAGAAACGGGAACACCCCAAAATGAGAAATTAAGGAAAATTGTCACACGGAAAATTAGCCATTCTACATTCGCCTTTACCTTCTCCCTATCATAATCACATTTAAAACCTACAATGAAATGGCTCTTTCATGCCTTGTTCATATAGCATTTATGAGAATGATTTATCTATGTGGTGAATAACATTTGCTTCGTATTGAATTGTAGGAGTTTACTACATAATGCTATATGGAAATTCAATATCTACTGGTGTCACTTTAAAAGTGTGTAATGCCATCATACATACTTTGGACTTTGGGATCCCTGTTACCAACATTACTGCAAGTTCAGGAAAGAGGATGCTATTCAAGCTGATGGTACCATACAGTTCATATGACAGACTTCTTGTCATCAGTCTTTCTGGGGGATCTGGAAATGCCGACCTCTTTGTGAAGAAATCCTACTTACCAACAACATCTGATTATGATTGGTTCTCAAGGAAAGCTGCCAATGAAGAAGAGGTTTATATCAACTACCGCTATTCCAGTATGTTTCATTTTGTCTTTATCATATGTTTAAATAATGAGGTGCATTGAACTGATAAACATATTCTTATGAAATTAATGAAACATGCATGTAATAAAGCTAATGCCTGGTATTTACTTTCTATTTTACTTCCAAGATGATCACAACCTTTGATTCATACTTGTGGAAATGTTTGCCACCACGTTTTTTTTCAAAAGATATTAGATATCACCTATTTACATCTGTTTGAGAAATTGTTTCACTACAAAGTAAATGGAATTATATTTTTGAAATTATGGCATTCTACAATATGACAACTCTCGTAACAATATTGGATTAATTATGATATATATATATATATATATATATATATATATATATATATATATATATATATATATATATATATATATATATATATACATACATACACACACTTATTTACACAATATGTCTGTGTAACCGTAGGCAAGTTAATCTTTCATTAAGCATGTGCTGACGGTGGAAAAAATAGTTTTTAGTTAACCAGTTCTGAAGCAAGCACACTCACAGAAGTTCAATCTGCACCTATATATCCATTTCAAGAATGTCCCTTACCAGATGCATTATATTAACTCAGCAACAAGCTGAAAATGCCAAAATGCATTCTCAAGACAATTATCCCTTTAGCCTTGAAAGGAAGGATAGAAGGAATGGAGTTTTTACGTCGCCCCCCCCCAGCTTAGATCATATAGCAACGAGATAGAAACCCAGAACCAGGAAAAAACTCCCTAATCTTTACGAATACTTTCAAGGGTTCTTTTAGTTGCAGAAGAACCATAGACAGTTTTCCGAAATGCTGCACATTTACATAGTGACCAAGCCAACACGCTTGGGGATCCAGCAAGATTCAAACCTACACATGTATGAACTCACGCTTGGGACCCTAGATGCCCATTTTTATTTACTTGATCAGAAAAGGCATAATCGAATGAAGCTTTTAGGTAAATAGTAGCTTTAGTAGTGAATATGCACATCAGTGCTTAATGCTGGAATCATTTAACCCATTACATATTCCTTAATGCGGCTCTGAGGACATAGTAGCTCAGTTGGTTAGGTGTCAGAATAATAATCAGAGGGTTGCTGGTTCGATTCCCGGCCGGGGCACTTTGGTCTGTCCTTGGGTAAGACAGTTTATTCCATATTGCTTCAGTCTACCCAGCTGCAAAATGGGTACCTAGCATAAATAAGGCAGTGCTCAGAGTGTGTGCGCTATATGCTGCCAGTTGCTCTGGAATATCCCCCGGGTGATTGAAATGGTTTCCGTGTGTAGAGGGCTGCTAGGGGAGGAAGGTCGTGTGAGCGCTTCGGTGGATACAAGACTATAAACTGAAAAGCTTTACCTTCTGTTTGAGACAGAGTAGCTTATATAGACCCCTCTTCCTGCCCTCCCCCAGAGAGATTAAATACCTGCTGGGCAAGCAGCACAACTTTTTGTAAGCATAACAACGTCATATTGTCTTGTAGATCGAATTTGGCTGCTATAAATAGAATGCTATATAAAGAATGGCTTACTGTCCATAATCAAGGTTATCGTTTTTTTTTCTGACACATTGCGCTAATTCATCACTAGCCTCAAATACGTTTACTTACAGGTGTCTTCTACATACTAGTGTATGCCTCTACCGCCTTTAGCAACTACACTCTGAGGACGGATATCGCAGTTGCCACCGCTAGACCAAATTGTACCAAAGCAACAACTGCTCCATCGCCAACTGCTACAATCTACACAACAGATGTCACTGTTGCCACCGGTACAGCAAATTATACCAACTCAACAACTCTTCAAGTGCCCTCGCCTACATTGAGTGGTGCATCCAGTTGTGCCATAAGTGCCTTAACCTTTATGTTTTTGAGCCAATTCTTTGCTCATTTTGCAAGCTTGCTCGTATTTCCATGATAAGGTATAGCACTTCCTTGATAGAGGCTTGACTAGTTAGAAATTTCAGTGGAGACAGCAAGACCAAGTGACTGCTTCAATAACCATTCAATTTGTCTGTTTCACGATAAAAAACTTTCCATTATGATCATCTTCCCATAAGATCTTGTATCCTTGACTATATGAGTGTGACCGCGCCTTATACGCTGTTTAATTGCTGTATGAAGCAAAAGTCTACTTACTAATACAGTGGACTAATATACAGCATGTCCTTAGGTCACATCAGACTTCTTTCCCAATACATCACGGAGGAATTCGTTCTGACGTCACTGTCTAAAATTGGTACTACATGGAACTGTTACTATGCCCATATGTAATTGTTGCAGTCCATATTTCACATATTCTTCTATAACTACCATATTGCCAGAGTAGATATTGTAAGCAAGCATGATGTTCAGCACTCATAGAAAAGTCCCACACATTGGTCCTAGCCTACACAGCTGGCAGGGTAGACTTGATGTAAATAACTATAATTGTCAGTCTTCATGTGGGTACAAAATAATCCATTGTTCCAGAGCTATCAGCACATGGATTATACCAATGATTGTCATGGCCTTTGACCATAGGTACGTCCCACATATTAGTCTATGGTTACAGTGAAGTTCGTAATCTCAGCATCGTGGGTATAGGACATAAACTTCTCAGATACCTATATATATATATATATATATATATATATATATATATATATATATATATATATATATATATATATATATATATATATATATATATATATATATATATCATGTGTGTGTGTGTGTGTGTGTGTGTGGGTTTGTATTCATATGTATATATAATGTTTATATTTTATTCAAGTGTATGCTAAAGAAGGGATGATGGCTACGGATGAGTTTTGTGATATAGTACGTTGTCATATCGTGTTATATCCTAGGATATACTTTCTTTTCGGTTTGGTTTGTATATTCCAAATACAAGAACGATATATCTTTGCATTGCATTTTTTTTGTAACTTCTATCCTTGAGACATTTTATCCAGGTTTATCGGTCACTACTATAATACTAATATAATATATTTGTGATGACGTCTATATATATATATATATATATATATATATATATATATATATATATATATATATATATATATATATATATATATATATATATATATATATATATATATATATATATATATATATATATATATATATATATATATATATATATATATATATATATATATATATATATATATATATATATATATATAAATTATATATATATATGTATATATATATATGTATATATATACATAATATATATATATATATATATATATATATATATATATATATATATATATATATATATATATATATATATATATATATATATATATATATATGTATATATATATATATATATATATATATGTATTTATATATATGTATATATATATATATATATATATATATGTATATATATGTATATATATGTATATATATATATATATATATATATATATATATATATATATATATATATATATATATATATATATATATATATATATAAATATATATATATATAGTGATGATAGCTACAAATCAGTTTTGTGATTTAGTACGTTGTCATATCTTATCATATTCTAGAACATACCTTTTAGTTTTGTTTGTATATACCAGATACAAGGACGATATACAGGTGCTTTGCATTACATTGTATATTTTATCCAAGAGACAATATATCAAGGATATCGGTTAGCACTAATACTATTAAGACAATAAAGAAAGTAAGATGGCGGCTATACTTTTCAAATTGTACATTTGAATTTATGCAGATTAGTCTTCTTGCGGCATGGCGCAGTTTAGAAGATAAATATGGTATGTTTATGGTTATTCCCCTAAATGCTGCCTATATTATTTTGTTAATGATTTGTGATTACCGCGAATGAAAAAAAACACAAAGTTATAATACATACACTGACAGAATATTTTACATCTCTAATAGTGTGTCTTATTGCTTCATGTTATCCGAGATAATATGCCTATGAAATGATGTTAATAACAGACAAGATTCATGTAATAACCTGTGGTAATATTTTTCATATTCTGGAATTTATTTTGTTTTTCGACGATCATTCACTGTGATAAATGCATTCTGTTCAAGATGCGTTATGTGTATGGACTTAGAAAATACGACGTCTCTTGTCTGGAGAATCAATTTAGCGTTTGTATAAACACTAACACAAACTATGTACTGTAAATCACTTAAATATGGCGTGAACATTATATAGCGTAATCACAGTGCTGCCCTGGATAGCGTATTTTAAGTAGAGCGGTGAACAGGAACAGCAGCAGCAAGTTCATTAAAGAATTTGATAAAGATGGGGATTTTACAATAGCGCATATGGGCAGAGCGCTATTATCGCTATCTTACTGTTCCCGCTATACTTAAGTGATTCACAGTACGTTATCTATCCCTCGCATCTGCTTGTTTGATTGATTGTGGAAATTTACATCACCTTCACCAGCTTAATACTAATAAGCCATGGAAATGGAATTATGGACAACCCTCACAACTCCACATATCTTAAACGGCGGGACTCAAAGTCGTGCGCCTGGCTCAATCTGCATCCCTTGTCCTAAATGATATAAAGGACAATTGAACTACTTGCCAGCTTTTTGCATTGGTACATTTAATTGCTTCCGAATTTATCTGGATAGAGTGCATGGTCACTCATACTGATTCCTCTCTTTAAATGTCAAAGTGTCAAATAAAAAATTATCTAGGATTTAGAGTGTAACATTACCTACCTTCAAATTTAAATAAAAATATGTGTTAGAACTCAATGCCACCTTGATTACAATTATACTCCACTTATTGACAGATATTTATACTTGTGTCTTGCAAAATACAGCAAATTAACTGGCTCATCATCAATCATGGGGGCACTATCTTGGACACTATGAGAGCTCACCAGAAAGAGGCTGTGATGTCATGGCTGATCAACTACACACATGCTATAGGTTATTCAGTACTGGACACACTGATAAATGCTCTGAAAGTCAAATTACTTGCAAAGAAGAAAGGGGTTTATCAGACTGAACAAACAATGACAATGTGTCTCAGTGTATACCTTAATATTGCAAGCTATATTTTCTAGAGGTGTGCCAGATTCTGTATGGCAAATGTAATAAGTGAAAGTGACATGTAATAAAGGGTTTTTTGTATGAGCCTAATAGAGCTCTAGTTATTCCACCAGTTAACAAAACAGACTGGCATTTAGTATTCTTACAGTGTTCTTATTGTTATCTCGTGATGAAAGAAAGGGAGAGCTTGCAATTAGTAAGCTGTGATTGTGTATTATCACACAGTCTCTCAGGCACTGACTGCAATACATATTATCCTCAAGGAAGTCTCATCTGCTGTAGTTTTCCAGACTTATCTAGGAGGTTAAGGTGCTTAGGTGGGACTTCAAGAGTGAAATCCGGCTTCACTAGAATACAGCATGTATGTTCATTATATCAGAGGGTCCATATAATGTATATGTGCAGAGAACGCAACCTGATTGAAAACCATAACATTAAATTGCTGGATATTGCAAAACAAATAAATAAATTGGTTAAAATAAAGGGAAAATAACATCATCCAAACGTTTTTATTTGAGGACCAAATTATACACCAGTACGGTGTTTGAAGTCGTATATGCGTTTATGTGTAACCATACCCTGAGGCAAACAGCAAAATTAATTCCTATTATGCTGCCAACTCTATACAGATTTTGCCGGAAGTGATCATTAGCGATAAAATCACTAACTCGGTTGCTATTTGCATTCGTTACCCTGTCACTTGACGGCGTATGTGACCCCACACTCGACTTAACAAATGTCTTCTTAGGTACAATTGTGGTATGCCTGTGCTGGGTAGTATGAAGTACATGGTATGCCACTAAAACTAGAAAATTCGAGTTGTTGTTTATCTTATGTTTGCAAACTAACACACGTGTGAATTAGCTTAGTGCTGCCATCTATTGTTGCTAGGGCCAGGCACTGACCCATATTTTCTTATGCAGGTCACAAATGTTGATTCATGTAAAGCGACCTCTATCGGCGGAGAAAGGTTGTTATTGATTGCTAGGGGCCTGTCTGCCTAGGATGCACATATCACAGACAGTTTCTGCTGAATCCCTTTTCTCGTATTTAGTTTTCAACCACTCAAAATGTCTTTGCTGCAATATATTTGAATATATAGAAAATATTATGGAAGCCTATTAGTACCGCTAAAAAAATATTCTATACCTTAGAAATCCGAAAATCTAAAGAAAAAAAGACGTCTCACTCCATGCCCAATTTCAAGAAAAGAAGAAAGAACGAAAAAAATTAAGACCACTTCGGAGGACCATGGATTTTTTTGATTTTTTTCACCCCTTTAGAAATCCAAAATCTCAAAAAAATCTCACTCCAGGCGCTAATACAAAAAAAATCTCACTCCATGCGCTAATAGATATACGTATGACGACTGCCAAATTATTTCTTATTTTCTCATTCCCCCCCCCCCCCTTATTCAAATATTGAAATAGTAAACTTGTTTTTAGAAAAGCTACTTAAAATAGAGTGCCAATCGCTGCCTCGCTCGTGCAGCTTTGGATCTGACTGCCCAGCCTTTGAACCAATCAAATCGCTCGGAATGTGCCTGCTATACATGGCAGGTATGAGTTTTAACACGTAGTAAATCCTATATTGCTTATACAGTAAATATAACCGTAGTAGGAAAACAGTTAAATGGTATTTATACAGTGCATGTAGAAAAGTCATTTCTAGGGCATCTTTTGCAGGGCATGTGTAAATTGCACCGGGCAGGTTGAAATAAAGCAAACCTGCCCTACATTGACATACTTGTTTCAAAACATTTTCTTGTTTGTTTAGAAACAAGTATGTCAATGGAATGTCCAATTTATATTTGAAACAACATTTGTAATAAGCAGATGTAAAACATTAAAAATGCTTATTGATAAAAGATGCTTTAATGTTATCAAATATTATCATGAAAAAATATTGGTGAATATTTTAAGAAACTTTGCCTTAATTCTCATAAATGTTTTACTTATATCATATTTGCGTTGTATTACATCATTTACATTTATTATTTTATTTATATTTTAACTGTGGTAATTGAACATTTTTCTGATGTCTAATGTCTTACTCATGTTTATTGTAAGTGTTTTCCACAGTTTTTCATACTTTTTTGAAATATTTCTAAAATATTTTGTGTTTTCTGGGATCACGTGTATACTCTAAGAAACTACTTGGGCCTGTGTCCTATTCATGATATAATTGTCCATTAAGGGAGTGCATCCCGTTCCCGGATGTATCTGAGTTTCTTATCACAAGGATCATTCTTGAAGCATGCGACCCCATCCAGAGATACCGTGATGACGTCACAAGGGTTGCTCCAGCTCCTCGGGTAGCCGGGGCACCAGGATAGCTCAGACTGTAGCACTCCTTGGCCTGTTGAGTTCCATTTGTAACCAGTAGAGGGCGCACTCTCTTGAACTCCGCCTGTGAAGAACTCGGAATCTAAAATGAAAAAAAATAAAAAAATAAAAAAAATAAAAATAATAATAAACAGAAGATATTTTTTTGTCTTTAATTATTTTGATTAAATATTTTCATACATCACTTATGAACAGTATGAGCATGGCACGTAGTATGTGTTAATGCAGAGAAAAACACGTCATAGTGTTTGATTCTTTGATATGTTCATGCTCTAGAAATTTGATCTCGCTTTGTTGAAAGCTAACGGAGTTGTTTTGAGTTACTCTTTGTTTGCTACAAAGCTACAACTAATGGGAATGTATTTTGCTTCTTTGCAAGAAAATAAACAATGACGTGGGCTTTATTTTCCCAATTATTGTTGCAGCAATAGGAAAATACTTTTGTTGACAGCGGCACTTAAAGACGTTCTTTCGGCTTCTGTTCCTACCTGTGGGGAAAAAGTTTCCAAACGAGACCATTTCTACCCATTTTTGGTTTTGAGCACTTCCGCCGAGTGCAAAAAGCGTGAAATTAAAACCGTATGCCAAATACTATACGTTAAGTCGGAGAGTAGTAGACAGGGAGTGGGCACTGGGCTTGCATCATAAAATTTCGCTGCCTCCCACTATGAGTCATAGATAACCTGTGTACCCCAGCCTGGCTGCCTGCTGACCCCATCTCCTTGGCAACCTATCTGACCTAGATAGGATGACATCCCCCAGCCAGCCAGTCAGTCAGCCAGTCTCTCTGATGTATGCTTACACGTGACCAATACTTCCCCAGGCTACACCGCGTAACCCGAGGCGCAGATGCCCAGATGTTAGCATGCAGTGCCTATGGGGTTGCGGATCAAGATTATGTATTTCTCTGGTTAAGTGTATCTGAGTCGATATCATCGCTGTTGGCATAGCTTATTATTTGCGCACTTCTCCCAATGAAAAGAAACCGGGACGCTTCAATATGCAGTTTAGTATTTGGGATCTTATATTAAGGTTTGAATTCCGCGAATTTTATCAGATCGCGAATAACGTGAAATTAATACATCGGATCGTTAGTAATACTCAATTGACTTAGATTATTATTTGTGTACTTCTCTCATTGAAAAAGAACCGTGTCGCTGCGATATGTAGTTTAGTACATATGGGATGGTATATTTAGTTTTGGATTTCGCGCCTTTACAAAGAGAGCAAATATTGTAAAATCAAACCTGTCTTTTAGGTACTTTTGGTATACTAGAGTAAAGTTAAAACTTCGGAAAATACTGCATACTGTCTAGCCGATATCAAAGATGTTGGGACAGCTTATAGGTTGCGCACTTCTCATTATAGAAAAGAACCACATTGCTACGAGATGTATGTCAGTATATGGGATGTTATATTATATTAAGGTTCGGGTTTCGCGCAATTCCAGAGCGCGAATAGCGTGAAATTAATACTTCTGCAAAAATACTCTATTGGCATAGTTGTTTATATGTGCACTTCTCTCATTGAAAAAGAACCGTGTCGCTACGATATGTATTTAAGTACATATGGGATGTTATATTTAGGTCTGTGTTTCGTACACTTCCCCAGTTAGCAAATAACGTGAGATTTATGCTTCCACAAAAGTACTTTATTGGCATAGCTTATTATTTGCGCACTTCTTCCATTGTAAAAGGAACCGCGTCGCTACGATATGTAGTTTTAAAATTAGTGTATATGCTATCTAATATCTAGGTTTGGATTTCGCACACTTTTGACCGCGAATATCGTAAAATTAAACTTGCTGTATAAATACTAGATGTTCAGTGTTTCACTCACCTGCCAAGTTGCCACTGTTCAAGTAGTATAGCTTCAAGAAGTTGAAGTCTGCTTTTGTTTCTATGGCCGCCATGTTCCAAACATAGTTGTTACTGACTTTCCTTGCAAACTCGAGACCTACTCTTTTATTATTGAGCTTGTAGCACTTTCCGTTGAAATATCCCTTGTTTGTTGTACACACCTAAAAGGGAGAGGGTGCAATAAGGGCAGTGGCAGTACAAACAAAGCTGTATTTGCTGTATCAATATGTAACAATGTGTCTATGTGGTATACATGTCTTGCTATACAGTGTCTGATATTTTATGTATACAGGTGAACTTGGATATGACGGACCACTGTACGACGGATTTTTGCATATGACGGACGATATGCTTGGTCCCAGTCCGATGCATATCAAGTATTTGTCATATGTATACGACGTATTTTGCATATGACGGACCAATTTTCCTGGTCCCATTGAATCCGTCAGATCCAAGTTCACCTGTAGTATCTTCATGTTACACTATGTTTTATGCGTTACTATGATTTGAGGAAATCATGTATATTGTATGATTTTGTACATGCATAGCACAGTCAATGGACGTACACTTACAATCACAGTACAGACATTTAATTCCTGCACAACTCAACCGGGCGTCTGTTAGTGTCTGGTTGTACAAATATCCATTGACAACATTTCAAAAAAAGAAGCCAACAAGCTCATTAATGACCGGCCTAGGTCAATATGGACTTTCCCAGTCATAGTAACGATGGACCCACCGCCAGGATCGCGCTGTAGTAAGCGAGGCCACGCCTACTAACACCTCGTTAGCCAATGCGGGACAACTAAGTACGCGCGTAAATTACGTCACCAATCACTCAGGCGGATAGACACAATCTACTAGAATTGAAATCCATCTGTGTAAGACCAATTAATATTTCAAATTCTGGACTATATGAACAAAGACAGGCACAAATTACTATATGCATAACTTTTGCCCCTCCGCGACATATATCATGACAAATAAATATTTATTAACGAATCTTAATATTCCTCTAAGGCTGAATAATGAATAATCATGATTCATTTTGGAATATTCCTTAATAATATGTAATTATGATTATTCGTAATTCATGGTTGGGTATATTTTTCAAAGCGCATGTGTACGGGCTAATTCAATTGTGAATGCTGTATGTCTGTAGTTGCCGATAAACTGGTAAACTGTCGGAAATGTGAGCTAACAATCGCACAAACACGATGAAACAATCGTCTTTGGTAATCTAGCAAAACACTAAAACAACACATTTTCAAGTGAAAAATGGAAGCGGGCCGACTTTCAGTAATCACCTTAATTTCTATTGAATCATACAGCCAAAGATGTCTACTTTCACGTTCCGGGTGAAATCGCTTGGTGCCACCTTTATAAATTCGTCAAAAATGGGTTGAAATCCGTGTTTCAAGGCATTTTCCTATCCTCTAAATGACTTAAAGAAGGGAATTGTTACCAATAAAACAGTACCTTTTAAAGTGAAAAAGGAAGTGAATGAATCGTTTTTTATTTAACTTTTTGTTATTTGAAAAGATTCATAAGTATTTGAAGATACACTATCAAGGTGAAATCGTCTTTTTTTATAAACCGAATCCTCAGAAATACGTTTCCAACAAATTTCTACTACCATTTTAGTTTAGTAAATCTGACAGCAGCTGGCGAGTCTGCTACGTCATATGAGCATGCGCACTGTGCATGGTACACAAAGTCGCTAATGTTGCGAATCAAAGCTACGTTCCAGGCCATCCATGCCCAGACAATTGGGTAGCAATCGGGCGTGCGGTCGGGATTCATGTCCGGGCTGCCCAAGCATTAAGTGAAGGAATTACATGTTGGCACTGTACAAATAATATCATATGTCGACTCATTCATATCTAGAATGTATACATGGGCCGGCATAAAGTCACCCACAAATATGTCACGCACATTCTTAGTAGTAGTATTAGTACTATTATTATTATTATTATTATTATTATTATTATTATTATTATTATTATTAGTAGTAGTAGTAGTAGTAGTAGTAGTAGTAGTAGTAGTAGTAGTAGTAGTAGTAGTAGTAGTAGTAGTAGCAGCAGCAGCAGCAGCAGCAGCAGCAGCAGCAGCAGCAGCAGCAGCAGCAGCAGCAGTAGTAGTAGTAGTAGTAGTAGAAGTAGTAATACTAGTTCTAGCACTAGTGGTAATAAGAGTACTAGTAGTTGTGGTAGTAGTAGTAGTAGTGATAGTAGAAGTAGTAGTAGTAGAAGAAGAAGAAGTAGTAGTAGTAGTAGTAGTAGTAGTAGTAGTAGTAGTAGTAGTAGAAGTAGTAGTAGTAGTAGTAGTAGTAGTAGTAGTAGTAGTAGTAATATTAGTAGTAGTAGTAGTAGTAGTAGCAGTAGCTGCAGCATTGGCAGCAGTAGTAGTAGTAGTAATAGTAGTCGTAGTAGCAGTAATAGTAGTAGTAGTCTATGTAGCTTGTACCACATTTGAATGCTTTCCACCAATCACTGGCCAAGAATAGCTTTCCTCACACTTACATAATAGCCATGGGTGACACCTGTGTGGTTTCAGGTATTGCAGAGGAAAAGGCCCAAAAAGTGTGGGTTACGTCCTCTACCCAATTATCCCACAGTTTTAGGGGCTGTGATCAGCGGAATTTGTAATTCAGTTTTTCGTCACTATTTCGGGCATTCATGACTAGCTAGTCGTTACTGGTGGAGGAAACCAGAGTACCCGGCGAAAACCACCGCTTAACCCCAAGGCACTGGCAACTTTCCCGCAGCCCCCGCCGGGAATCGAACCCAGGCAGTGATGAGAGACAGCTAGGAGACAGCTAGGTTTCATGTATGAATAAATCGTGGCATGGAAATTTTCGAGAATGAAATTAAAGATTACGCCCATCGAATGACATTTTCGCCCCAGACATGTTCGTGGAAAATTGTGCTGTACGCTACTCTATGCATGAACAATTCTCATTCCAGTGAAAACCTTGGGGCAAAACTTTCATTTTCATCATTTTCATATTTTGCCAAAAAAAATCATTTTCATGCATGACAATGAAAGTTTCATGCAGTCTTCTAATTATGGTACAAGTAAAATGATCTCAGATAATACCTACCTTTGTCTTCTCAAAGTGGACGAATCCTGGAGACTGTTTCAACAGTGCGCAGGTGCCGTTAGCAAACGTGTCCAAGAGTTGACAAATGCCTGACTTCTTGTTGTAGTTAATGGACACGCATGCCTTGCTGTGGGTGCACATATTACTACACTCTATCAGACTCACAGCTCTCACTTCTGAGAGTGGTCCCTTGAGCGCCACCTCGTGGCCGCATGAGAAATGACGCTTGACCAGTATTCGCTCCTTGACGACGCCAAGCGCTATGCTGCCTAGCAACAGCACGGAGAGGGCGAGAAGGGTGTGAACATGGCTGACAACCTCTTCCTAATGAGCGAAACTCTCGGTCGAAAATGACAACCCTGAACTAAGCCTACGTTTTAGTGTGCATAACCAAAATTGGGTTCACAATGTGTATTGGCTAATTTTCCTCTCTAGTTGTGAAGTTAGCCAATCACCTTCTGAAGCCGGCAAAAATCGGCTTCAAGAAAACCGGTTCCTTTTTTAACGATTTACCCGAGTTGCTCAAAACATTCATTCCTCATGTTTGCAGAAGGATTGAGTTGCAACTTCCATTAGTCGATCCAGGTAGAGGGCAGAAAAACACCTTTTTTATTCCCCGACTTATTACACATTGTTGTGTACACGGTATATGGTATTGACTGCACGACACCGTACAGCATCATACGTGTTTAGAATTACCTTAGATAACTGAGGACATCAGACGGCTCCAAACGAAGTGAAAGAGGCGATGTATATAATATTATAATAATAATAATAATAATAATAAAAATAATATTGTCATTTGATATTGCGCCCTTTCAATATAAACATGCTCAAAGGCGCATTACATTCCATTGTCAAAGGATAGATGTTGATATCCACATAGTTAATCGATATATACATCTTTAAACAGATGTGTTTTCAATCGTCGTTTGAAGATTGCCACACTCCCAGCTGCCCGAATATTATCTGGGAGCTGATTCATAGTTTTGGGGAACAGGCACTAAACGATCTGTCACCGTAGGTTTTCATGTTGTTTCTCGGCTCGCAGAGTAAGTTCTTGGATGTTGATCTCAGTGTCCGTGGTGGGACATACTCTTTCAGCAATTCCCCTCAGGTAAGAAGGTGCAGTTCCATGCAAACACTTGTACGCCAGTAGCAGAATCTTGAATTCAATTCTCTTCCTGACTGGTAGCCAGTGCAGCTCCGTAAGTACTGGAGTGATTTATATATATATATATATATATATATATATATATATATATTATATATATATAATATATATATATATATATATATATATATATATATATATATATATATATATATATATATATATATATATATATATATATATATATATATATATATATATATGTATATATATATATATATATATATATATATATATATATATATATATATATATATATATATATATATATATATATATATATATATATATATATATATATATATATATATATATATATATGTATATATATATATATGTATGTATATATATATATATATATATATATATATATATATATATATATATATATATATATATATATATATATATATATATATATATATATTTATATGTATATATATATATATATATATAAATATATATATATATATACATATATATACATATATACATATATATATATACATATATATATAATATATATATATATATATATATATATATATATATATATATATATATATATATATATATATATATATATATATATATATATATATATATATATATATATATACATATATACATACATACATACATACATACATACTTACATACATACATACATACATACATACATACATACATACACACACACACACACACACACACACACACACACACACACACACAGATAGCATGTTGAGGCAGGAACTATCTTGTATTGTCAGTAATTAACCCTGATGCTGCTGGTGGCTAATCTTGCACAAACAAAATGATGCCAAAACCTGAAAAATGACTGAAACCCAGGAACATTGGTACTCTTCTGGTGAATACCAGCATGACAGGGTTTGGATATTCATTCAGAAAGATTTGCGTTCATGTGCTTTGGATAAAAATATCCTCAGTATTGGAAGATGTAAGGGGATAACTTCTATGCTATACATGTACGTATTACCTTGGATGAAGAAAAGAATGGATATGTAGCGAGAGATCAATTACTATATGCGCTATAGTGAGATGCTGGACTCATGCCCGGAGTCACTGACTAGTAGCAGCGCGAGGGACCAATCAGGGCTCCCGTATCGATTACATTACAGAAAAACTTGATCTCCAACATCAGCTGGCCACCAATTTAGGGCTATTAGGGGGCTATTGGTTGACGCTGGTTGAGGCTAGCATGTTCAGGTTGACCGGCTGGTTTGGAATCCTTTTTGTTTGTCATCTAAGGTATTACCCTCACAGATAAACCTTAAAGGGCAAATGCACCATCATGATGATTTAGGTTCAAAATGTGCCTATACGTGTCACCTTTCAAATAAGACCACCCGCAAGTCTGTCCTCCTCAGCACTCCTCAGATATGGCTTATGAAAGTTAGATATCTCTCAACCAATCAGAAGCAGGGCTGGCAGTCACTTCCTAAGCACCACTTCTGATAATGTCAGCCTCTATACCCAGACTCAGGCCAGTTTTTACTAACTTTCATAAGCCATATCTGAGGAGTGCTGAGGAGGACAAGCTTGCGGGTGGTCTTACTTGAAAGGTGACACGTATAGGCACATTTGAACCTAAATCATCATGATGGTGCATTTGCCCTTTAAGTAAATTTGTGTCAACACAGGTATTTGCAGTATCCATATTATCATATACCATATAGCATGGGGCAGGAACATCCCACGGACATTGAATACCGAGACCAGCAAGAAACAGAATTATACTGAGTAGTCTGACTAAGCACATTGTTGAGAGTGTACATGAAAATATGTAAGATGAGAAAAAACTGATAATATATTTGTACAGTTGTTCCTTTGTGCATATTGTTCACTCTACCCGTTTCGCTAATTCCACATTGACTAGTGAACAACATTCGGTTGGCGCTTTGCGAGTATTCGTATGCACCTATTACCATTGGTAACGGACTGCATTATCAAGGCAGGGTAAGGATAGAAGCAGCAGCTATAGTAGCAGGTGCAGTAGCAGCAGCAGCAGCAGCAGCAGCAGCAGCAGTAGTAGTAGTAGTAGTAGTAGTAGTAGTAGTAGTAGTAGTAGTAGAAGTAGTAGTAGCAGCAGCAGCAGAGGTTTAGTAGTAGTAGTAGTAGTAGCAGTTGTAGTAGTAGTAGTAGTTTTTGTAGTAGTAGTAGTAGTAGTAGTAGTAGTAGTAGCAGCAGCAGCAGCAGCAGCAGTAGCAGTAGTAGTAGTAGTAGTAGTAGTAGTAGTAGTAGCAGTAGCTGCAGCGGTAGTAGTAGTAGTAGTAGTAGTAGTAGTAGTAGTAGTAGTAGTAGTAGTAGTAGTAGTAGAAGTAGTAGTAGTAGTAGTAGTAGTAATAGTAGCAGCAGCTGCAGCGGTAGTAGTAGTAGTAGTAGTAGTAGTAGTGGTAGTAGTAGTAGTAGTAGCAGCAGCAGCAGCAGTAGTAGTGCTGACATTTAATTCCTGCACTAAATGCATGGGTAGCCAGGCATAATACACAACCGGAAGCCCGATTGCCATCCAGTTTCCTGGGCATGATTGTTCTGATGACCTCAAAAGTGAACGTAGCTTTGATTCACAAGCTATGCACGTCATTGATGTGCTTACCTTAATGATGTGACATATTATCCACGAGTGTTGGTACAACCAGGCACCCGAAGACGTCCAGTCGACTGGCCATGGGTGCAGCAATTAGGTGTTCGCACTGTACAGGACAAAGTAGCTCAGTTGGTTAGGTGTCACTGGTTCAATTCCCGGCTTGGGCATTTTGGTCTGTCCTTGGGCAAGACAGTTTATTCCATATTGCTTCAGCTGCAAAATGGGTACCTAGCATAAATAAGGCAGTGCTTAGAACTTGCGCTATATGCTGCCGGTTGTTCTGGAATATCCCCCGGGATATTCGAATGGTTTCTATGTGTACATGCCTGCTAGGGTAGCAAGGTCGTGAGAGCGCTTCGGTGGATACAGAACTATAAACCGAATACCTTTCCCTTTATGACGAACTGAGACTACGTTGAGTAGCGTCTCAAGTATCGTTTTCATGATAGAACAGTTGGGTGTATACTGTTAATCACTCAAATATGGCGTGAACACTGTATAGCGCAATTACGGTACTGCCCTTGATAGCGTGATCTAATTATAGCGGTGGGAGAACCCCACTGTTAATTTTTACCCAGATAAAATTGCGGTTAGCTGGGCTCACTAGGGATAAGGGGTCAAGTACTTGATCTCCGGCCCCTGTCGGATTGTGAAGGCAGTGGTCAATGGCTGTATGCAGTATTCATGTGCCTCCCCATGACTGGAATTTTGTTCTGCCCTTCAATATGTATATTGGGCAATTTAATAAAGACGGTATTTAAAAAAAAGCGTTTATTGGCGGAGCGCTATGATCGCTATATTATTGTTCCCGCTATACTTAAGTGATTTACAGTATTGATAAAAATCTGAAAACAACGTGTAATTTTATAGCAGATCGATCTTGAGATATGATGCTCTTATATACGTGTTTAGCAACCGGGGATAAGACGTGGAGTATCGAATTTCAGTTTCGGTAGTTACATGGTGGATATACATTTACGCTGCTATCAACAGCTCTTATAATAACGCTACAATACAAACACGTCGTAAACACTAGCGCCGCTATTAACTAATTATTAACTAATTATTTTATTTAGCCATATTATTCTAACGTGCAAGTAAGTCATGTACAATGCCATGAAATCGGGCAAAAAGACAACACATCCAATAAGATATTGTTGACATAGAAAAGATTTATTACGTAGAAAGATACAAAGCAAGTATAAAAAGATAACAGACTCGGTTTTACAAAAAAATGGATTCTGATTTTAAAATTGATAGAATCAAATAAGGCTGTATAATATTAACTCTCCCCTACTAATGTAAGGATTTCTACTGATTATATATTTTGGTTTGTCACCTATGAATAGTTTTATCAATAACATTTCACTAAGACTATACTATGCTAAATGGCAAAAATATCTACCATGCTAACTTTATCCTATATTCAAACAGTATACCACTTAACCCATTAATGCTTAAGAGTTACTTTTGAAATTGTCGTCTGGGTCTTTGACATTTTTGACAATAACTCAGAAATTAAGAATGCTTTTAGAAAACATTTGAAGGAGAGTTGCTGGTATTGTTCTGATGAACATTTCCCCTTCAAATATTTCCTGAAATATGCTTTTGGCTAAAAGATTTCATCAAAAGCATCAGGCGATTTTAAGAACTATCAACACACTTTTTAAAAACTATAAATTGCAATTTGCTATTCCAAAGATTTTGTGATTTTTGTCCAGTATGTGTTTAGGTGGAATTTTTCTGGTATAGCCTTTATGGGGATCAGGACACGGCTTCTGATTAAACAGACTGCTACTGCACTGGCTGCCATAGTCCAATATGTAAAAATCGTAAATACGTGAAAATTGTAAGCCGTGATTGCTTTACAAAGGTTGGCCATTCCATCATGTCCACCGGCGAATTGTCCACTGGCAAAACGTCCACAGTTCTCACTGGATCTACCGGCAGTTATTGTTGTTTTCGTTGATATTTCACCAAATTGGGGTTTGTTCGGTATAGTTAAACAAATATACCATGCCAGTGTGGGTATCCTGATGGAATGTCTCGCATGGCATATTTGTATAATGGACTGTTCATCTCCACTTCACTCCCAGTGAAGTAAAAATGGCACTTTAGTAATGGCACTTTTATCATTGTACTGCTGACAATGACGTTCGTTCGGGTGCCAATAAAATGATATGTTTTAAATTTCATTCTGGACGTCATCGCAAGAAATTATTCGGTACAATTAAACAAAAATATACCTACTGCTATTTTTTCTTTTCCTTTTTCCTCCCTAATACCCAAAATAAGTTAAAATTGACTATAATAAAAGGGAGTTTCAGCCATGGGCCAATAAAAATAAAATCACATAGGCCCTGTGTGCAGTAGATGCATGCTTGTGTTGCCCAGCGTGACTAACTCGCCTGGTGTGTTATTATTGCTACACTCGGGTTAACATCGGTCAACCCTTTGCATTTCTAGTCAAGCTATTGGCAGCATGCTTAATGTATCAGTTGATCTCCCTATGTTACCCTTACTTGTGACCACGCCCCAAGATCTGCTGGCAGCGAGTCAGCCCTATGTTTAATAGTTTCAATTTACGGGGCATTTAGTATGTTTGCTGTGGATATATAGAGAGCCTTTTCAAATTCCTATCGGTGTAGATGGCATTTTCATTCACTGCTGTTTGAATTTTCAATCGTGAAATGATTATTTTTTTCTTACTACGCAAAACATGGAGAAGCATTGCAATAGTGGCAATCTAAAAGTTTTCCCGTGAAAATAGATTTAGACATCATACCTATTATACTGTTTCTTTCATGAACACCCCATGTTGTGGAGAAAACAGGGGGAGACTCCTCCGGGAAGAAATGGCAACCGAATTGGAATGGGAGCCTGAAAGCTGTAATAACTATCAATAGAAATACAATTGCAGCCACTATTTCCTCTCTGTGAAGGTTACGAAAGCAAGCATATTTGACGAAATTTCCCCCCATAGTCCAGCAAGCAAAACACCAAATATGTTCTACTTATCTGGGGAATCCACAAATAGCAATACAGCTTGCTTTGAAATCTGCGTGAATTTGGAATTTCGGTTGTTACTTTCCCTGTCAGATTACTTCTAATTCATGACAAAATTATCACCTCAATAAACATAGATATCAAGGACAATGCATCACATTCATTAACAAATCTCACATGAAGTACCCTTGTATTGTGACCTTCCTGAAATAAAATTATAATAAAACGGAATTCCATAGGTTGGGTCAAACACCAAATGTTGAGTAAAATGGCGCCATCTACTTGATGTCTTATGGAAGTGTTGTTAAATTAATTACTATTTTAACTGGTCACTAACAAGTTTATATACACTTGTTAGCAGTTAGAAGGCATTATGTTATGTGTATATGTTAAGGTTAAGGTTGGTACATATCAAGTAAGTCAAAAGAGCATTATATATCTATATCTATATCTATATCTATCTATCTATATATATATATATATATATATATATATATATATATATATATATATATATATATATATATATATATATATATATATATATATATATATATATATATATATATATTTATATATACACACACACATATATATATATATATATATATATATGTATATATATATGTATATATATATATATATATACATATATATATATATATATATATATACATATATATATATATATATATATATATATATATATTATATATATATATATATATATATATATATATATATATATATATATATATATATGTATATATATATAATATATAAATATATATATATATATATATTATATATATATATATATATATATATATATATATATATATATATGCATATATATATCAAAATGATATAAAAGTAATTTTTCCAGTTGATGTTTGCCAGCATTTATTGTCTTTCATCCATCTTTAAACAAATTTCCTACCAATACTTGTCATGCTGGATTACAAACAACTCTGATGCATTACATATTTGTCTCTTGTATTACCTTACAACAAAGTTAAGTAACAAGGGTATATTTCGCAATTAGCTCCATTTTACATTAACTGGTGGATGCAAGTTAAATACATCTTATTCATAAAAACTTCAGCATGCCCGAGGTTAATTAGTACACGACTTTCCGGATTACGTTTATGCTATACAATCCTGGATTATACTTTCTTTTGAAATAATTTGACAGTGGAGAGTATTTCCGGTAATTTCCTGTCACGCACAAGTACATGTGCGCAAGGGGAAATTGGATATTCTGGGGCATAGTACAAACTTGCCAACCACAACATCAGCTGGTAAAACTGCTTCCTTATAAAGAACTTCATGGTTGGAATGGTTAAAGATCAGATAGTTTCAACGGCCTTTTTAAGGGCCAAAGAAGGTTCTGTTCAGTGACACAGAGGAGACCCATGAGCATTCATGAGCTAATTACTATGTACTAATTACTACTATTGCTATTTTACTATTCATTAACACAAGAACTTCATCATGCCCAAGACTAGTTATAAAAACAAATTTCTGGATTGTACTCTGTGTTGAAATAATTCTGATGTGAACATTATTTAAAGGCAATTTTATTTCTTTTACGAACTTGAATGCGTATATAGGGCTTCGAATACAGGTGCTGAAAGGTATTAATAGTATATGTGGAGCTATATCACAAACCTGACACCCACACACCTGACAACCTTTTGATAAGCAAAAATGATACCTTAAAGTGCATCAGATTCCATCCTCCATCATGCCATCTGAATCTTATCGAGATCAAGGGTGGTGGCTGGTTTTACATTAAGCAACCAGATCTGATCCTTTTTCATAACCTACAATTATACCTGTTTTGTAAATACTATTTGTAGCTTCTTTAACTCTTATTTAACTACATTCACTCGATATAGGTTTAACCCCTTCTATGCTTAGCTACATTTCTCCACGTCTCAAGATGATCAAATATTTTAAAACAAACTTGCATTAAGCCCTGTCATATTGGTATTCACTGGAAAGCACTTGTCAAGTGCTATCGGATGAGTTCAAAAGTGGCAGCGTTTCAGTCATATTTCTGGACTGTTTGCATCATTTTGCTTCTTCCAAGTTAGTTACCAGCAGTGGAAAAGTCAATACCTTTTGAAAGTGGATATATTTTTCTTAAATTACATTAGAGAAATGCTTGGCCTGGTATCTCATAGGAATTACAATTTATAATGTAATGACCAGTGAGTATAAAAGATACCCACATTCATCAAATTAAAGCATCTAATTTCAGAGCATTTGGTCACAGAGCATAAAATATTGGAATCTAAGATGCTATGTACAAGCAACTTCATGCTGAACATATGCCACAGAATTAGGGCAAATATTGTTAATCAATAAATTAGGTATCCATTCTTACTTGCCTATTTCTAGTGAAGTGCCAGAAAATTAGTATTTCATTATTCACGTACTGTAGTTCTGTGTCTGAAATTTGGCGATCTAGCCTTTTTCAGAATTTGTTGAATCTTATTTTATCAATCGTGATCATATGTTATTGATGAATTAAAAAAACAGATGTAAGCGGCACATCTCCTGAGATTTAAATTACGTCATAATTTGGTGTTAAAAGGGGAGAATGGATTGAAATTTATGCAGATAAGCCTGTAGAGTCAGGTTGGCACAGGTCACTATCTGTTCTCATCTCGGCTTTTGATGGGTGAAGTGAATGAACAGGCACTGTTTAGTATCAATGTAAAATGTCTGAGGGCTCCACTGTGGCCTATGTTTACAATGTCAGGTTCACAAACATGATGTCTCAGGTTTAAGTGTCCTCATTAGTGGTTTCATCGGTTTGCAATTTAAATGTGCAGCGTTATGGAAGGCTGCCTATGGTCTTTCTGCAACTAAATATATTTTTGAACTATTCGTATTGAGAAAGAGTGTCTAATCATTGTTGTGAGAAATCCAAAACTGCTCTCAAGTACTCAACTGCCAATTTGTCTGCCCAGGGTTTAGCAGCGAAACCCTCAAGAAAGCCCAAGTGACCACCAGCCTTGGTTAAGGCTAAGGTCAGATATGGAGAAGCATTGATAACATCAAAGGGTATCACGCTGGCTTTAAAAACAGGGTCGTCCTCGCTGTTTATCAATAGAGTGGGAGTTTTAACTTTGGGCAGATAATATATAGCATTATTAACCCTCCAGTATTCTTCCAAGTTTTTAAAGCCATGCATTTTGCATTGCAATGCTTCCTCAAATTCTGCAGGGCTCTTGGCACTTAGGACTCGGTTGATGTCTACGGCAGCGGACAACATAATCTGATGTTTTCTTACGTTGCTTTTCAATATACGCAGAATCCAAGTGCTGTAAGGTTCTGGTATTTTTTTGTCGTTATCGTAGCCGAGAGCCTCTGCATCATAGCCAGGGGAGTTCATGACGGCCGCCGCTACGTGGCACTCTGATCCAAAATCTGCAAGATAACGTATTTGTGCAGTTGTTTCTCTGCTATATCCAACTACTGTCATTAATGCATCAGGGAATTTATTTCGAATGTGGAGAACTACCTTGCGAAGGTCGGAAGGATCACCAAGACTTTGATACTTTGGTGTCAAGAGAGAATTACCCCCATGACCTCTCTTGTTGAAAACTACACAGCGAAATCCATCATCAGTTCCTATCTGACAAATGTTGCTTGAGCTGCCTCGACCCCCTCCTAAAGGTGGTAGGATAATTATGACTGGGTTGGATGATTTATCGGAATCCTTCCCTTTTGCAGAAGTTGCCCAGTCCAAAGCCACGCTTCCTGATCCATCTCTCAGCATGAAGATCTCTCGATCAAACTTGACTTTAGCGCGAGGTAAAAAAGCAGGCAGGATGGTCTGCAAGTGGGCATTTCGAGCCCAAAAAGTTGGTGAAAAGGTTCTGGTCAAACGTCGACATTTCTTCAGTATATATTGGTTTAATGGCAAGCCAACCTTGCAGAATAACTTTGGCTTGCTGTTTTTCCATAGGAATGTGGCCCGAAGAGTTGATGCCATAGTGATGAAAGAACTGAAAACCGCAAAATCCAATAGATTTGTTATTTAAATCTCCTTGACTATCCTTTAATCGATAGAGAAAGTTTTATCCACTGTACGTTCCTTAAGTGTGTACATACAGTTTAACAGCTCCAGGTCAAGAAATATGCATTTACAACATCTGTATTGGTTGTCGTTATTGGTACGTGACTGGCCGACTGCATAACCTCTCTCCACAATGACGAAGCCTGTTTCTGAAGGATGTTGCTCATGAGAAGTTTCTTGCTGCAGTGTGAGGAGGTTACTCACTCTGGCCAACTGACCACCTGCCAGATTAGCTTGATTATGCAACAGGAACTGGAACAGGAGCTTGGGAACCCTAAGCTGGTGTTGCAACTGGCACGCCTAAGAAAAGAAGGTGGATGTGTGGATCTGTCTATAGAAATCTTGCATCCTAAAGATCCCCAGATGTGAATTTTGAGTCTGCTCTTACTTTCTCTCCTTTTCTTCTTTCTCCCTAAAGTTGTTATTTTCCTTAACGATGACGAAGAACAACTTTTAGACACTGAATGGCCTTTATGTTGAATGTGCTGATATCCATTAAAACCGTAATTCATTCATTTTAGATAATGAAGCTTGATAGTTGGACGTGTCTATTGTCTATGAGGACACTGCGACCTAACTCAAAATGACCTTCCGATTAGAATAACAATACATAAATAGCCAAAATTAAGAGGCTTGGTAATGTGCCTAAGGGGGTAGGGGATTAGCGCCCAAAACAGTGTCCCACAAGGGGCCCAAAAGGGTGACGATTGAGGAAAGGTTCTTGGTACAATCCATGCCCCCTCGCAAGGATAATACTAGTATTAACCTGACTGATGCATGGGGAGTGAATCATAGTAAATGTAAATCTAAATATAAATAAAAGAACTTTGATTATGCCACTTAATCATCACCAACCCTTGCATATGAAAAAAATACTTGGGGTTACCGTATAACCCCGTGTCCACCACCACATACAACTTCATAAACACCACTGTACGTAACCCCATTATGGCAGGGAAAATGACAAAAATCGAAATTCCATGTTGCAAACTAAATCAATAAAGGACAAATCTACCATCAGAATTATGTAGGTTCACAATGAGCTTATAATGTACCCTTTCAAATAAGACATCCCCCCATACATGTCCTCTTCAGCGACCCTTAGTTATGGCAGTTATGAGTGAGGAGTGCTGAAGAGGACAGGTTTGGGGAAGATCTTATTTAAAAGGTGTCATGTATAAGCTCATTTCCAACATTAATCATTCCGGTTGTGGATTTGCCCTTTATATTTGTTCAAATACTTTATACCATAGAGTATGCACTATTATACAAATATGACATCCCTACTGGGTTTCCACCAGGAATAACTTCCCCGAGTCCCTGGTGGAAACCCCACAGGGATGTCATATCTGTTTTATTATACCGAACAAATACAAAACACAAAAGGGGTAAAATTACAAATACCAGAGATTGTGGATAAATACTCGTCGTCTGCCTTGTTGAACTAGTTTCACCGGTAATTCACTCGGCAAACTCCGTAAGTGTTTGGGCTAGCGGTCACTATTCTTCAGGCTAGCGGTAATTATTCAAGTAATTCATGGCTGATGCCATGAATTATTCAACTATTTCATAAGCTGTTAAGGAAAACAGCCTATCACAAAGGAGTGAGAAAATCATGACGATTAATTCATGGCCCTTGACCAACCAGTATCAAGAATCTTCACGTGAGGTATAATACTTTGTAATATGACGTATGCAGCAAATAAAAGTACTTTTACAACTTTGATATCATTTTGCATATGCAATGCTTACTAATTAGTATTGGGTTTGTTTTGGGGTGTGACATTTTGTTTCATGACATCCAGTTCATATATCACCCATGCCGTCAGGCAACTGAAGAACCCTTTATTTTTAATTTTTAAATCATTTTTATTCATTCCTCATGTCATATATATACAGGTTATAATGTGCAAAGACATATAGCAGTTGCAGTATAAGACATTCACGAGAAAATATCTATGTAGACTGTTGTCGTTATATCGAAGATTTTTCAAAAGTACTTTTCAAGTAGTGAATACCTTTTCTTAATAAGTTTTTTCTACTATCCATGAATAACCTGTATTTTTCTTGAAAACAAGTTCTTCATTTCATTTTTCACCATTGAAATGTTTTGAATAGTTTTTTTTCATTGGATTATATAAAACCTTTTTCGTAAGAGGAATATTACTGTTGAGACAAAGTGATTTCTCTAGTTCAGCAGTTATCATTTCAGTGTCTGATAAAGTGTAATCAGGTACACCCAAATTATTAATTCAATCATCAGTTTTTGACTACAACCCCTACACTATCTTCCACCTGACTACATAGGACGCAGAGAGGTGACATCTTGATACCCATTTTAGGTAGTTTTTAATGTGTGTAAAATCTCTGGTGAAGAGTTCTTAACTGAATATATTTCAAATATGTATCATTGTAACAGGAGTGGTGTAGATTTGAAAGAAGTTGAGAAATTGAAAATGCTTACTCTTATATCTGTCTTTTGATGCTATGCATCAGATATGTTTTTTGGAGCACGTTTTCATTTGAATCCATCAGTCTTTTGTAAGGTTTCGATTTTGGTCCATATTAAGTATAGTATTGATTGCACTAATTCTAGGTAGTGGTTCATTGTATATTGATGTTTTATGCCAATTTTAATAGTTCGTGTTCTTTTTCTTATGATTCTGGTAATCTAGGAAGTTAATCTATCTTAAAGGTAAATATTGATTGTAACTCCTCCAGAGGAGCCACTATTCTTGAACAAGTAAATCATTAAGAATCAACTTCCCTTTTGGAAGTTGGAATTTAGGATTATACCACAATGGGGTAATGAGTATAGCATCCTTAACTAACATGACGTCATTCTTTCAAATGAGTTTAGGGCTCCCCAAACGTCTTACGTCTATAAGACAAACTTAGCAACTCGCGATGCGTTTATTACAATCCAATACAAAATGGACAAACAAACTCTAAGAGTTCATTCAAAAGCTTTGTTAATGATTAAAAAGCATACATTGAATATGAAGCTGTGTGAGCAACGTTGTTGAAGCCATTATGACATTAAAGACGAGGGAAGACTTGAGCTGTACTTGAGAAACTATGCTTTATTCCATCCAACTTGACCAATCCATACAGTTACACAGCATTGAATGACCACACCTGCTTGACCACACCTGGTCAGTCAAACCAGTTTCTGGTAGTGTTCAGAAACGGTAACGTTCACAAACATCTCAACACTCTCATGGCTGTGTTCAGTCATGTAACGTTTATAAGTGTTCAACATAATATTACATTAAACTAAAGATTATGTTCAACAAACGTTTGAACTGGAAGCTCTTTTGTCCCTGCTGGGAATGAGGAAAATCCTCAGCTGGTCAGATTCGCCGTGCTTTGATGTATCCCCATGAGCGGGTTGACCGGGTTGCTTTATAAATGTGTGGTATTGTGACCACTTGGAATTATTTGTGATAGGGAAGGGAATCTCTTACCAATTCTTGCTTTCTATCTCGTCGCCATACGGCCTAGGCTGTTGACCTAAGCTTTTGATATAAAACACTCATTTCTTCCCTAGCTACTGTGCACACTGGCTAGTGGGTATCTGATATAGATTCGAACCTGTGATCTCACGCTTGGGAGCCAGTCGTTGTAGCCACTAGGTCAAATCGGATGCCCTCATGGCTTGCATGGTTACGGGGTTGAGATGATTAAACTTACATTTCCATGACCCTCTAAGAAGCAAAGAAAAGATATCTTTAGCTATGACGTCATGGGGTCTGGTCGTATGTACGACCAAATAACTGGGAAGCAATATAACTTACGATTGTGTAAAATGCACATTTATTGCAGGAACTAAATGATTTTAAGTGTATTTGCTGATCAAAACCCACTACCAATACTAAGAACCCTATAGCTGTCTACCATATTGATTATCAGTCATACGCTTATGGCATAGAATCCGGTTTAAACTCTTGAAATCGGACATATTCCATTTTTGAGTTTTGTAAGATCGCCAGAGCTTCTCCGTTCTTGCTGTCATCCTCAATAATGGTAGCGCCCTAGCAGCGGTCTCAGGCCTGAAAGTAAGTAGAATGTTGAAATATATATATATATATATATATATATATATATATATATATATATATATATATATATATATATATATATATATATATATATATATATATATATATATACAGGTGAACTTGGATATGACGGACCACTGTATGACGGATTTTTGCATATGACGGACGATATACTTGGTCCCTGTCAGATGCATATCAAGTATTCGTCATATGTGTACGACGGATTTTGCATATGACGGACCAATTTTCCTGGTCCCATTGAGTCTGTCATATCCAAGTTCACCTGTATATATATATATATATATATATATATATATATATATATATATATATATATATATATATATATATATATATATATATATATATATATATATATATATATATATATGTATATATATATATATACATATATATATATATATGTATGTATATATATATATATATATATATATATATATATATATATATGTATATATATATATATATATATATATATATATATATATATATATATATATATATATATATATATATATATATATATATATATATATATATATACAGGTGAACTTGGATATGACGGACCACTGTATGACGGATTTTTGCATATGACGGACGATATGCTTGGTCCCTGTCAGATGCATATCAAGTATTCGTCATATGTATACGACGGATTTTGCATATGACGGACCAATTTTCCTGGTCCCATTGAGTCCGTCATATCCAAGTTCACCTGTATATAGTTTATTGACTTGTAGATTCACTACAAAAATATATATGAAATCACAATTACAAATAATGACAACATGGTATTATTACAAATGGAGAAACAAAAGAGGTTATTTTAATGTAATAAATTAACATAGAGAATAAATCAATTCTAGGTAAAGTATCTGACACAACATCAAATCGTGTTCCGAGTTGTGTGCACAAAAGTTGATATCAGACGTAATGTCATGTAATTTCAGACGTGTTGTCTTCTTTTTGAGGTAACACGCTTTCAGTTCAGGTATCTACCTTATTTATATTTGCCTCGAAAGCTGAAAAAACAAGGAACAATTACGCTGAATGAGATCGCTGGAACTTACCTTGATTCCTCTATTGCATATTTTTGTATAGTAATAGTTTCGATAAAGTGCAAATTTTCTAGTTAAATTGCCTTTCAAAAAATCACCCAGAAACCCAATCGTTAATGTTGTATTGTATTGTTGTATTGTATTACTTAAAGCGGCACTTTTAAACAATAATATTATGCCTCTTGAATATGAAAGCAATACTCAGGAAAGTCATTGTTTCAAAGAGCGTAAGAGGTTTCTCAAATCTCATACGCTTAATGCAAGTAGACTATATGCTTTGCACACGTTTGAAAGTTTGATAATGCGGTTGATATGTAAGTTCATGACAGTTATGGTATATTCTGCATAAGGACAAAGGAAATACCACAATGCACCTACTGGATAAAACCATGTCCATCCATCAGTGTAGCAATAGATTGTGGAAATTCGGAGGGAAAGTAAACGTCTCTATCATCCGTCAGTCTAGAAAAATGTGTTTGCACGAACCACGGACATATGCAATTCACACGGACCCCAGTTGCAGCAAGATGCTGTTCGCTCTGAAGAATACAAAGGCAGCCTATCACCTCTACACGAGTAGTTTTCAAATGATTTTTGGTATGACAGAGCTTTGATATATATAAAGGGGCATTAAACCCTGAAATACATGTCAGCATATTTGAAAGAAAAAAACAACACTTTTAAAGTCATTGATAATAAAGACCCAATACGAGTAGGCCCTACTGGGAAGAACTAGTGTGCATTTCAGTAGCCCTGTGGGCAGCCATTGATCTCACACATCCTAGAAGTGCCAGGATGTGTTCATCCTTGTGGGCATGACAGGCTAAGCTAGCATGCACAAAGTGTATTAACTCTAGCTTTCTCTCATGAAATGAATGAACCTGCAGAAGCAGATGATAGCAAAATCATAATGATGAATTGATGTGTTGCTTTTGGCTGTACTAATATATCTTGAAGCTTAAGTGGCATTTGCTGTACCTGCATCGCCCCACCTAAGACCTATAACAAGATACCAGCTCAACTAGTTACTACCACAAGTTCTCCTTCTTACCTAGAACCATCAGGGAGTGGAACGCTCTACCCCCGGACATCCCAATATCTCAGAAACCTGAGGCATTTAAAGCTAGCCTCAAGTCTCTATCTACAATCTAAATAGAGGTCAGGTTTTTAACCCCATTACAAATTAACTCGCTGTCGTTCATATTCTCCTACTTTTCTTACTAACAGGCACTCATCCCCACCTGAGTCTTCTATGAAGTCTAGTGGTACACCGGAAGAAAAAGAAGAAGGATTAACTTTCATAAGATTACTTGTGATAAGGAGAGACAGAAGTTGTGGCTTATTACACTTAAACATGCTGGACCACCCAATCTAAAGCATGCAAATGTGTGCTCTGACCATTTTCCGGAAGAGGATTACGACTTAAGTAGTTGAATTACAAATAAGAAACAAAATTATTTGGTAGAAACACACAGAGGAGATTCTTGAGCAAACTTGCAGTACTTAGTTTGTTTTCCTTAAACGCAAAAGAATCAAGAGAAAAAGGAGCTAGAACAGAAAGATGGAAGAAAAGAGAAGACATAAGTTGATTGTTCTTTTTATTTCCGTGTACATTGCTAAAGAATGTACAAGTAAAGAAATTACCTTTCTGTCTTCTCTTTTCTTCTTTCTTTCTGGTTTAGCTTCGTTTCTTCTTGATTCTTTTGAGTTGAAGGGGAAACATTGCTATGGCAATTTTGCTCAAGACTCTCCTCTGTGTGTTTCCCCAATGTACCTCTGATTCCAATTTAAAATTCAAGTCGTAATCCTCTTCCACAAAATGGTCAGAGCACACGCAGGCATGATTTAGATTAGGTGGCTTAGCCAGTCTAAGTGCAATAAGTCACAACTTCTTTTCCTTTTTATCACATGGGATTTTGTGCAAGTTAATGCCACTTCCATATCAAAGACCACACCTGAACTCACCATTATTATTTTACTATCATCAGCTTCTTCAGGTCCATTCACCTCAGCCCAAAGCTGGAAACTGAGAGAAGAAACAGAGAGTCTATACACCGTATGCATGCTAGCTTAGCCTGTCATGCACACATGGATGAGTACATCCTGGCACTTTCAGGATGTGTGAGATTAATGTCTGCCCAGAGGGAGGAAATGGAATCAAAGTGTTTTGATCATGTGGACTGCCATGTATTTCAGGGTTTAGTGCCCCTTTAAATCTTTTCATCAGTCTTGTGCCTTGAACAAAAGACACCTCAGCAGCAAAACGATGTGGCATACTGATGGCATTGGCATATTACTCGGAAGTTCAGTGAAAATTCAAAAGATTGTGATAAGCCAATAGATATTCCATGCACATTGCATGACTAGTCTATTTCGATAAGGGTTAATAATGCTAGAAATAATAAATTCAACTCACCCCAAATGAACGTGTCAAACCGACTATCCCATGCTTGGATGCTTGATATGCTGGCACAAATGGTTCATTAAGGACTCCTGCGAGAAGGTGAGTTCATAAATCAATGTGGAACACTAACTCTCTCTCTCTCTCTCTCTCTCTCTGACATATACATATACATACACACAAACACACACACACACACACACATATATATATACATATATAAATATATATATATATATATATATATATATATATATATATATATATATATATATATATATATATGTATATGTATGTTGGTATATATACATATATATATTCTATACATATACATATACATATATATATA
>OZ012701.1:19825656-19840656 GCA_963942565.1 Maea johnstoni | reverse complement strand
ATATGGTGACCCATTTGTTATCGCCAACGCCTTTCGTGACAAACTGGAGGAGTGGCCTAAAATCCCTCCTAAAGATGGCTTAGCCTTAAGAAAATTCTCAGACTTTCTCAAGCAATGTGAGAAAGCCATGGAGACCACTGGGAGTTTGAGCATTTTAGATGACAGTAGAGAAAACAGGAAATTGCTCACTAAACTTCCAGACTGGCTTATAGCCCGCTGGGCAAGGATAGCGGCTGACTGGAAAGAACATGGAAGAACATTCCCACCTTTTAAGGAATTTACCAGATTTATGGTGAAGGAATCAAACATAGCTTGTGATCCGATCACCTCCATTCAAGCCTTGAAGGGAAATAACAGTGATAAATATTCACATAAGGTTGGCCAGTTTAGACAAGCCAGGGCTCTCACTACAGGGAATCAATAGATAATGAACAAAAGGAAATAAAATGTGCACTCTGTTCAAAGGGACACGATATAGATGACTGCAAGATATTCTTGTCTAAGTACCTAGAGGATAGGAAAAACTACTGTATGATAAAAGGACTTTGTTTTAGGTGCCTGATCCGCGGGCACTTAGCAGCAGAGTGTCCTGGAAGAAAAACATGTAAGACATGCAAGGGTCGTCACCCCACTTCCCTGCATATGGGAAGGAGAAAGACAAATGATAGAATGGAAGCCTCAAATAGCAAGGCAGAAGGCTCAGCCATAAATGATTCTAAACCAGAAACTGCAGCCAAGGCAACCTGCAGCAGAATTAGGACCACCCATATCTGTGACACAGATGAGGCTGGTAAAAGTTCGATGATTGTACCTGTGTGGGTATCGCATGTGAAACAGCCTGATAGAGAAATAATGGTGTATGCGCTATTGGATACTCAATCTGATACAACATTTATTCTAGAAGACACTTGTGACTCCCTTGGTATAGGGACACAGAAAGTTATGGCTATCCACCTGAAGATCAGCTCATTGAGAGCAGAAGAATAGAAGGATTGGTGGTTAGAGGACATGATAGTTCTCTAAAGGTTCCACTTCCTGTGACATACACCAGGAATATCGTACCTGCCAATAGGGTGCATATTCCAACTCCTGAAATGACACAAAATTGGCCTCATTTAAGGAACATAGGGAAGAAGTTGATGCCACTGAATGACTGTAAGGTAGCCCTACTTATAGGCTATAACTGCTCAAGAGCCTTAGTCCCAAGAGAAGTAATACCCCCAAGTGGTAAAGGACCCTATGCCGAAAGGACAGATCTTGGCTGGGGTATAGTAGGTATCATTGACCCAAACCAGGTAAAGGTAGATATGCATGATCCTATAGGTGTCAGTCATCGCATTCTCACATACAACATCCCAGCCCAGCTGTCTAGATCTGATGTCAGAGAGGACAGCTTAGGAGCTAAGGATGTGTCCAACCAGATATATGTCTCCTTGAAGACTGCGTTCAAGGAAATCATTACTCCATTAGAAGTAAACAGGATGAGGGAATTGGACTTCAATGAAAGAAATACTGGAAAAGATGATTACTCACAACATGATTTAAAGTTCCTAAGCACAATGAAAGAAGGCATTCATCTGTCTGATGATGGTCACTACCAAATGCCACTTCCCTTCAAGCTTAAAGACCCTAATCTGCCTAACAACAGAGTAATGGCTAAATATCGCTTAAGGATGCCCGCACCAGTTTTATTTTCGATTGTTGGAGACGTCCCATTTTTGCGCATATTACGGGAGTCAGGCATGGATAATATGAACGTCAGGGATGGTCGGGACATTCATATCACGGTGGCGTATTGTTGAGAGATATAGGAATTACTTCTTCTGCCAGCATACAAAGGCAACAAAGCTTTCTATAATAAAACATGGACCTACCACCGTATGTGTGTGTGAAAGGGGTGGATAAATTACGCGTTTATGCAGTGTTGGTCGTCATTCAAATTAAGGTCTTCCGCCACTTTTAGAAATTTGAGTTTGATTTTGCTGAAACTAAATGCATTACTAAAGAACATAGCAAATATTGATGAAACTTAGAATGAGTTAAGAACAAAGCACAGTTATCTCAAAAAACAACTTTTATTCATGAGGTCATCCACTTCGTGTTTTTTCAGCGAATTTTAAAAATGCAATGTAATTTATGTTATGAACGTCTCATCCTCCCTAACTGGCATCGTTCTTTGCTACACTCATCCTTACAGAGATTCTGCAACTGCCTAAGATACTGTTCTGCCATGTTGAATCTTTTTTGGTGTTATATAGGAAGTATTGGGCAAAGTCAAGGAATTCTATAAACAACTTTTTAAAACAAAATTTGTATAAGTCAGAATTACCGAGTTTTCAATATTTATCTAGACATTGCTCTTAACAAGAGGATATAACGAAAATGACCGGGCTTTGGGTTAGTTTTCGCACCACTGATGATTTAAGTTTGTGAAATAGGATATTTGGGCAGATTTTCATAAAAATGGTACAGAAGAGTTACCCAATTGGTAACGTATTTGCTCATTCTTATATAAGATATTGTTTAGCAAGGGAATACCACTTTATAGACGTAGATGAGCGATCATGCGTATTTTCTAAAAATGTTTCAAATCATCAAATACCAGTACAATGAATATGAAAATAATTGTATCCAAAACATTCAATGTTAAATCATGTACCTTAGGGTACCATTCAGAATAGGCAGGCAGAACATTCAATTGATATTTTTTAGTAAATTGAGTTCACTGGATTTTAAAATACAGTTTGTACAAAAAAAATTCAAGTAAAGTATATAATAGGTTCTATTGGTTATGTTTTGCGAACATTTGCCAGGTTAAACAGTGTTTTTATATTCGGCTTGTCGTGTGTTTTGAAGCCCTGTCACACGCTGGTGCGACAATGAGACGGCTGAACACCCTTGAGAATATAAACAATTTTAGTTGACGTCTTCAAAGATTGCACACGATTAGCTGACATTGGTAGAGTTTCGTCGGAATTAACCACACTGTCGACTCCAACAATGAGAATTTCCCTATTGTTGCGACGGGACATTGCCAATTTTGTTTACGAAAAAACAACCCTATCACTCGTAGCTCTGTAGCAAGAAAAGTAACTCGGAACACCCCTATTATTTTTTGGTCTATTGATTGCAAATTAACAGAGCAAGAACATATCAAAAAATAAAAAAATTCTCTGGACTAAATTCTTTTTTACAACTTATTATGTATGCCATAATGCAATATATTCACATCCTAGCAAGCGGGTACAACTCCAACAAAGGTATTTCCTCCCAATTGTTGCCAGAACAATAGGGAAACAAAGGCAGCGTCATTGTCTTTTCATGTAATGAAAAGACAGAAAACGTACCCTTTCACTCATAGCTCTGTAGCAAAAAAAGTAACTCGAAACACCCCCAATTTCTTTTTGCATATAGAAAGCAAGTTTAAAGGACAAGAACATATCAAAAAATAAAAGAATTCTCTGAACTAAATTTTTTTTTACAATTCATTATGATCGATAAATTGCCCTATAATTGAGTCCATTCTTGAGAAAAAAGTGTTCATTTTTAATTCAACCCCTCCAGCTCAATTTTATTCTGTGCAGAAGATATTGCAGGGTTTGAAATACAGTTTGCACAAGCAGAAAGAGGACCTTCTCCATTAATCACAAGCAAATTTACGTTTACAAAGATTGACAATTTATTTTTCTGCGCTTGAACAACCCAGAATGAGCGGAAAATCAACAAATGCGTGACATGACGGCCTTTTTTCTCTCAAATAGCCACTTTTCAAAAATCACAAATTTGTCTCTAGCAAAAGAAATCGGCCAAACAGCCAATTTCTTTTTACATTTCCTTTAGTTATGTCCCACAAGGTATAACATTACAAAATTCTAAGGACAAAAAAAAAATGGTGCGGGCATCCTTAAGGATGCCTGCACCAGTTTTTTTTCGATTGTTGGAGACGTCCCATTGTTGCGCATATTACGGGAGTCAGGTATGGATGATATGAACGTCAGGGATGGATGGGACATTCATATCGCCGTAGCGTACTGTTGAGAGATCTCTCTATATCTATATAGGAATTACTTTTTTACGCCAGCATACAAAGGCAACAGACTTTTCCATGACAAAACATGGAACTACCACCATATGTGTGTGCGAACGGGGTGGATAAATTACGCTTTTATGCAGTGTTGTTCGTCATTCAAATTAAGGTCTCCGAAACTTGAAAAAAATAATGTAATTTATGTCATAAATGTCTCATCCTCTCTAACTGGTATCGTTCTTTGCCATATCTATCCTTTCAGAGATTTTGTAACTGCCTAAAATACTGTTCTGCCATGTTGACTTTTTCTTTGGTGTTATATAGTAAGTGTGGGGCAAAGTCGAGGAATTCCAATAAACAACTTTTTAACACAAAATTTGTATAAGTCAGAATTACCCAGTTTAATTTTTACCAATATTTGCCTACCAGTCCATCCAATTATTTGTACAATTTTCGGTGAAAACCTATGGATTAGGGCTAAGTGGAGTAGAGGATTTTGATTGACTCTAAGCAGGGTATATCGTTTTATCCACTGCTATGACCCTTAACAAGGACCACGCTGGCTACCAGTCCATCAAACCGGTGAGAACCAGAGACTTCAACTCATTCTTAATCTATGTCTCTGGTGAAAACATGAATGAAGTCATTGAAAAAGGGTACGCTGAAAGGGTACCAAATGAAGATCTAGTAAGAGATGATGGTGGGGTATATTACATCCCACACCATGGGGTTTATTACCACAAGAAACCAGATAAGATTCGTGTTGTTTTCGATTGTAGTGCCAAGTACAAGGGCGAATCCCTGAATGATCACCTTCTCAGAGGACCTGACCTCACAAATACCCTTGTCGGAGTGTTATCAAGGTTTCGTCAAGAACCTGTGGCATTCATGTGTGATATTGAACAAATGTTCTACCAGTTCAAGGTCAACCAAGACCATTGTGATTTTCCTCGCTTCCTGTGGTGGAAGGATGGTAATCATGAAGATGAGGTGGTAGAATACAGAATGAATGTGCATCTGTTTGGTGCAGCATCTTCTCCTGGCTGTGCAAATTATGGATTGAAACAAACAGCCAATGATAATGAGAAAGAGTTTGTGGAAAAGGCTGCAGACTTCATCCGCAATAACTTCTGTTGATGATGGCTTGAAGTCAGTGACCACTGAGAGTGAAGCAATAGACGTTATTGCTAGGAGCAAGGATATTTGTGCCAAAGGTGGATTAAAACTACATAAAATTGTCTCAAGCTAAAGGGAAGTTATGGAAACTGTCCCATCAGAAGATATGGCAAAAGGCCTAAAGGAACTATATTTCAACATTGATGCCTTGCCAATTGAAAGAGCACTTGGAGTTCAATGGTGCATTGAATCTGACACCTTTCAATGCAGAATCACACTAAAGGACCAACCACTTACCAGACGTGGCATTCTTTCAACAGTGTGTTCATTATTTGACCCGCTTGGGTTCATAGCCCCAGTAGTGATTGTGGGCAAGCAAATATTGCAAGAAATGTGTAGATGCCAGGCAGATTGGGATAGTCCACTACCTGATGAGCTTAGACCTCGTTGGGAAAAATGGTGAAGTGAACTGATCAAACTTAAGTCAGTGAAACTTCAAAGATGCTTCAAACCTGAAGATTTTGGAAAAGTGAAACTCGCAGAATTGCATCATTTCTCAGATGCAAGCACTGTTGGATACGGACAAGGATCATACCTACGTTTGATAAATGAATAAGATCAAGTGCATTGTTCTCTCGTAATGGGAAAGGCTAGAGTCACTCCTTTGAAAACAGTGACAATACCACGTTTGGAACTCACAGCTGCCCTGCTGTCAGTAAGAGTCAGCAGTTTATTGAAGGATCAGCTTGAATATCATATTGACAATGAGGTATTCTGGAGCGATAGCAAGGTGGCTCTGGGCTACATTGCGAATGCCTCAAAGGGATTCCATGTCTTTGATGCAAACAGAGTGCAACAGATCAGAGACCAGACAGATCCCTCCCAATGGAAACATGTTAGATCTGGTGAAAACCCAGATGATAAAGCATCACAAGGTGTGAATGCTGATGAGTTAGAGAATGACTGCATATGGTTAAAGGGACCTGCGTTTCTCTGGGAAAGGGAAATACCACAGATGGACCAGCTACACCCTGAGAGGTCAGTTTCTTTAACGGACCCAGAAGTCAAAAGGGTCAGAGTGTTGAGTACAAAGGCGAATGAAAATGCTAAGGGTTTTGACCTGAAGCGCCTTGAGTACTTCTCGGATTGGCTGCATGCTAAACGGGCTATAGCTGCTTGCTTGAGGTTCAAGACAAAACTGCTGAATAAGATTCGCAATAAAACATTGAAAATGAAATTGAGAAAAAGAGACAAACAGGAATATGCTCCAATGCAGGTAGAGGATATGCAAGGAGCAGAAATGGAAATAATAAAGCTAACTCAAAGGGAAGCTTTTGGACCAGAGATTAAGATACTCGAGAGCCTAAAGGTGAATGAAAGCAACCTTGACATGCATGTTGCTACTGAGCGCAAGATGGCCATGAAAGGAACGAGCCAGCTATATAGACTGGACCCTTTCTTAGATGAAAATGGCATAGTGAGAGTAGGTGGAAGAATAAGAAATTCACTCTACTCATCAGAACTGAAACATCCAGTAATTCTACCGCGAAAACACCATGTAACTGAGATGGTTGTTCAACACTTTCACAAGAAGACAGGACATGGTGGTCGTGGAATGACAACAATTGAAATTCATGCAAATTGGATTCTGGGTTATTGGATGCAGTGGAGCTGTGTCCACATGCATTTCTACCTGCGTCAAATTTAGGAGACTAAGAAGCCCAGTTCAGGGACAATAGATGGCAGACCTACCTGCCGATAGATTGGAACAAGTTCCCCCCTTCACATGTTGTGGAGTTAATTTCTTTGGACTTTGGTACACCAAGGAAGGCCGAAAGGGTCTCAAAAGATATGGATGTCTCTTCACATGCATGTCTTCAAGAGCAGTGCACATTGAGACTGCCAACCCATTGGAAACAGACTCATCCATAAATGCATTACGCCGTTTCCTCAGCATCAGGGGACCAATGAGACAGTTAATATGTGATCAGGGCACCAATTTCATAGGTGCATCAAGAGAACTTCAGACAGAAATGAAGCAGATGAAACACACAAAGGTGAAAGAATTCCTCCTGAAAGAACAATGTGATTATTTTGAGTTCAAAATGAATCCTCCCTCAGCTAGACACATGGGTGGAGTATGGGAGAATAGTATAAGAAAGGTGCTTGCGTCGTTGATGGATCAGGCTGGGCCTCAACTAAATGATGAATCATTGAGGACCCTAATGTGTGAAGCTGCAGCTATTTGAACAGACGTCCACTGTCAGTAGACAATTTGAATGATCCATATGTGTGTGTGTGTGTGTGTGTGTGTGTTCTTTTTTACAACTTATTATGTATGCCATAATGCAATATATTCACATCCTAGCAAGCGGGTACAACTCCAACAAAGGTATTTCCTCCCAATTGTTGCCAGAACAATAGGGAAACAAAGGCAGCGTCATTGTCTTTTCATGTAATGAAAAGACAGAAAACGTACCCTTTCACTCATAGCTCTGTAGCAAAAAAAGTAACTCGAAACACCCCCAATTTCTTTTTGCATATAGAAAGCAAGTTTAAAGGACAAGAACATATCAAAAAATAAAAGAATTCTCTGAACTAAATTTTTTTTTACAATTCATTATGATCGATAAATTGCCCTATAATTGAGTCCATTCTTGAGAAAAAAGTGTTCATTTTTAATTCAACCCCTCCAGCTCAATTTTATTCTGTGCAGAAGATATTGCAGGGTTTGAAATACAGTTTGCACAAGCAGAAAGAGGACCTTCTCCATTAATCACAAGCAAATTTACGTTTACAAAGATTGACAATTTATTTTTCTGCGCTTGAACAACCCAGAATGAGCGGAAAATCAACAAATGCGTGACATGACGGCCTTTTTTCTCTCAAATAGCCACTTTTCAAAAATCACAAATTTGTCTCTACCAAAAGAAATCGGCCAAACAGCCAATTTCTTTTTACATTTCCTTTAGTTATGTCCCACAAGGTATAACATTACAAAATTCTAAGGACAAAAAAAAAATGGTGCGGGCATCCTTAAGGATGCCTGCACCAGTTTTTTTTCGATTGTTGGAGACGTCCCATTGTTGCGCATATTACGGGAGTCAGGTATGGATGATATGAACGTCAGGGATGGATGGGACTTTCATATCGCCGTAGCGTACTGTTGAGAGATCTCTCTATATCTATATAGGAATTACTTTTTTACGCCAGCATACAAAGGCAACAGACTTTTCCATGACAAAACATGGAACTACCACCATATGTGTGTGCGAACGGGGTGGATAAATTACGCTTTTATGCAGTGTTGTTCGTCATTCAAATTAAGGTCTCCGAAACTTGAAAAAAATAATGTAATTTATGTCATAAATGTCTCATCCTCTCTAACTGGTATCGTTCTTTGCCATATCTATCCTTTCGGAGATTTTGTAACTGCCTAAAATACTGTTCTGCCATGTTGACTTTTTCTTTGGTGTTATATAGTAAGTGTGGGGCAAAGTCGAGGAATTCCAATAAACAACTTTTTAACACAAAATTTGTATAAGTCAGAATTACCCAGTTTAATTTTTACCAATATTTGCCTACCAGTCCATCCAATTATTTGTACAATTTTCGGTGAAAACCTATGGATTAGGGCTAAGTGGAGTAGAGGATTTTGATTGACTCTAAGCAGGGTATATCGTTTTATCCACTGCTATGACCCTTAACAAGGACCACGCTGGCTACCAGTCCATCAAACCGGTGAGAACCAGAGACTTCAACTCATTCTTAATCTATGTCTCTGGTGAAAACCAATGGCTGTGCATCCATAATTGCACATTGTGCCAAGTAAAGGAAAAGTATTATCAAATAAACATCTGGCCAATGAATATCTTTATTGTAATGATAATAAACTGAGATACATGAACCTAGATTAAGTACATGTACAGTGCAAAGCTACGTTCTGGCAATCGGGCATGCGGTCGTATTCTACGCATGGGCTTGTTACCCACACATGTAGTGCAGAAATTAGATATTGACGAACATACTTATCCGACTCTATTGATGCGTGAATACTCAATGTGTTCAGTAGACATCTTTCCTTGTATACACTGTGCATAACCAGACTATATATTTTCCTTAGTTCCTGCTTAGATGAAGAAAAGAATGGATATGTAGCGAGAGACTAATAAGTATATGCGCTATCGTGAAGGGCTGGACACGACATTTGGGCTATTGGTTGAGGCTAGCCTGTTCAGGTTGACTGGCTGGTCACTTGTTTTTATTAATCTAAGGTTCCTGATAATGTGGATAACTCAATATTCGTTTATATTAGCCGCTTTTAGTTCACCCCTTTTTTCTGTTTGCGTACGTTACTCTCCAGTTGGATATTACTTAATACTTTGTACACATATTTTCATGCCTTTTGCTTTTGCTCACTTTGTATATTTAGTAAAATGCTATTTTGTATATTAATATTATAGTCTATTGTACATTACATTACATTATATTCCAAAGGATTAAACAGTGCCTTTATCTTGTCGCATGTTTCGTAGCCCTTGTCGTAGGCTGGTGCGACAATGAGACAGTTGGACACCCCTGGGAATATCCTTATTACACTGACTACTCCAACAAAGGGAATTTCCCTATTGTTGCCACGGACATTGACAATTTTATTTGCAAAAAGTCATAAAACGTAACCGATCACTCGTAGCTCTGTAGCAAAAAAGATAAACTCAGACATCCCATTTTTTTCGCAAGAATGCAAATTCACAGGGCAAGAACATATCAAAAAATTTAAAAGCTCTCTGGACTAATTTTTTTTTACATTTCAATATGTGTGACATAATGCTCTATATTTCCCCCTTTTGTTGCCACAACAATAGGGAAACAAAGGTCACATCATTGTCTTTTCATTTTAATAAAAAAGCAAAAAATGTACCCTTTCACTTTTAGCTCTGTAGCAAAAGAAATTCACTAATGATACCCCAATTTGTTTTCGCATATAGAATGCAAATTCACAGGGCAAGAACATATCAAAGAGTGAAAAAATTCTCTGGACTGTTTTTTTTACAATTCTTTATCTGCAATAAATTGCCCTATATTTGCGTATTCTTTTGAGGATAAAGTGTTCACTTTTTATTCAACCCCTCCAGTTCAACTTTAGCCTGTGCAAAAGATAAAGTAGGGTTTGAAATACAGTTTGCACAAGAAGAAAGAGGATCTACTCCAATAACTACATGCAAATTTACGTTAATAAAGATTGCCGATTTATTTTTCTGCATATAAACAACCTATGGATGATTAGAAAATAAAAAAATGCTCGACTTGGCAGCCCCTTTTCTCTAAAATGGCCACTTTTCCAAAATCACAAATTTGTCTCTAGCAAAAATAATCGACCAAACAGCCAATTTCTTTTTACATTTCCTCTAGTTTTGTCCCACAAGGTATAACATATCCAAATATTACAAAATTCTAAGGGCAAAAAAAACAACTGGTGCGGGCATCCTTAAGGCAACTTGAAAGGAACTTTAAAAGGGATGAAAAATATCAAAAGGACTACATTGCCTTCATGAATGAAGTCATTGAAAAAGGGTACGCTGAAAGGGTACCAAATGAAGATCTAGTAAGAGATGATGGTGGGGTATATTACATCCCACACCATGGGGTTTATTACCACAAGAAACCAGATAAGATTCGTGTTGTTTTCGATTGTAGTGCCAAGTACAAGGGCGAATCCCTGAATGATCACCTTCTCAGAGGACCTGACCTCACAAATACCCTTGTCGGAGTGTTATCAAGGTTTCGTCAAGAACCTGTGGCATTCATGTGTGATATTGAACAAATGTTCTACCAGTTCAAGGTCAACCAAGACCATTGTGATTTTCTTCGCTTCCTGTGGTGGAAGGATGGTAATCATGAAGATGAGGTGGTAGAATACAGAATGAATGTGCATCTGTTTGGTGCAGCATCTTCTCCTGGCTGTGCAAATTATGGATTGAAACAAACAGCCAATGATAATGAGAAAGAGTTTGTGGAAAAGGCTGCAGACTTCATCCGCAATAACTTCTGTTGATGATGGCTTGAAGTCAGTGACCACTGAGAGTGAAGCAATAGACGTTATTGCTAGGAGCAAGGATATTTGTGCCAAAGGTGGATTAAAACTACATAAAATTGTCTCAAGCTAAAGGGAAGTTATGGAAACTGTCCCATCAGAAGATATGGCAAAAGGCCTAAAGGAACTATATTTCAACATTGATGCCTTGCCAATTGAAAGAGCACTTGGAGTTCAATGGTGCATTGAATCTGACACCTTTCAATGCAGAATCACACTAAAGGACCAACCACTTACCAGACGTAGCATTCTTTCAACAGTGTGTTCATTATTTGACCCGCTTGGGTTCATAGCCCCAGTAGTGATTGTGGGCAAGCAAATATTGCAAGAAATGTGTAGATGCCAGGCAGATTGGGATAGTCCACTACCTGATGAGCTTAGACCTCGTTGGGAAAAATGGTGAAGTGAACTGATCAAACTTAAGTCAGTGAAACTTCAAAGATGCTTCAAACCTGAAGATTTTGGAAAAGTGAAACTCGCAGAATTGCATCATTTCTCAGATGCAAGCACTGTTGGATACGGACAAGGATCATACCTACGTTTGATAAATGAATAAGATCAAGTGCATTGTTCTCTCGTAATGGGAAAGGCTAGAGTCACTCCTTTGAAAACAGTGACAATACCACGTTTGGAACTCACAGCTGCCCTGCTGTCAGTAAGAGTCAGCAGTTTATTGAAGGATCAGCTTGAATATCATATTGACAATGAGGTATTCTGGAGCGATAGCAAGGTGGCTCTGGGCTACATTGCGAATGCCTCAAAGGGATTCCATGTCTTTGATGCAAACAGAGTGCAACAGATCAGAGACCAGACAGATCCCTCCCAATGGAAACATGTTAGATCTGGTGAAAACCCAGATGATAAAGCATCACAAGGTGTGAATGCTGATGAGTTAGAGAATGACTGCATATGGTTTAAGGGACCTGCGTTTCTCTGGGAAAGGGAAATACCACAGATGGACCAGCTACACCCTGAGAGGTCAGTTTCTTTAACGGACCCAGAAGTCAAAAGGGTCAGAGTGTTGAGTACAAAGGCGAATGAAAATGCTAAGGGTTTTGACCTGAAGCGCCTTGAGTACTTCTCGGATTGGCTGCATGCTAAACGGGCTATAGCTGCTTGCTTGAGGTTCAAGACAAAACTGCTGAATAAGATTCGCAATAAAACATTGAAAATGAAATTGAGAAAAAGAGACAAACAGGAATATGCTCCAATGCAGGTAGAGGATATGCAAGGAGCAGAAATGGAAATAATAAAGCTAACTCAAAGGGAAGCTTTTGGACCAGAGATTAAGATACTCGAGAGCCTAAAGGTGAATGAAAGCAACCTTGACATGCATGTTGCTACTGAGCGCAAGATGGCCATGAAAGGAACGAGCCAGCTATATAGACTGGACCCTTTCTTAGATGAAAATGGCATAGTGAGAGTAGGTGGAAGAATAAGAAATTCACTCTACTCATCAGAACTGAAACATCCAGTAATTCTACCGCGAAAACACCATGTAACTGAGATGGTTGTTCAACACTTTCACAAGAAGACAGGACATGGTGGTCGTGGAATGACAACAATTGAAATTCATGCAAATTGGATTCTGGGTTATTGGATGCAGTGGAGCTGTGTCCACATGCATTTCTACCTGCGTCAAATTTAGGAGACTAAGAAGCCCAGTTCAGGGACAATAGATGGCAGACCTACCTGCCGATAGATTGGAACAAGTTCCCCCCTTCACATGTTGTGGAGTTAATTTCTTTGGACTTTGGTACACCAAGGAAGGCCGAAAGGGTCTCAAAAGATATGGATGTCTCTTCACATGCATGTCTTCAAGAGCAGTGCACATTGAGACTGCCAACCCATTGGAAACAGACTCATCCATAAATGCATTACGCCGTTTCCTCAGCATCAGGGGACCAATGAGACAGTTAATATGTGATCAGGGCACCAATTTCATAGGTGCATCAAGAGAACTTCAGACAGAAATGAAGCAGATGAAACACACAAAGGTGAAAGAATTCCTCCTGAAAGAACAATGTGATTATTTTGAGTTCAAAATGAATCCTCCCTCAGCTAGACACATGGGTGGAGTATGGGAGAATAGTATAAGAAAGGTGCTTGCGTCGTTGATGGATCAGGCTGGGCCTCAACTAAATGATGAATCATTGAGGACCCTAATGTGTGAAGCTGCAGCAATTTGAACAGACGTCCACTGTCAGTAGACAATTTGAATGATCCATATGTGTGTGTGTGTGTGTGTGTGTGTGTGTGTGTGTGTGTGGATGCTCTCACCTTAGATAAAGAAAAGAAATTTATTTATCTAAGGCTCTAACACAAATAGATAGAAAGATAGAATGATAGATAGATAGATAGATAGATAGATAGATAGATAGATAGATAGTAGATAGATATAAAGTTCTATTTACCCTCCCCAAAAGACGGTCTTGAAATTAAAGTTCTTTATTTGCTCTTTCATACTTGGTCCATCATACCGACAAGAGTTTTAGATAAATTCCAGTTTCGCATTATAGAAGCTGCCGTTTCTAATAATAGATAAGACAAGTGGGTCGCTCCACTATTCTTGCTGCCTTGCGATAATTATCCTTTGTTCTTATAAATGTCAATTTCCTTTGAAAAGTAACATTTGATATTATTGTGTATACGATGTACCATTGCACCATTGAATATGTCGGTTCAAAACATGCAATAGTATAAATGTGTAGTGTTTTTGGATATTTGAAAGTATAAAAATACGACCATAATCTCATATATTCAAACCCGTTTGAAAGTACGAAAGTTTGGATAAGTAGAAGCAGGATAAGCATTTCCCACACCACCACCAATACCACAAGCTGTTTAACAGAAACAATTTAAAAACCAGCTACAGCTGTATGATCAACATGGCCAACATCATCAGCGGCCACAATGCTAAGGTACTCACCCCTGCACCCCAGAAAACCCACGCACCTGCAACTGCAGAACGCCGGATAATTGCTCACTTAGCGGCAAGTGCCTGACCAAGTATGTTGTGTACAGGGCCACTGTCACAGCCCCTCCAAAACCTGTTCGACACTATTATGGATTAACAGAGGGCCCCTTTAAGACCCGATACAACAGCCATACCCACTCATTCCGAACAAAGAAATGGAAAAGCGACACTGAGCTATCCAAATACATATGGGATCTTCAGGACAACAAACATGAATACCAAATCAAATGGGACATTGTACACCTTGCAGCACCCTACAAATGCGGTACACAACGATGCGACGTCTGCCTCACAGAGAAAATGGTGATAGCTACAGCAAATCAAGCCACCATGCTAAAAAAGATGGCAGTAATCGAATCTACATGCTGCCACCGAGCCAAGTTCCGATACAAGAATGTTCTGGATGCCCCAACCTAAAATGAGGTTCGCATGCCGCCTCCAGCCTTAATCACCTGGCCTTATTTTGTTATACCTACCGTGCTGCCCTCTATTTGAAATGTATTGCATTGACTTCTGACCCTTTGCTCAGGAAGTGACCTTTGACCTGACCCGATTACACAGGAAGTGACATACGCAAAGGTGAAATGTCAAGGACACCTCAAGCAATCAACATGCAGCACATGTGTAGACCTTTTTATCCAATATGGTCTCTTATGTAATGGCCTAAGGATTGCACAAGCATGAAACCCAGGGTTGTCAACATGAGAGAGAGTATGTGACTTGCTTCTATATGTGTATATAGATATATATGTACATACATATATACATATATATATATATATATAT
>OZ012701.1:19815656-19820656 GCA_963942565.1 Maea johnstoni | reverse complement strand
ATTTGCTAGAAGAGAGCAGTTCATTTGGCGTAATAAACGTTCCTAAACATGCGAAAGGCTCAGTGGTCTACCAGTCTTACGCTTATTATAAATAACCTCTCTCGCTGCTATAATAAACGTATCGACAAGTATATCACCATGATTTTTCCATAAGATTTTATCAATTTTTGATATCTTCACATGTTGATTAATTCGTCTGTGAAACACAGTTCTTTACTTCTCCATACATTGATAACACTTTTGCAGTCTCGAAAGGCATGGATTAGAGATTCTTCACTTCCACAGTACAAACACTTTGGGCCATCTTCTGGTTCCATTTTGTGTAAAATGTGATTAGTCATTACCCCAATGGTAAACAATCCTGAAATGCATTAATCTTGAGAGAGTATATGGCACTATTCTCCTGCAAGTTGTAAATGAATTTTGAACTCTTCCAAAGGCAATATCTACATTCAACTTCATGGTACAATATTGGTCAATACTAGTTAGTAATCTATTGTTGGATTAACACATTATCTCATATAGGTTCTTGCAATCTTTATTGGAACATTCCGTCAAATTAGATATCAATGGTAAGTAATGTCCCATCATAATGGGTTTATTCGTTGAGTTCATCCATTAGTGTTGGATTCTAAATCGTGCTTTTTCAAACATAAATAAATCACACTTAAGGTGACATTTTGTTATAAAATCATGTCCTGAAATAACTTTCAACTCAGGGTCTAAGAAATCCCTTATATGTCTGACACCGTTCTCGAACCTTTGCTTTATACATCTATATGAATATTGTTGTTGTACCAGACTGATTCAGTAAATTACTTGTTTATGGAATATTTGGTTTATAAAATTTGAAAAAACACTCTGAAAGCCATGTTTCAATGTGGATAGTATATAAAGCATAACATGACTCCCGAAAATTTAAATTTCATCCAGACTATTCAAAAGAAATCTTTTCCATTCTACATTGCTTTTGTATACTATCTTAGCTCAAGATATTTTTATTGCATCACTGTGTTTTGATTTTCGATTGTCAGCCCTGTACATTGGAGGTTTACAACCCCATAAGAAATAAACCATCCATTTTATTTCAGCAAGATTTGTTGGGTTTTGGGAGAGACAACAGGATGTGGGTTGATGATGAGATTAGCAAGCTCTTTATCACAGTGATCCTACCAAGCAAAGTTCAACTTCTGTGTGTCCAAATCTTAAAATAGTTGTTTTATTTCTTTAATTTTGCTTTTTAAATTCAATTGTTATGTTTGACATGTCCAGGACATCAAAAAGATGTTCTTAATGATGCACATTTGTGGGTCAAGTCAAACGAAATATTATCCTGCTGTCTCTCAAAGCTCCAACTTTCATCACCTTTATTTTTTCTATGATAATTCTAAGACCAGAGACTAGGCTGAAACTAGAGAGTAGTTTTAAACATGCAAACAAAGATTCCTCATCAGATCGTATATTAAGGTGTCATCCCGATCGTGTGAAATTCTGAATGTGTGTTAAAATACTAGTATTTGGATAACTTTGATGTCATTTCTTGTTCTTATTGCCTCAGCTAAAACTTCGGCACCAATACTAAAGTGATATAGAGATATGGGATCTGCTTGCCGACATCCTCTGAATAAATACATTTTGTTTTAGGTGTTACCAGCCTGCAGAATTCTGGAGAATGTGTCAATTTGTAATAAAGTAACCCACTTTCTTATTTCTGGACCAAATCCCCAAGAAATCCTATCGAAAGCCTTCTAGTACCGTAATTTCAAGTCATTAATATTTTGAAATTCACATTTTCGTATTATATAGGAAGTAAGCCTACCATTGTCTTCTATAAATCTACCGTTGATAAAACCCTGATTCTTTGTGTCAAAATACCTGAATAAAATTTGAAAATGAGATAAGTTATTGGCCTCCAATTTTCTAACTGTCCTACTTTTATTCCATTTGGTAAGACATGTGACATTTGTCTCCAATTTAGGATGATATGTTTGGGTTTGGCATGCTTAGTCTGTACACACTCTCCATCACCTATTTGTTTTACTTCGATAGTTTTCTCTGATGCTTGTCTTTCGTTTTTTTATTTGAGGCGTATGTTATGAGGATACCTCTCAACTGAGTTGCTAGGACATCCCATAGGAGGTCAATTCCAATCATGAATTGTAAACCATTGTTCATGTACTGAACCATATACTGAAGAGTCTGGGTGATGTACCTGAACAGATACATCACCCTTTTGCATTAGCTTTGATATTGAATCGTTTTAAAATGTTTTATTCAGTTTGTAGGTTGATCTGTGAAAATGATTGCTAAGGTCCTACGATGAATTGTCAAGAAATCTTACCAAGTGAGTTTTTCTCCACAATGAACCTGCCACTGACGAAGACCTAGAAATCTATTTGAAAATTCTCTTTAGTCTGTAAATAGCTTTTCACAACACGAATGATGGATAAGCACTTCTTACACACTCCTTATATGTCTGGGCAATACAATTATATTACCGATGCTTTCCTTTAATCTATCAATTGTTACTCAAGGAGTGAAAAGTCAGGGATTCAACATCGGTGGAATGTTTTATATTGCGGTCCGGCCTGATATCCACCCAAAGTCATCCATATCGTCGAGTGGGATACAAATGACTGATAGCAGGCCAGACCACACTTTTAAACTGGGTGTAACAAATTTATCAAAAAAGATGCATTTTGCAACTTTCATATTCTATAACCTTTGAATTAAGTCAAACTAGGGAACAGTGATACCTTTCCCTCCGAAATGCAATGCCAAATCTCAAGCAAATTCGTTCACACTTGATACTCAAATTGCATGTTTAAAGCGACCATGTTCTAGTGAAATTCGATATGGCGAAAAGGGCCAAAAACATTTCCTGCTTGTAACGAAGCCTATGGAAGCGTCTCGCCTAGACATTCACAACTAATCTGAAGGGAGCACAGTACAGACATTTAATTTTTGCACTAGTCGACCGGTCATCTGTCAGTACCTGGTTATACGAACACCAATGGGTAACATGTCAAAATTTAAGCCAAGCACATAAATGGCCAAGGTAGCTTTGTGAATCAAAGCTAATTTCTGTTGTGAAGTCATCAATGAATTTATGCCCAGAAAACTAGGTGACAATCGGGCGTGCGGTCGTGTATTATGCATGGGCTGCCCACTCGTTTAGTGCAGGAATTGCATGTTGGCATTGTAGACATTCTCAACTGATCTGAAGTGTGTACGTGTACATGCACACATATCTAGAAATTTTAAAATGATCATTTATTTACAAATCAACCCCATGAGCCTCATTGAACCAACGCCAATGACAGGTTCATTTGAAACTTATCATACGGGACAATATTCGAATCCTTTAATCCTTATGCTGCTGGTGGCTAATTTGACCAATACAAAATGATTCCTGAACCCTGACACATGGGTACTAATCTGAGAATAGTCAGCGAGAGCTAACCAATGAATACCAATAAGGAAGGGTTCAGATTGTTCTAAAAATGTTTGTGTCCTCGTGCTTAAGATGAAAATAGCCTCGGAATTGGAAGGGTTTAAAGAGAGGTTGATTCTCACCAATGTAATCAAACCGTATTCAAATACTACTTTTTAATGCCCCTTATTGTCTTTGACCCATTGTCAGACCTGATATCCGGTTCCTCGGGTTGATGAATGAGTGAATTGAGTTACTAGTAGTAGGCAAGGTTATATTCAGTGGCGACATCTGGTGGCTGAAAGGTGAACTAAACTGATAGTGTTGGTCAAACAAAAAGACCACTAGTAGAAGGACTGAGAGAACATAGGAGAGATATCAATCAAAATACCAACATTTCGCATTTTACAATGGACCTGACCATCGAGGAACCAAATCACTCATGGTAAAATTATTAAACCTTTGCAAACGGAGAACCAGACTAGTCAGTGAGTAATACTGTGAGGTAAGAATTGGGGTCTTGTGGATAAAACGATTAAGACGCTTTGTCCCGGTGTGATAGTGCTCAGTGACCCCCTCTCTGGTGACCAGCGGGTCACTGGCATCCGGAGGTGAGTGATCCGGGTCATCATCAACTGGCTGTCAGGGACCCGGGTCAACCATAACTAGTGATGGGAGTCCTTTTCCGGACACTGGCAGCTAGCTATGAGAGTCCACCGAGTAGTGTGGTGACCCCTCCAAAAAACTTCTTCTGGTTGCTGATGTCCTATTCGGGTGTCCCACTAAGAATGATGGGTTTTGATATATATATATATATATATATCATATATATATATATATATATATATATACTATATATATATATATATATATATATATATATATATATATATATATATATATATATATATATATACATACATACATACATACATACATATATATATATATATATATATATATATATATATATAGTATATATATATATATATATATATATATATATATATATACATACATGTATATATATATATGTCGTGGTAGAAACTGCGATCCGGTAGGATCGCCGATCCTACCAGTAGAAACTGCGATCGCAGTTTCTACCGGTAGAAACTGCGATCGCAGTTCCTACCAGGATTATGCTGGTAGGAACTGCGATCGCAGTTTCTACGCGTAGGATCGCCGATCCTACCAGAACAACCTTATCATACCTGGTAGAAACTGCGATTCAGTAAAGGCTGTGATAGTATTGATATGTTTAGCAATCTAGTAGTTGCAGTAGTAAGATATTAAGTTTTTTGTTAGAATTTCAAAGCATAAAGCACCTTTATTTCCTCATTATGACACTTATAATACCTTTGAATAGCACCATCTTCATGAATTCTTCAATTCTCTCTTATGCAATCTTTCATGCAATCTTTCAACATAATCACCTATCATTCAACAGTTAGATTTAACTATTTATACAAAGTTAACTCCCAACAGATACTGGTACAATGTGACATCATGAAAAGGCTTCAAATATTTAACACAGTCACACAATAGTATAACCTATTTATACAGTATT
>OZ012701.1:19771757-19815456 GCA_963942565.1 Maea johnstoni | reverse complement strand
AAAATAAAGTTTCTTGAAAAGTAAGTCATCAAAGTTGATAATCTTAAGTGCCAGGAATGGCTGAAAATGCATCTCAGAGCATCGTTTACCCTTGGGCTTCCGGGGGGGGGGGGGGGGGGCTCAAGGCCCCCAGACCCCCGCTGCTTCCTGACCATTTTCAGTTTGGGCACCAGTCAAATTTAGGGCTGGATCCGCATAAAGTCCGCTCAAGGCCCCCAGACCCCCGCCGCTTCCTGACCATTTTCAGTTTGGGCACCAGTCAAATTTAGGGCTGGATCCGCCCCTGTATATATATATATATATATATATATATATATATATATATATATATATATACATAATATGTATATAGGGCGATATGTATATATTAATTCGACAATTTTTGATAATTTGATCATCTGGTAGCCTCAATTCAGCTATACTAGGGGTGGCCCAGTTAGGTATCTGTTCATCATGAGGGTCAATAAGAAAGTCTTATACAGCCACAGAAGGGTTCTTTGGTGGAACTGATATGGGCGTAGATATGAGTATAGTTCATTTTAACAAAAGATAGACGCATCTCAAATTTATCATACATAACATGGATTGTTTAACTATGTAGAGAGGGTGGTTTAAGTTGGAAATATTTCGGATGGTTGATTATTAAAGTTAATTAACTCTCTTCTTCCATCCTCGTTGATTAACGTTAATTACCAACATTTCTTTACTGTTTCTCTATAATGTAATGGTACAAGGAACCACTCATCATGGACCTTACATACTTCCTTACTGGATACGAGTAACAATAAAGTTGGCAATGTTGTCCTTGAAATTAAGGTCAAAAGACCCCCTTTTCATGATAAATCTTTAAATATCCCATGTGCCTCCTACATAAGACAGTATAAACTCAAAATCCTGAATAAGTTGATTCATTAACCATAACTTAGAGTAGAAATTTTCCTAGGGGATGAGGGACTCTCTGAAAATGGTAGGTCCAAACCTTGGGACATGTTCAGTCTGACCAGAGTATCGTTTGAATTGGCCAATCTGAAAACAGCCCTTTGTGAAAGACCAAATTCAAAGGGAATATGAAGACTTACGATGCCTGTTCCTTTAGTGAACATGGTAAGTTTGGCCACAGGAAATAGCCCAAAAGTCCTTAGAGATGATCTACTGTAATTGAGGTGGACTTTTTGTGCATAATATTGTTCTTTCCCCTAGTAATTAATTTCACACTTGAAGAAAGGGCACTCAGGAAGAGCACATATTTCCCTTTCCAAATCACAGAGAGAGAGAGAGAGAGAGAGAGAGAGAGAGAGAGAGAGAGAGAGAGAGAGAGCGTCTCAAAATTGTGCTCAAAATGTTATATCTATTATGTGTTCAAAGTACTTACCTATCATGATGTAGACATTTCTTGCACTTGGACTACCTGTTCCATTAGTGCGACAGGATGAGGACAGTCCCTCCGAACTATAAAACCTCGAGGCCACAAGACACATGCCACCATTATAAATTGAAAAGCGAGTGTATGAATCTTTCATAGCTTCATAGCATTTACGTATCGGATCAGTACGATTTTTATAGTTGCCATCCAATATGTCAGACTTGAGTTCTTTGATGTGACCTTCGTCAGTAAACTTCCAGCAACCCAATCTCTTGTAGGGGGTGCCTTCGACCCAACCTAAGAAAAACAACATACACCATGATAAGTAAGTACTATATAATGCTGTAATCAATGTTCATCTTTTTGATATTTGTCATTGCATGGAGCAAATAGTCAATTCTATTTGGTGGTTCTATGCATTCTTTATGTTAGGTTAATGATACTGGAGTCAAAACGTAAAACAAGATAACACGATTAATAAAAGCAATGAGATTAACCTGAAAATATGATTTCCTCATGAATGATGATAGCTAATATAGTCCAAAAAGGCAAACCTCAAGTATCTTTATAATGTCAAAATATATTTACGAATGTTTTAGTATTCAGACAAGATCAAAATACACTATGAAAGAAATTATTTGCTAGCTATTTTTCAAGGATTAGTTCTCCTTCGACAGCTTGCCGATTTGTATTGACAAGAGATACACCCACAACTGGAAAACCTCTGTATTAATTGCGAAAGTTCTAAGGAGCAGCCCTTAACAATGTCACACATTTGTAAGGCAACCAGGCCTATTTAGTCCATGAGCCAGAGGGTTGGTCGGTACAATTTTTGGGGTCAATTACTTACTAAAATCTTTGAATTACCCATATTATCAGCATCAATTTGATGTGTGATAGCAATGCAGGGGTGGCAGCTAAGTCAAAAATATTCAGGTTTTAGTGATGCGTCCTCTCGTCTCCAGAGCGGGCAAATTCCTGATCAACAAGGACAATACTTTAAACAATCATGATAGGTTGATGATATTTAAGAATCCAAACATTTCATTCTCTGCTTCAACAGACGATCACGAATGATATGAATAGATATAAAATGAAAGATTGTCCATATCCTAGATATTACGGGATAAGCAGTTGGATATTTGTAGAATATAGGTATGTTTTCCAGGTTTTCTTGACGTAATGGTTCTCCTGACAGCTAGAAATGAAACACATATTAAAAATTGAAAATACTCAGAAATAAGCTGCATGCCTCATATGTATTTTAAGACCATAATTGATACTGTGTCAGTACCCATTATGAATATCTACGTGTCTTAGTACCCCTACCCCAGACCATTAAATAGAAATAATTTTCTGTAAAATTCAGCTACTTTATTAATTACCAGCATCTTCGATAGAGACATGTATGCTTGTCCTCATGCAATAGAAAAGTTTAAGATAGATATATTTTAATACCCCGAAGGCCTGTGCAATCAGTTTTTTTTGGCAGCAGAACCAAGTGTTTTTTTTTGCGTTCTTGAATCTTTGTATAGAAAATGTTGAAAATCAGGAATTTGAAATATTTTTTAGGTGAAGAGTATCTTTGAAATACGACACTCTTGCCTTTTCTAGGTTATTTCAAGACAAAGCCTGTGCCAATCTTGAATATTTAGACACCAAAATACCAAAATGTCTGATTATAAATGCACCCCACAATTAATGAAGCAGCAGAAAGTTGCCAGAAGATAAAAATATCTTATGGTACAACTGCTTTAATTTTCAATCTGGCATATAGTGCCAAATACGCCTTTTGACTTACCCATTTACGTTTGCCATGTAAGGTTAAAGATAACATAAAATATTATTGGAATTCAGTGAGAAATTGAATGTCAAACCAGGGTCAAGAGGTCAAAAGGATCATTTTCGTCTTCGAAGCAAAGAACTGTATACGGCAGTATCATTTTGGTCAATAGAGTGATGCTCATTCGCTTAATAGGAATATTTGGTAATCATGAAATTATTTAAATAGTTCGATTACAATTAGTCCTGATAAGAATACGTTTCTCTGAATCTATTTGGAGGTCAAAGATTGAGACTACCAAGTCCAAACATGCAAATTATTGAAGTATTTATGAAATTATTGAAGTGGATTTTCAGGTCTTCCTACTGTAGTTTACTAGTAAATGGAATTTACTACCAATCTTTGTTTAGAAGATTGGGAAGTCATCCAATGCATGGGAAGCTGATTGATACTATTTGTACAAACTTTAGTAATGTTGTGAATACGGAGGTTAGCAAAGATTTATAGGCCTTACCCATTTAATAGCCTGGAGGAGTGGATATACACCTAGGCCACAGTTTGTAATGACTGAATATCCCCTAAAACCTACACTCCTTTCAGTCAATACTGGCACTAGGTAGTCCCTTTAGTGTAGAGATTAATTAGATATCTCATTCGTCGTGGTCTATGATGATTTCATTGTTTGCTGACACATTTAGGAAAGATATTTCATGCTAAAAATAAAGATTTGAATAGAACGTGTTAAGTATGTGACAGATGAGAAAATAGAAATATCCTTAGATGTTACTATCTCAAAAAGAGGAAAATCAAAATAATGCATATCCTGCTCACCACCATCTCTAAATAGGACCGATGCATTCACGCGGCGTGTATAGGTCAAAAAGGAATATCTGCGTGATGTCGTACTTACAAGAAAAACCCTTGAGAAAATACTTATTTGAGGGAAAGTGTTTAATAAGAATAAATATTAACCCAACTTCAAACAGCAGTGTATTTATCCTCTATTATGCAAAAGTATTCAATAAAATCAGATGAAATTTATCTAAAAGAACACAAGGAATAACTTGTATTACTATAAGTGATATCACAAAGAATACTTTGAGCAATGATAATTTTGTCCTATCTTTAAAATAATATAAGATACAAATTCATGCAACAGTTCTAACACTATAACATATATATCTTTTTACATTTATAATTTACAAATTCAACAGCCCTTGTGGTGTCTATCATAAATTTGGATATTGTGTACACATGGAAAATAACAATTATCATCTTTTTGTATCATTTCAAGTAATCATTGCGGTAGAGAAGCTGCAATGCATAGAAACTGAAATTAAACAGTAGCTGTATTAGCACAATGCTAGTTTCTCTTATTATGATATCTAAATTATATGTATAATTTCCTGTATGGCAGTTCCTGCTGTGGTTAAAAGATTATTGAAGGTCAACTTCAGCTCTGGCGCATGTCTTTGAATATCTCAACTCCGAAGATATCTGCCTATTCACAAATTCCTTTCATGATAGGCTAGATAAATCAAATCTCTGACGGAGGATGAAGGAAAATCTATTCAAACAATTTTTCAATCGGCTTATTTATCTGCTTATTAAAAGAGCCAAGAGGCCAGCACTTTTCATGAATGCACATTAAATACTCACATATGACGGTTAGCATGACTGTCGGCTCAAAATGAACCGAATCCTAAAGTTGGATTTTTAAATTGACCAAGTAAGGTAGTGGAATATGCTTGTTTTCCAAAATGGATTGAGGTTTGTAAATATAATTCACATATTCTCTGTCGCATGGGCTAGAGGTCAAATGAAGGTTAGAGTATGTAACAATCAGAGAGGTTGGTTCTGAGCTAGGAATTAATGGTATAGATGACAAAACATGTATACAACAAAATTATCTATAATCATTTTAGATAATGCTATTTAAACGTTACAACTATTGTGTCCAATTGTCGAATAGATCACGTGACAGATACATACCTAGTTTATTTTTGAAAATTTATGAAATTCGTGATTCCTACTTGTTTAATTTAACTCATCATCTTCGGCCTACCCTTTCATATGCCTAACCTTTTGATCAAACAACTTCATAGTAACTTCAAAAGGTTTGAAGCGACATTTGTTATCTAAAGGCTTACAATATACTCAAAAAACGTAAGGAACATACCCACCTGTATAACTCTGTCATTTTTTAAAGAAATTGGGGGAATTCAATGTCTGTATATATGTATCTTTATTGACTTGTGATATTCACCACAAACTATGTAGTATACATATCATAGCATCATATATTTCACATAAGCAATAAAACAAAATTAAGAGTAATAAATAACAAAACGAAGAGAGAAAGTTCTAACATAAACAAAAGGTAGAGTTATTTGCATATTGCCTATTAAATTAGGTCACATCGGTTGGAGATAGTCGTACGACTCTATTATGGCATGAGAATTTTCTCCAAAATGGAGTTGCAAGGAGTTGCATGCGATTTATTATAAATTGAATGTAGTGGTCGCATTGAGCTAGTTTCCCACTATGAAGAACTGAGATAAGACCTTGCCAAGGACACCCACATTTGATGTTCATGGAAGATTCTGCATGTTAGTCTTGTTTATTCGTGTTTGTTCCTAGAAACATTTCAGAACATCTTGGCTGAGACCTAGCAGAGTCTCGAAGTTTTGAACATGCTCAAAACATTCTTGGAAGTTCTTGGGTCATAGATCAATGATTGTGGGTCCTAACTTATTCCTAGGAGGGTTCCTAAGACATTCCTTGGATATTCATCTTAATATTCTCGTGTGTTCGGGACCAAATATTTCAATAAAAAACTCTTACCGTATTCTCAGGAATGTCCTAAGAACATTCCTGAGAATGACTACAAATATGATAGCACTACCAGAACTAAGAAGAATGCATCACGTGACTTGCCGTTGATCGTCTTAATTTGTGTGTTTGGGACAAAATATTTCATTAAAAAATTCTTACCGTATTCTCAGGAATGTCCGAAGAACATTCCTAAGAATGACTACAAATATGATAGCACTGCCAGAACTAAGTAGAACGCATCAGGTGACTTGCCGGAAAGAAGGGCACTTTATGTAAACATAGCATCATGAGGCAGAGGCACGTGAATCACTAGTTCAAGAAAAGCTCCAAAAATATGCAAAACTGATAAGCAAAAGAAAAATATAAAGATGAGTGAGGAAATGGATGCTACGAAGGACAGCACAGGTGAATCAACATCTCCAAATCCCATTCAATTTCACTGTGGGGCCAAATGGGCCCAAATTGCCAAGTTGAGAGCATATGTGGTCATATCTTTGTAAGACATTTTCATATTCTCATCATTTTTGACCACATGATAGCCAATAGGGATACAATATAATAAACCCAAATGACATTGATTGACCTTGGATGACCTTGAAATGACATAAGAAAACATTTTTTTCTCAGCATATCCCTCTTTCAATCACATTTTCTGCCCATAATTGGATGAAAATGAAAAATCTGCTCTCATACGATTTTGAGCAAGGCACTATAGAATACATTTACAAAAAAATCGGCACAAAAAGTAAAGAAATGAAATTTTTTTGTGAAGATCGAAATTAACATATGCATTTTCTTTTCTACTGCCAGACATGTAAGCCCTACCAAGATGAAAATCAAATAACTAATTAGAGCTAAAAGTGCAGATATCATTTCAAAAAAGACCATCCCGATATCTACTTCCATTGCAAAGATATGTCCAATTTTCGAAAATCGAAGATGGCCGCCTAGGGCGGCCATCTTGAATTTTTGAGGTCAAAGGTCATCGCAGATTTCGAAAATAGGAGATAACTTTGCGATGAAAGCAAATATTGGGGTGATCTTTTTTTAATGATATCTTCTCCTTGAGCCCAACCTGATAATGTGGGTTTGGTATTGGTTGGGGTGCTGGTTATGGCGCAAGAAAAGCAAATAAATATCTTCATATCATACTTCATAAACAATTTTAAAAGTTGTTTTTTCTGAACAGATTTTCTTGAAAACATATACTAGAGTATGATGTCTATGATAATAAGGAGGAGTAATTTCCATTTTTGTATTATTAAGGGGCAATACCTTGGACCAAAAATCATATATGTTGAAAATACAGAGTTAAAGGTCATTTCAAGGTCATAAGAGGTCATATCAATGTCATCTTAATTTTTCAAATGTTTTGTACATCTGCAAGCTATTTGGTGGCCAGATTTCATAAAGTTTCGTTCATGCACTCCAGAGATACAGGGCCACTTGACAATTTGGGCCCATTTGGCCCCATAGTGTTGTGGCAGAATTTGTGAAAAAAATATAGAACCATTCAAAAACGCACATGGTTTCGGGATGGACTATCCAAAATTTGTTGATCACATCTATTCAGATAATGTAGTGACAACAATTGAAATGAATCATGTGAGTATCAACAAATAAAGATATGTTATTATGTTTAAAATAAACTCATTTGAATATTGCCCAAGTGCTTTTTTTGTTTATTAGCCTTTAGTCTTAAATAATTCTTAGCATAGTTGAGCTACTGTCCTAGGAATTTATCAAAAGTTACTTAAGAATTTCTTATGTTGGTCTTAGCAAGTTTGCAAATATCCTAAAAATATCTTATATACTCTTAACTTACTCTCATGATGTTCTCAAGACTATTCCTTGGACATTCCTAAGACAGTTCTTAAAAACTTCTTATCAACTTATAACTTGTTCTTGCCCATTTTCGAGGTACATTTTGGCCACAACTTTCAGACAAGTTCACCCTCTGCTGAGTGAATTTTAAGTTCTTGTCTGAGTTCTTGGTAGTGGGAAACTAGACTTAAACTAGTTTCCCAGTATAAAGAATTCAGACAAGACATTGCCAAGAACACCCAAAAGTGGTGTTCTTGGAAGACTCTGCATGTCATTCTTGTTAATTCGTGTTTGTTCCTAGGAATATCACAGAACATCTTGGTTGAGTCCTAGCAGAGTCTCGAAGTTTTGAACATGTTCAAAACATTCTTGGAAGTTTTTGAGTCATGGATCAATGATTGTTGGTCCTAACTCATTCCTAGGAGTATTCCTAAGAAATCCCTAGGATATTCGTCTTAAGCGTCCGTCCCACTGTCAAGAACACATCCAAGACTATACCAAGAAACTCTAAAAATTGAGATATTTGCCAGTTCTTGGAAAAATTCTGCATTGGATGGTCTTTGTTTGTTCTTGATGTGTTGCTGGATGTTCTTGGATGTTCTTCATATGTTCTGGAACATCCAAGAAAGTTTTGGAATGTTCAAACTTTTCTTGAATTTTCTTGTCTCACGCTTCAATGATTTTGGTTCTTAGTACAGTTGTAACACCTTCTGAACTCGTTAGTGTTACATTCTTGTCCATTTTTGTCATTCTTGTTGACTCTTCCCTATTCTTGGTTGCAAAAATCTTCGTTAAGTCGGGGTTGATTCCTGGGAATGTACTAGGAATGAGCTAGGAATGAGGAAGAAAGTACCACGCATGCATTATGAACTCATTAACATATCGAGGCAAACACGTGACCATGCTCTAATTTTAAGTAGGTCACCTAAAGTAAACATGTCAAGCCGAGCAAGGCCTAAATTGAGGCACTCGCGCATGTTATTTTCTTTGTCATAGTTCTCAACAATAAGCTAATTCCATTGTTGATGGCAGCATTCTGCTCAGGCCTTGACATACTTTCGCTACGCGTGGGGATCTTGAAAGCATGACGTCCTCAACAATAAAGAGAATCATGAAACGGCACCTTGACGACCACTCTCCGACCCAGAGATCCAGCTACGCATAGTATCTCTGCCACTTCACCGGTTCTATTTCGCGGAATATTTTGATGAGTGACGTCATTGAATGTATCCCATTGGTCAGAAAGTGTGATGTACGCCACGCACGTGGTCTTATTTACAATCAACAATGACATAGCACTGACCTCTTCCTCTAAGTCACTTAAAGTGCAAGAGCACTGGACGGCCGACTTATATATAATATATATATATATATATATATATATATATATATATATATATATATATATATATATATATATATATATATATATATATATATATATATATATATATATATGTATATATATATATATGTATATATATATATGTATATATATATATATATATATATATATATATATATATATATATATATATATATATATATATATATATATATATATATATATATATATATATATATATATATATATATATATATATATATATATATATATATATATATATATATATATATATATATATATATATATATATATATATATATATATATATATATATATATTTATATATATATATATATATATATATACATATATACATATATATATATATATATATATATATATGTATATATGTATATATATATATATATATATATATATAAATATATATATATATATATATATATATATATATATATATATGATGAATATCAAGCAAATATCGATGGTAATGACAGAAAAAATTTATATATGTATATATATATATATATATATATATATATATATATATATATATATATATATATATATATATATAAATATATATATATATATATATATATATATATATATATATATATATATATATATATATATATATATATATATATATATATATATATACATATATAAAATTTTTCTGTCATTACCATCGATATTTGCTTGATATTCATCTATTAACATTTGGTTTTTCAAACAAGCTTTAACATCAGAAAGGCTGTATGGTTTACAATTTTGTCTATTTCGATAAATAAATTCGATAAATAAATTTGGTATCATCATTTATAATGATACCTATGTGGTGGGAGAATATATTTTTTCCCACATTCGGATTCTCCCTCTAACACCAGTTCTGTTATACAGCTTTTTTCAAGCTGTTCGCGGTCAGGCTCCTTAATTTTTATACTGGCTATCTGCTTGTAGGCAGTTCCTCGTTTCTTGAATTTATCATTTTTTGATGTCTGCAAACGGTGGACAAGCTGTTGCCAATGAGACATTTTATATGCCCAACATGATGCTGCTTTGGAGCACATGCTAGACTCTATCATCCAATTGAGCCTTTTTCCAATTCTGGTCATAGTTTGATTGCATTCTTTCATGAGGAGAGTGCAACTTAGTTTTCTTGATACTCCCTCAGGGAAAAAAACACATTTTTAATAATGATACTAAGAATGAAAATTGAAGAATGAAATACATTTCTGTCCCATTCTATGACTGAACAATAATTTCAGTCCAAGTTGATGACTGCCACACTATGCAGGTAGCCACCAGCTGATTATTTTGTAGACAATGCAACAATGATTTTGCATTGTTGACGACACTATGCTTAGCTGTATTGTACTGTTCATTGTGATGACAACAATATGTGTATGTCACTCTCCTGTCAAAGTGACATCACAGTGACAACAATGGCCAGTCAACTATGATGTCATTATGATGACACTTACTGACAACAATGGAATGGAGCAATGCTGTTTCGTAGCAACAGCATGGTCACCCATTGTTCGGGCATTTCATAACCTACTGACATTCTCATTCAGTTTCTAAACAGGCTGCACAATCAGCAGGGCAAATTCTATGCTCTTCATCACTGACTGGTAGACTTTAATTCTAACAGCCAATCAGGCAAGCATACCTGCCGGGTATCAGCCTTACTCAGGATCATCACAGATGATCTCAGTCATTGCACATTTAATGCAATGCTATATTTTATTTACTTTATTTACGGTACCCATCTGGTGAGTCAAGCCTGATGGATTATGAATTATGCCTCGTATTTGTATAGGATCCCGTAATTTCCGGGCACCTCTGTACTGTGCCTCGTAAATTTCAGAAACAACGTTGTGTTGTCTGCATATTGGGACAACTTGTGTTCTTTGTTATGTATTGTTATTCCTTTTATGTTAGTATTTGTTCTAATTGCTTCAGCTAAAAAATCTGCTGCTAACACAAACAGGTAGGGTGATATAGGATCCCCCTGCCTGCACCCCCTTCCCAAAGCTATTTCATCTGAGAGGTACCCATTTTGTAAAATTTTTGAATTAGAATTTAGTTGAAATGACCTGACCCAGCTAATTATGTTTTCACCAAAATTGAATTTTTCCAAGCTATTCAATATAAACTTCCAGGAAATCAAATCAAATGACTTTTCAAAATTTATTAGAATAATTAAACCTTTTGAATTATGAGACTCGCATTCTTTTATTATGTCATAAGTTAACCTAGTGTTTTCACCAATAAATCTCCCATTTATGAATCCTTTCTGGTCTACATGTATAAGTTTTGGAAGAAGTTGTTTGATTCTTTCTGCTAAGATTCCTGAATGAAATTTATAAATTGAGTTAAGTAATGTTATGGGTCTCCAATTCTTTAGGTCATTGCGCATTCTACCCCCTTTAGGAATACATGTAATTATCCCGCTTATCTGTCTCTTATTTAGTTCCCCTTTATTTCTATAGTGATTCATTATCTGTAGTAAGAGTACTTGAATTTGGTTCCAAAATATTTTAGAAAATTCATTTGAAAAGCTGTCAGGCCCAGCGCTCTTCTTATTTTTACTTTTATATACAATATATTTAAGATATTCTATGCTAATCTCCATTTCTATTTCCTTTTTTTCCCATCTAATTTAGTTTAGGTATCTTATTAGCTATATGTTCATAGTTAGTATTGTTAATGTCTGCTGTCTTTTTTTCTTTATAGAGCATCTCTTAAAACTTTTCCATTTCTTTTAAGATTTCAGTTGGTTTTGTTATACTTTGGCTTCCTTTTTTATTTCTCTGATATGTTTTGACACAAAGTTTCTGTTTTCTAGGTTTAAAAAGAACTTTGATGGTTTTTCACTCTCTCATAGTTGTTGCCATCTTGCTCTTATTAATGATCCTTTTAATTTGTATTCTCGAATCTCCTCTAATTCATTCTCTTTGTTAATGAAATTCCTCATCCATTCTAAGTCAGATATGTGTTCATGTATATGTTGTGTGTCTTTTTCTATCTCTGAGGTTAATTGCTTTTCTCTGGCTTCTTATTTTCTTTTCTTTTCAGATGCATAGGTGATAATTATTCCCCTTAATTGTGCTTGTAGAACCTCCCAGAATAGACCTATTTCAATCATTAGTTCAATCTTTTCTGTAGTATATTTTTTAACATACTCGGGATGGTAAGGGGTGCAAGCATAAGTTTTTGATAAGTGTAGTCATCTTATCATCCATTAATAGTGAATTTTTCAGTTTCCATATTCCTTTTCCTTTTTTATTTTTACGAATGAATAATTCTAGTTGTATATATATATATATATATATATATATATATATATATATATATATATATATATATATATATATATATATATATATATATATATGTATATATATATATATATATATATATATATATATATATATATATATATATATATATATATATTTATATATAAATATACACACACTTATATATTATTACAATGTTTATATCCTTTATTAGATCACTCTGTATAAACCAGAGAACTTTTATCACTGTTTGGTAAATGTTTAGCTGTTAGATGACAAGTCTTGTTTTCCTCTTTCACCTTCGTTTCCTTACTTCACATATACCATATCAACCTTCTCCCATGAGCATTGGGAATGGACTATGAAGAGAGACCTTTGCTTCCCCTTGCCATTCATTGGTTATGCAGAAAAGTCTTGTGCTCAGTATCTCTACGTGTTATCATGTTAGAATGCCAGCTTGTGTATTTCGTATGACTTTCCGATTTACATTCAGAACCCATATGTATCCACCTCTCATTGCTATTTAATACCTTACTCACTAATTTCTGTGGTAGTAAGTGTGGAGAGGTTGCAATTATTCCGCCATCAACCCGGCTACCATGCTTAATTAATATCTTTTCTGTTTATATAATTACTTTTTGTTTCCAGCTTTCTTGGTATCTGATGTACGTAGGCATAGCTATCATAATAATAAAGAAATAAACCTTTATGCAATATATTGACTTGAGATTTAATGTTAGAACATAGGGAGACAGCTTGTGTTTCATTTGTTAAATATTTAGTTTTTATGTGAATGCTGCATGTACTAGCCTGGAAGAATCATTACCGGGGATTGCATATTTTAGTAAATAGTTTTATAGTTGGACAATTCCAGTATCCATATTTGGCTAATATCATCGATTTCTCAAAGGGATTGATTTTTGATCATGACCCAATATCATTATTTATTGTCTCTAAACTTGATATGCATGGGATGCAACAAAATAGCTTAATTGTTTCAACATTTATTTTTTCTTATGATACCTGCCTTGTTTTATTATGAGTGGTACAGGGTTACTTAGGTTACAACTTAGCACTTTGGTGACCCTGTTGCCACTCACATATTGCCCTGTTATTCTATTTTCATTTATTATGTGTTATACCCAAAAGGCAGGTATTATAATCTTTCTATATTGTCTCCAAACTTGATATGCATGGGATGCAACAAACCAACTTAACTGTTTCAACATGCTGTTTTTTAGTAATGCCTGCCTTGTTTTTTGGTGAGTGTTACAGGGTCACTTAGGTACAACTTAGCACTTCAATTGGTTTAACCTTTTCAGCTGTTACCACTTATATGATGCTCTTGTATTCTTTTTTCATTATTCAAGTGGTATTCCTTAAAGGCAGGTATTTTAAATCTTTATGGTATATTGTTGAGTATACCATACCTGTGATTGAGTCCCAAGGCCATCTTAAGTTTAACACTTGGTGTGAGGTTTTCAATCAACACCATTATGTACTAAAGACCAAGTTCTCGTTATTCCTAAAAAATAATCTGACTGACGGAGGGTCAAATATACCTTGACCTTTAGCTAAATTTTATTTTTTTCTCAGGTTAAACACCTACTTCTTAAACTCTTCTTTTTATCTTTTGTTCCCTTTCTAGTTTTGTCAATTTTCTGTCTTCTGGAACATCACTTTTAGAGTAGACTTATTCTTCTCTAGGCAAATCCAGCGGAAAATTGACAAGGTTATGGAGTCACTCTGTACTTTGGACATTATCAATACAAGTATTAACTATGAGTTTTTGGGAGTTATCAGAAACTTCGTTCGTTGCGTGCCAGCCCTATCGCCTGTTCCAGCAACCCTAATAGATAGATATCCCATATGATAGATTGACTATACAATCTTTAAATGCTCGGGGACTTAGACAGGAAAGTAAGAGATTTGACTTTTTCAACTCTTTCAAACAACAAAAGTTAGACATAGTTCTTGTCCAAGAAAATCATTGGCTCCCTGATGACATCCCCAAATTAAGCAAAGAATGGAATGTAACCTTTCACTGCTCAGGTACATTGACAAATACTCGAGGGAGGAGTCAGTATAATTATCATCAACTCCTTTGAACATAAGGTAAATGAAGTCATAACAGACACTAACGGTAGATTCCTCTTAGTAAAAATTGAAATACCAGACCTATGTTGCTTTTCCTTAGTCAATATCTATGGCCAAACATTGATGATGCCAATTGGCTTGATTAAGTTATCCATAAGTTAGATGCTGTTTTATTGGACAACCAAAAATGGATGGGTGACTGGAATACCCCACTGGAGATAATTGATACATACAATTACCAGTTCATAAGACATAACAATATCAATCAATAGATCAAAAAGTTGATCTCTCTAAAGAACACCTAGATATCTGGGGAGAACAGAATCCTGATACTTTACGTTTCACCTGGGGTTCAGAAAAACATATAAACGGTCCAGATTAGATTATTGCCTGATATCCCAAGGGATAATGGGCCTTTGTCCTAAAACAGAAATTAAATCGGCATATAGAAGTGATCATTCACCAATTGAAATTTCACTTAATGTCTCTTAATAACCTCGTGGCAGAGGCCAGTGGAATTTCAATAACAAACTGCTTGAGCTCAATGAATAACTGGACTTAGTAAAACAAAGTAAAGTAAAGTAAAGCCATTTACGCTTTGCCTGTCTATGATTCAGAATATGTAGAAAGGAATGAAGGAACAGACTTGGAACTTAATATCAGTGATGCTTTATTTCTTGACACACTGCTATGTCAAATACGAGGTGAGACATAAAATTCTCTAAAAATAGAAAGGGAGAACAGAGCTTATGAGAATAGTAGAAAGCATCACCGCAATTGAAAAATCAATTGATTCCAGTGAAGATTTGGCTAATAAACAAGTATTATCAGATTATCTAGACAGCAAGAATGAAGAACTTGAGACTTTTCAAAGACATTTTGTTATGAATTTAAAAACTGTATTTTTAGAGCAGTCAACAACGCAATTAAAAAAAAATCACTCTCTGAAATTATTAAAAGAGGAAGTATCACATGTATTCCAAAACAGGGCAAAGACAGGAACGTATGGAAGAACTGGGGACCTTTGACAATGCTAAACTGCACTTACAAATATTTTTCGGCAATACTAGCTGACAGATTAATAATAACCTTAGAAACAGTAGTTAGCCCAGACCAGATTGGCATCATCGCAAACAGGTGCATAGGGGATAACACCCGACTCCTCTATGACACAATCAACCATTGTGAGATGGAAGAGAAAGATGGACTGATTATAGTGTTGGACTTCACTAAGGCTTTCAACATTATAGAATGGTCCTACATATAAACTTGCATGCAGATGTTTGGTTATAGAGAAAGGTGCATCTCTTTGATCAAACTCTTACATCAAGGGTCATCTTCAGTGATTGAAAACAATGGGCACTTTTCTCAAAGCATTCTACTGTCATCAGGGCAACCAGGTCTCCCTGTATATCTGTGTATTATGTGCGGAATTATTATCTCACTGTATCAGGGAATGTGGGGACATAAAGGGGATAGAGGTACATGGCACTGAGATAGTTATATCACAATATGCTGAAGATACTACTTTGTTTTTGGAGGGTTTTCTGCAAGCAATAAAGAGGCTTATAGGTCTCCTCAGATGGTTTAAAAGAATATCAGGTCTGGGTATAAATGTCAACAAAACCAATGCAGTCAATATTGGGGTATTAAGGGACAGGAGCTTGCCCTGGGAGGGTAAATATGGTATGGAATGGACAGAAAAGTTCACCGTTTTAGGTGTACATGCAATGTAAACAAAATGGGTGAAATAACAACTTTAGACATTAAAAAAAAATCAATGACATAAAAAATTTAATAAAATTGTGGCAGGCCCGTAACCTCAGCCCATATGGAAAAGTTACAGTAATCAAGTCTCTTTATTTATTTTTTTATCAAAAATGACCCACCTGCTCCTGTCCCTACCAAGCCCTAATAGATCTCTCCTCTCAGAAATCAACACAATTTTTAAAAACTTCCTAAGGAACAACAAACCACCAAAGTTTCGTAATGAAATTATGGAAGCAGATATATTAGACGGAGGTCTAAGATTACACAACCTGGAAAAATTTGATCTTGCATTAAAACTTGTATGGGCCAAAAGACTTTTAAAAGGTGAATCTAAATGGACTGTATATCCATCTTTCTGAGACATTTATGATGAATTTAATTTCGGCCCGGACAAGATGGAAAGAATCAAAGATGTAATCTATAATCCTTTCTTGTCTGATTTTATTAAACGTGTTGATGTTCTGTCCAAAACAGATATCATTACCCATATGGACATTACTGTACACTGCCTTAATAGTCCGTGCTAAAATAGTACGGATCTCTTAGAAAAAAAAATCCGCTTTTTAATAGTCAGGATTAGATACCCAACCGCCGCGCCATCTATCTATCATAACGTAAACTAATTTTTGGCAAGTGAACCGTGATAATAGAGTCGATAATAGACCAAATTCTGACAAGTTTTATTAGTTGGGGGCTCTTACATTTTTTCTTTGACAGGGAAATTGCGGCTAAATTGCAGTTAAAATGTTCAATGCTGCCTGCAAACCCAGATGATGCCTGCCAAGTGAGTTTGAGCACAACTCACCTGGTTGCCATTAGCAACCAGGTAAGTCAAAGGAATGAATGTTACAAACAATTTTTGAAGGGCTTCATGCTCAGGAAGCACTCAAACAGAGGAATGGGAAAGGGATGTGTTAAAATGGCCAAAAACGATCAGAAATATTTCATTTTATTATATTAGCAATGTTAAAGGGTTAAAAAAGGCGTTAGAGAGTTCATTTTACGTATATGACGCCTGAAAAGGTAATTTATAGTGGCAGCACCTATTGACTGACAGGGAAACTAACAGACAAATGGACAAACGTAACCCCCTTCATTACGTTTTTGACGTGTTTTTTTTAAATATTCAGCATTCTTTCAAACAGAAGAATCCGGAATGTTTTTACACTCAGACTATTAAGGCAGTGTACAGTATACATGAAACTCCGTTATGGTTCAATCCAAATCTAAGAATTGATTTTCAAAGGTATCAGGAAAATTAATGTCATAGTGGATACATACAGTAGACCAATGGAACTCCACAATTTCCAAGAAACATTCCAGGTTAAAGCAAACTTCTTAGGTTATGGGAGTGTTTGCATCAAAATAAAAGTTCCTCAACTTCAAAGATTTTCCTAATTTCAAAACACCACTTCCAAGAAACGGCTATCTCAATATAATCGTAAACATGGAGAAAAAAGGAGTCTCCAATTTATATAGATCACTTCATGGGAGACATTACAAAATTATTGAAGAAGCCTGTAACAAATGGAATAACAATGCACACTAAACCGTATCTACTAACAAACTGTCAAATTCTTTTAATAGACATAGTATGTTGATTGATGACTCCTATGCCAAATAAATCCAGTTTAGGACGTAACACCAACAGTTCTTAACGAACGACAGACGGTTTAAAATGGGGATTAAAATAAATGATATGTGTAGTATGTGTCAAGTCGAATCTGACAGCAACCCTCATATGCTGATACACTGTCAAAAATCCAAAAAAACTCTGGTTAGACGTGGAAAGATGGATAATCCATCCGGGTGTCAAAGATTATGTTTTGACTGAAAACAGCATTATAACTGGAGACATAAACAAAGGCCGCCTTCTCACTATTATCATACTATTTGCTAAAATAACTAGAGGAAAAAAATTGAGGAAAAATCTCCAAACATTTTAGTTTCAAAAAATTATTGAAACAACAGTACATACAAGCAAAATATTTTGCAAACATCAATGGCAAGGTTGATAAGTTTGAGAAGGAATGGCACCTTTTAGTTAATGAATGGAATTAAATGCATTATATCACATGCAATAACAATTTAATTTTCAGGCAAATCCTCCCAGATGTTCTATTGTCACAGAATGAAAGTCAATTTAACCCGTTACCCTCTATTGCTCAACTGCGAGACAACCACCAAAATAGTATGTATTAGAATGCAATCGCCATAGCTGGCAGGCAATGAATAAAACCAAAAATTCTTCAAATTTAAAAAATGACCCAATATCATTATTAATCCTTGTTGTGAAAATGGAATACGTCCAGATGTCTTCGAAAAGTCAGTTGTATCACATGAGGCTGTGGTCCGAGTTCAAGACAACTGGCTGAATACAAACATTGGCCTAATCTCGTTTTTACATCAGGGATAACGAATTTATCATCAGTTCCCACAAATTAAATTTGAATTTAAATAAGCACTACAAGTTAACATTTCATGTGCAGTGGATATCGGCGAAAGTTACCTACCTAAATGGCTACCTGCCTAAAAAATGATCTAAATAAATAGAAACCTGCATAAAGGACTACCTGCCTGAATTACTGCCTTATCCCATGGCAACCTAAACAAATAACTACCTACGAAAATATCACCTGTATGAATGGAAACCTGCCTAACGAGTTACCTTCTAAAACAGTACCTGCCTCCTGCAGAAAAGTTTTGTACTCAAACACCCCCTCCCCCCCTCTCTCTCTCTCTCTGTCTCTCTCTCTCTTGGTATCAGAGGTACCTAGGCATAACTATCATAATAATAACGAAATAAAACTATCTGCAATGTGTAGGCTTGAGTTTTATTGACTGAAAAACGGGAGGGGCAGTTTGCGTATCATTTGTTAAATATTCTGTTTTTTGGGAAATGCTACACGTACACATGCAGAAATGCTACATGTCGTAACGAGATTGCGCAATTCTCGTTACGTCAACGTAATTACGAGCTCGTACAATGGCAATTGGACGATACTCTCGTTTCGTAATTAGTATACTAGCCTGGGGAAATCAACACTGGGGTTCGCATGTTTATTCTTTAATGAATTGCTGTATAGTAGGACAATTCCATTATAAATATTTGGCTAATATCATTGATTTCTCAGAATCCTCAAAGGTGCCCGAATGGCAAAGACAAAAAGGGTTGTCCATGTCAACCACTACAGTTCCCACCCTATTAATGAGTTAGTAAAAAACGTATTTATCGAGAGGAATACTTTTCAAGTTTTTGCTGAAGGCATCATCGTAGACCACTTTCCCCATTTTCCCTGCAAATTATTCAAATAAATAATCATTTCTTTCTTCATATTCTAAGAGAATCGCTACCTCACATCGCACAGTACAAGGCAGCAGGTGGATTTATAATGTTGTCATATCTCTGGAAACTCACTTCTCCTTGCCCTCCATTGGTTATGCAGAAAAGTTCTGTGTTTAACCTCTCATTACCTAGTTATCACGTTAGAGCGTCAGCCAATGCATTCTCTTTGACTTTCCAAATTAAAATTCAAATAGAAAATAATGCAGAACCCATACACACCCACCTCTCATTGCTATTTCATATCTTACTCTCTAATTTGTATGGTAGTAAGTGTGAAGAGGTTGCAATCAAGGAGAACTGTAGGCATGGATGGGTTAGATTTGTGCTCCTCTCCGCCTCAGCTTGCTTTATTTCTACCTAAACATGTAGGCCTAGAGTAGAAGCTGTAGAATCAAAAGCCAAGTAATGTACTTTCCAAAAAAAATGGCAAAAACTGATGATAATCAAAATTTGAAAGTCCAAATCAAGGAGAACTGTATAAGGCATGGATGGGTTGGATTTGTGCTCCTCTCCGAGCTTGCTTTATTTCTACCTAAACATGTAGGCAACTATCTTGTTTTCAAGCTAGGGGGCTCCACATTACCGGCATTTATAACCCCCGCCCCCCCCCCCCCCCCCCCCCCCGCCCCCCGCGCGGGAAAAATAAAGTTTTAGTAACCACCCCCCCCCCATTTAGAGGTTGGGAATATTTCAGAATATCATCATAGAGTAACATTGGCACAAGATGTAAAACAACTCTATCAATAATGGTAACATGTATCTATACATATCTAAACATATCAATATCTAACATATACCGACCTGTCTATCTGTATGTATTATTTTCTATTCGATATTTTTTTTTAATTTCTATTCTTTTTATCTACCTACTTATCTATGTGTGTGTGTGTGTGTTCACATAACTATATTATAAGAGTGTAGGCCCTTTCCTTTGCAACGGGTAATCTCTGTTGCCACACCTGCTTCCCTTATTCTGAGGGGGCCGTCTTGTGGACATATAAAGAAATGAGCAAAAGGGTGCTTTTGATGCCGATTCCTAGAGCCGTATTAGAGCTCTCTGTGTGCCTGTTTCAGGAGAGAGAGAGAGGGGGAAGAGTTAAATAGGTACAGAGAGACATACAGATAGAGAGAGAGAGAGAGAGAGAGAGAGAGAGAGAGAGAGAGAGAGAGAGAGAGAGAGAGAGGGGGTGGGGGTCGGGCAGATAGACAGACAGATAGACATATCGATATACAAATGACATACTTTTACTTTAGTTTTAAAGTAAAATTGTTGGCATTAGATATATCAGTGATTATCATAAACGTACACCGCCCCTTCTCTTATACATATCTAAACATATCAATATACAACATATACCGACCTGTCTATCTGTATGTATTATTTTCTATTCAATATTTTTATATCATCAACAGTGTATTTCAATTATACATCATACATACATCCTACTATACTGCAGAGCCATCTATCCACAAGGGAGGACATTAAAAATAAGGCCTGGGAGGCAGGCTACTCAGTGATACGCCGGTCGCCGTCTTATCACAACCTGCAACCATGGATCGTGTGGCAGAGGTCAACGCTCTTCACTTCCAGTACTTGTCTTATTACATTGGCCACGGAATTTGTGTTGCTATGATACGATCAGCCCGTGACCTGCGGCAGCTAATATGACGGCAAGTGGGGCATTCCCTGCTGGACAGCGAGAGGACTGGATCCAAGGCGGAAATACAGTACTAGATTTCATCAGCAACCACTTTGGGACGTTCGCAGACATTTGCTTGATCAAGATGCGAGAATTATCCCAAGAGATACAAGAGGTTGCAGACGCTGCACAAGCTGAGATGAGAGCTCAGGTAGCCCAAGCAAGAGCTGACGGGCTGATTTAATTTGAGTCATCCCATGCCCAGCAATTCTCGATATAGCTGGAGCAAAACAGTCTTTTTAAAGACTAACAAATTAGCAGAAAGAGCTTTTCCTATCCGCGATGTTGTTTGCCTAAAAACCCTCGCCCGTCATCTATCTGATTTTTGTATTGCGGGTCTATGATTAATTTATAACGTATTTCCTATGTACCAATGGTCCAGGCTACTCTAGCATCTTATTTTCAGTGGTAATCCCACAGTGGTTTGCTGGAAAAGTGTGACATTTCCCAGTCTTTGTTAATATATAATGTTGTTAAATCCAACCCACATCACTCCTGCAAAGTTTCGGAACATAATTCATAATGCCTAAGATATTTCCATGAGACACTAAGGTCCTGGCAACTGTTGACAACCAATTTTACAGTGGAAACACCATTTGGGATGTTGGAATAGATAGGATTTTCCGAGTACAACTCGGTTTGAAATTTGAGTATTGAATTACAATTATCCAACCAAAGATTCGCGATATAAAAATGAAACTCCATGGACTTTATTGTCAGCCACTCTGGTCCAGGCGTCTGCTTACATCCAGTGATCACATGTAGAAAATACCCCGTTTCGTTCGCCGATCAGCCGCCAGGAGGCTTCGGTACGTTTCTGGGTTCCCTGGATACCCAATAGACCCAAATATTTCTGCGAATTCAAAGATTAACTGCGAATTACAAGTTTTCTTACATCGATTATTAATGCTTATAAGCAAAATCCCAACATCAATTCCAATAATGGATCACGAATATATTTAATTGCAATGGCTTTTCCGAATTTACAAAGGTCCACGCTACTGTGGAATCTTATTTTCAGTGGGAAATCACCTCTGGCTCGCAGGAATGGAATTGGTAGTATCATCGTAGTATCATTTTATAGTATATAAGCAACTGATGACATCCAAATTATCAGAAGAAATACCCCTCCTAGTTCGCCATGGGAGATTTGGCATTTCCTAGATCTATATCAACGAATTTTGGTGTTTGTAAAACAGACCTCCAACTACCCAATCAAAGATCCACGATATGATCAAGAATCCCAAAGATAAATCCTAGATCCATAATTGTCCAGGCGACTGTGCCTTACAGTTTCTTCCGGTAAAACACCCCCTAGGTTCGCCGGTCAGCCGCTAGGCGGCTTCGGTATGCAACTTGGGATGTTACTGGTGTGCCCCTAAACTGCCTATATATTAGCGGGGAAACGATGATGAGATCGGAATTACAAGGTTATATTAAATGGCTAATTGATACTTGATATCTATCCCAAATCTGCCCCTCTGTTATGGTATATGTATTGGAATTTAAATATCAATATCCTAAGAGCCTAAGGACCAGGCCCTTGATGACAACCATTACTACAGTATAAAAAAAAACCTGGGACGTCGTAATGGAATTAATCTTTCCCGGTTATATGTGATCGATCTTTGACAAGATATTAGTAACCGTTTGGTTCGCTCGGCTGCCAGCCGCTAGTCTGCTTTGGTACGAATCTTGTGTTGCTCCTGTGGTGCCCTATAGTGCCGAAATATTAGTGGGGAATCTTGGTATAGATGGGAATTTCAAGGATATTTTTCATCGTTTCCTGATGCTTGAAACCTATCCCACAATTATCCGATCATTATTCGTAATAATATGTTGATTATAATGAAATTTCTGAGTATCTAAGCAACTGATATCAACCAAATGATCAGGATAAATACCCCACCCCCCCCCCCCCCCCCCCCCCCCCAAGTTCGCCGTAGAAGAATAGGTGTATCCTAGATATATGGCAACGAAAATTGTTGTTTGAAACCAAGGCTCAAACTGCCCAAGCAAAGTTCCACGATATAATCAAGATATCTAAAGATATTTCCTAGATCCATCATTGACCATGCGACTGTCCACATCCAGTTTTTCCCGGTTAATCACCCCTTTGGTTCGCCGGTCAGCCGCTAGGCGGCTTCGGTACGCATCTTGGGATGTTGCTTGGGTGCCCTGGAACTGCTTACTTATTAGAGGGGCGACTTGGAAAAGATTGGAATAACACGGTTATTTTACATGGCTAATTGATACTTGATATCCATCCCACTACTATCCCGCTATTATTGTTGGTATATGGGTATTATAATAGCAAATTCCAAAGAGACGAAGGTCCAGGTGCCTGTTGACAGGCAATTCCTCAGGAAAAAAAAACTTTTGGATCGCCGTAATGGATATTAATATTTCACGAATATATGGGAGCGATATTGGACATCTAATTTTCATAGTAAAATTTCTCATGGTTCGCCGACAGGGTATTAAAATTTTTCGGATTTTTGTGAACGAAATTTGAAGACCAACCACCAATCACCCAACCAAAGTTTCTCGAAATATCATTGAATTTAAAAGATATTACTAGGAGTCACAATTAACAGGGGTGTCCAACCTCAGACTTCTAGTAACGTAATCTTACAAGACCATTAGCACAAGCTTTGCAGGGTGAGGGGAGTGGGAGAAGAATGCGCACTGCAGGTTGGGGTAATTAAAGCATGGTACAACCACTAGAGTGACTTATAGTTCTAAAACTCTCCATCTGGGGGACACTTGTATCGATATAAAAGGTATTAAACCATAACAAATGGCAATGTATCAATTTCACTGTTGTTATTTCCTAGCCATGATACTGCTATATATACTAGAATACTTCAATGGTGGTTATACACTATATTAAGTTTTGAAGGGGAAAAAGTGGTGGGACTGCTCAATTTTTTCACTGGTGACCAGGCTCTCATCACGTTTCAGCTGAAATCAGTATTAAAAAGATCCAACCTATGGTGAACTGGGAGCTGGTGTGGTCCAGATGTAGCTGGGCCAACAATGGTCTTGGGTTTCAAATAAGAGTTAAATGGAAGGGCTATTCCCTGTATCATACACGTTATCATGTTGGTACATGAAAGGTTTGGACACGGTTCAATAGGGCCCAGGCATCCTTACCCCAACAGGGTCCAAGGCCTTCCTATTTGTTATTCACATCCTTGCAGGTGGTTGATATTAATGGCTTCAGTTTACTTAGTGAACATCTAACATCGTTGTTTCTTGGATGGTCTTTGTTTGTTCTTGATGTGTTGCTGGATGTTCTTGGATGTTCTTCATATGTTCTGGAACATCCAAGAATGTTTTGGAATGTTCAAACCTTTCTTGAATTTTCTTGTCTCACGCTTCAATGATTTTGGTTCTTAGTACAGTTGTAACACCTTCTGAACTCGTTAGTGTTACATTCTTGTCCATTTTTTGTCATTCTTGTTGATTCTTCCCTATTCTTGGTTGCAAAATTCTTCGTTAAGTCGGGGTTGATTCCTGGGAATGTACTAGGAATGAGCTAGGAATGAGGAAGAAAGTACCACGCATGCATTATGAACTCATTAACATATCGAGGCAAACACGTGACCATGCTCTAATTTTAAGTAGGTCACCTAAAGTAAACATGTCAAGCCGAGCAAGGCCTAAATTGAGGCACTCGCGCATGTTATTTTCTTTGTCATAGTTCTCAACAATAAGCTAATTCCATTGTTGATGGCAGCATTCTGCTCAGGCCTTGACATACTTTCGCCATGCGTGGGGATCTTGAAAGCATGACGTCCTCAACAATAAAGAGAATCATGAAACGGCACCTTGACGACCACTCTCCGACCCAGAGATCCAGCTACGCATAGTATAGTTATATATATATATATATACATATGTATATATATATATATATATATATATATATATATATATATATATATAAATATATATATATATAGTTATATATATATATATATATATATATATAGTTATATATATATATATATATATTATAATTCGTAACTGCTGTTTTATATTTCTTTGAAATTGTTCATACATAGTTTCATTATACAATTCACATCAATAAATGATATCATTGTCACAATTAGTACATCATTTGTAACATCATTTGTCTCATTTCCATATATCACAATGCATCGTCAGGTTTGACATACCATACAACAAAAAAATATAAATAAAGATAAGTTTCAGTGTTTATAATATAGATTGGTATATAGTCTCCATGTTTGTAAAAATTTTCTGTCATTACCATCGATATTTGCTTGATATTCATCTATTAACATTTGGTTTTTCAAACAAGCTTTAACATCAGAAAGGCTGTATGGTTTACAATTTTGTCTATTTCGATAAATAAATTCGATAAATAAATTTGGTATCATCAATAATAATGATACCTATGTGGTAGGAGAATATATTTTTTCCCACATTCGGATTCTCCCTTTAACACCAGTTCTGTTATACAGCTTTTTTCAAGCTGTTCGCGGTCAGGCTCCTTAATTTTTATACTGGCTATCTGCTTGTAGGCAGTTCCTCGTTTCTCGAATTTATCATTTTTTGATGTCTGCAAACGGTGGACAAGCAGTTGCCAATGAGACATTTTATATGCCCAACATGATGCTGCTTTGGAGCACATGCTAGACTCTATCATCCAATTGAGCCTTTTTCCAATTCTGGTCATAGTTTGATTGCATTCTTTCATGAGGAGAGTGCAATTTAGTTTTCTTGATACTCCCTCAGGGAAAAAAAACACATTTTTAATAATGATACTAAGAATGAAAATTGAAGAATGAAATACATTTCTGTCCCATTCTATGACTGAACAATAATTTCAGTCCAAGTTAATGACTGCCACACTATGCAGGTAGCCACCAGCTGATTATTTTGTAGACAATGCAACAATGATTTTGCATTGTTGACAACACTATGCTTAGCTGTATTGTACTGTTCATTGTGATGACAACAATATGTGTATGTCACTCTCCTGTCATAGTGACATCACAGTGACAACAATGGCCAGTCAACTATGATGTCATTATGATGACACTTACTGACAACAATGGAATTGAGCAATGCTGTTTCATAGCAACAGCATGGTCACCCATTGTTCGGGCATTTCATAACCTACTGACATTCTCATTCAGTTTCTAAACAGGCTGCACAATCAGCAGGGCAAATTCTACACTGACTGCTAGACTTTAATTTTAACAGCCAATCAGGCAAGCATACCTGCCGGGTATCAGTCTTACTCAGGATCATCACAGATGATCTCAGTCATTGCACATTTAATGCAATGCTATATTTTATTTACTTTATTTACGGTACCCATCTGGTGAGTCAAGCCTGATGGATAATGAATTATGCCTCGTATTTGTATAGGATCCCGTAATTTCCGGGCACCTCTGTACTGTGCCTTACCTCGTTCTCCTTACTATTTCGATAAATAACTCTTTGTGGCAAGAATGGTCTTATCTATAATATCTTCTGGACACCCTGTTCCCATAATTTTGTATACATCTGGAATATTTATTCCACCATCTAAAACTTGTCTTAACCAACGTTCTATTTCTTTCCAAAAAATTCTTACTACTCCACATTGTAAGAAGGCATGCTCCACTGATTCTTCAATACTCCCACAATATGGACAATTACTAGTATTTGATAGGCCCATTACCTGTAATTTTTTGTTAGTCACTATTCTCTTATGTAATAGTTTAAATTGTAAATATTTTGTAAAAGAACCTTCTTTCATTTTTTTATTTGCTTAAAAGATCTCTCAACTATATAGTATGATATTTTTTCATTTAGAGTTAGTTCCCATTTCTGTTGTGTTTCAATAACTATATTTTGATTTGTATTGATCATCAAATTGTATGTTTGCGAGCAGCCCTTCTTATTATAATCTATTTTGAAGAGGAGAATGGGTATATAAGGGCCGAACATTTCATTTTCTTCTTGCTGTAAGTTTAGTTTGGCTATATCATATCTTAATCGTTCATATTCAAGAAAGTTTAACTTAAGTCCTTTTTGTAACATGTCATTAATGGTTAATAGAACTCCGTTAATATCCAGAATATCATTCAGTTTTGTGTATCCCTTTTTAAACCATGCTTTTTTGAAACCTATATTTATATCACTGTTAAACCATAATGGGGTATTATAGGATTTGATATGTATATTCTTGATACTTGTTTTAAGGGACAGACATGCCAGAATGACATCTTTCCAAAATGGATTGTTTGTGTGTTGGAGCAAAAGTGTTGGGTAATTATCACCAAATAAGATTATTTTATGTATATTGTAATATCTTGGGAATTGTTCCCATCCATCATTTGGATTAGTCATACGTTTTATCCAAGATAGCTTCAATGCGTTATTAAAAACTTGGAGATTTGTCATTTTCAAGCCCCCTAGTTTAGCAGTGGTCTCTAAAATTTCTTTTCTAAACTTAGGTGGTTTCATGTTCCATATAAAGTTTTTAAAGATGGTTTCTAGTTTTTTAAAGGTATCTTCTTTTGGTGTGGGAAGGGACAACAGGATATGAGTAATTTTGGAAATTATAAGACTTTTAGTTATTGTGATTTTTCCAAGAGGTGTAATGTTTCTACCATTCCATAACGTGATTAGTCTTGATTTCTTTTATCTTACATTCTATATTCTGGTCTGGTATTTTATCCATATTCTGTATATCATATGTAATTCCCAAAGAAGTAAACTGTTGTGTCCAGATTAATTTCAAATCTTTACAAAATTCTATCCTGTTGTCCCCTATTCCCCCAATTTGAACTACTTTCGTTTTTTCTTCATTAACCATCAAACCTGACATTATTTCAAACTCTTAATGAGTTTCCATGCAACGTCTAATATTTTGTTCTTCAAATTTCAGAAACAACATTGTGTTGTCTGCATATTGGGACAACTTGTGTTCTTTGTTATGTATTGTTATTCCTTTTATGTTAGTATTTGTTCTAATTGCTTCAGCTAAAAAATATGCTGCTAACACAAACAGGTAGGGTGATATAGGATCCCCCTGCCTGCACCCCCTTCCCAAAGCTATTTCATCTGAGAGGTACCCATTTTGTAAAATCTTTGAATTAGAATTTAGTTGAAATGACCTGACCCAGCTAATTATGTTTTCACCAAAATTGAATTTTTCCAAGCTATTCAATATAAACTTCCAGGAAATCAAATCAAATGACTTTTCAAAATTTATTAGAATAATTAAACCTTTTGAATTATGAGACTCGCATTCTTTTATTATGTCATAAGTTAACCTAGTGTTTTCACCAATAAATCTCCCATTTATGAATCCTTTCTGGTCTACATGTATAAGTTTTGGAAGAAGTTGTTTGATTCTTTCTGCTAAGATTCCTGAATGAAATTTATAAATTGAGTTAAGTAATGTTATGGGTCTCCAATTCTTTAGGTCATTGCGCATTCTACCCCCTTTAGGAATACATGTAATTATCCCGCTTATCTGTCTCTTATTTAGTTCCCCTTTATTTTTATAGTGATTCATTATCTGTAGTAAGAGTACTTGAATTTGGTTCCAAAATATTTTAGAAAATTCATTTGAAAAGCTGTCAGGCCCAGCGCTCTTCTTATTTTTACTTTTATATACAATATATTTAAGATATTCTATGCTAATCTCCATTTCTATTTCCTTTTTTTCCCATCTAATTTAGTTTAGGTATCTTATTAGCTATATGTTCATAGTTACTATTGTTAATGTCTGCTGTCTTTTTTTCTTTATAGAGCATCTCTTAAAACTTTTCCATTTCTTTTAAGATTTCAGTTGGTTTTGTTATACTTTGGCTTCCTTTTTTATTTCTCTGATATGTTTTGACACAAAGTTTCTGTTTTCTAGGTTTAAAAAGAACTTTGATGGTTTTTCACTCTCTCATAGTTGTTGCCATCTTGCTCTTATTAATGATCCTTTTAATTTGTATTCCCGAATCTCCTCTAATTCATTCTCTTTGTTAATGAAATTCCTCATCCATTCTAAGTCAGATATGTGTTCATGTATATGTTGTGTGTCTTTTTCTATCTCTGAGGTTAATTGCTTTTCTCTGGCTTCTTATTTTCTTTTCTTTTCAGATGCAAAGGTGATAATTATTCCCCTTAATTGTGCTTGTAGAACCTCCCAGAATATATCTATTTCAATCATTAGTTCAATCTTTTCTGTAGTATATTTTTTAACATACTCGGGATGGTAAGGGGTGCAAGCATAAGTTTTTGATAAGTGTAGTCATCTTATCATCCATTAATAGTGAATTTTTCAGTTTCCATATTCCTTTTCCTTTTTTGTTTTTACGAATGAATAATTCTAGTTGTATATATATATATATATATATATATATATATATATATATATATATATATATATATATATATATATATATATATATATATATATATATATATATATATATATATTTATATATAAATATACACACACTTATATATTATTACAATGTTTATATCCTTTATTAGATCACTCTGTATAAACCAGGGAACTTTTACCACTGTTTGGTAAATGTTTAGCTGTTAGATGACAAGTCTTGTTTTCCTCTTTCACCTTCGTTTCCTTACTTCATATATACCATATCAACCTTCTCCCATGAGCATTGGGAATGGACTATGAAGAGAGACCTTTGCTTCCCCTTGCCATTCATTGGTTATGCAGAAAAGTCTTGTGCTCAGTATCTCTACGTGTTATCATGTTAGAATGCCAGCTTGTGTATTTCGTATGACTTTCCGATTTACATTCAGAACCCATATGTATCCACCTCTCATTGCTACTTAATACCTTACTCACTAATTTCTGTGGTAGTAAGTGTGGAGAGGTTGCAATTATTCCGCCATCAACCCGGCTACCATGCTTAATTAATATCTTTTCTGTTTATATAATTACTTTTTGTTTCCAGCTTTCTTGGTATCTGATGTAAGTAGGCACAGCTATCATAATAATAAAGAAATAAACCTTTATGCAATATATTGACTTGAGATTTTAGAACATAGGGAGACAGCTTGTGTTTCATTTGTTAAATATTTAGTTTTTATGTGAATGCTGCATGTACTAGCCTGGAAGAATCATTACTGGGGATTGCATATTTTAGTAAATAGTTTTATAGTTGGACAATTCCAGTATCCATATTTGGCTAATATCATCGATTTCTCAAAGGGATTGATTCTTGATCATGACCCAATATCATTATTTATTGTCTCTAAACTTGATATGCATGGGATGCAACAAAATAACTTAATTGTTTCAACATTTATTTTTTCTTATAATACCTGCCTTGTTTTATTATGAGTGGTACAGGGTTACTTAGGTTACAACTTAGCACTTTGGTGACCCTGTTGCCACTCACATATTGCCCTGTTATTCTATTTTCATTTATTATGTGTTATACCCAAAAGGCAGGTATTATAATCTTTCTATATTGTCTCCAAACTTGATATGCATGGGATGCAACAAACCAACTTAACTGTTTCAACATGCTGTTTTTTAATAATGCCTGCCTTGTTTTTTGGTGAGTGTTACAGGGTCACTTAGGTACAACTTAGCACTTCAATTGGTTTAACCTTTTCAGCTGTTACCACTTATATGATGCTCATGTATTCTTTTTTCATTATTCAAGTGGTATTCCTTAAAGGCAGGTATTTTAAATCTTTATGGTATATTGTTGAGTATACCATACCTGTGATTGAGTCCCAATGCCATCTTAAGTTTAACACTTGGTGTGAGGTTTTCAATCAACACCATTATGTACTAAAGACCAAATTCTCGTTATTCCTAAAAAATAATCTGACTGACGGAGGGTCAAATATACCTTGACCTTTAGCTAAATTTTATTTTTTTCTCAGGTTAAACACCTACTTCTTAAACTATTCTTTTTATCTTTTGTTCCCTTTCTAGTTTTGTCAATTTTCTGTCTTCTGGAACACCACTTTTAGAGTAGACTTATTCTTCTCTAGGCAAATCCAGCGCAAAATTGACAAGGTTAGGGAGTCACTCTGTACTTTGGACATTATCAATACAAGTATTAACTATGAGTTTTTGGGAGTTATCAGAAACTTCATTCGTTGCGTGCCAGCCCTATCGCCTGTTCCAGCAACCCTAATAGATAGATATCCCATATGATAGATTGACTATACAATCTTTAAATGCTCGGGGACTTAGACAGGAAAGTAAGAGATTTGACTTTTTCAACTCTTTCAAACAACAAAAGTTAGACATAGTTCTTGTCCAAGAAAATCATTGGCTCCCTGATGACATCCCCAAATTAAGCAAAGAATGGAATGTAACCTTTCACTGCTCAGGTACATTGACAAATACTCGAGGGAGGAGTCAGTATAATTATCATCAACTCCTTTGAACATAAGGTAAATGAAGTCATAACAGACACTAACGGTAGATTCCTCTTAGTAAAGATTGAAATACCAGACCTATGTTGCTTTTCCTTAGTCAATATCTATGGCCAAACATTGATGATGCCAATTGGCTTGATTAAGTTATCCATAAGTTAGATGCTGTTTTATTGGACAACCAAATATGGATGGGTGACTGGAATACCCCACTGGAGATAATTGATACATACAATTACCAGTTCATAAGACATAACAATATCAATCAATAGATCAAAAAGTTGATCTCCTCTAAAGAACACCTAGATATCTGGGGAGAACAGAATCCTGATACTTTACGTTTCACCTGGGGTTCAGAAAAACATATAAACGGTCCAGATTAGATTATTGCCTGATATCCCAAGGGATAATGAGCCTTTGTCCTAAAACAGAAATTAAATCGGCATATAGAAGTGATCATTCACCAATTGAAATTTCACTTAATGTCTCTTAATAACCTCGTGGCAGAGGCCAGTGGAATTTCAATAACAAACGGCTTGAGCTCAATGAATAACTGGACTTAGTAAAACAAAGTAAAGTAAAGTAAAGCCATTTACGCTTTGCCTGTCTATATTCAGAATATGTAGAAAGGAATGAAGGAACAGACTTGGAGCTTAATATCAGTGATGCTTTATTTCTTGACACACTGCTATGTCAAATACGAGGTGAGACATAAAATTCTCTAAAAATAGAAAGGGAGAACAGAGCTTATGAGAATAGTAGAAAGCATCACCGCAATTGAAAAATCAATTGATTCCAATGAAGATTTGACTAATAAACAAGTATTATCAGATTATCTAGACAGCAAGAATGAAGAACTTGAGACTTTTCAAAGACATTTTGTTATGAATTTAAAAACTGTATTTTTAGAGCAGTCAACAACGCAATTTAAAAAAAATCACTCTCTGAAATTATTAAAAGAGGAAGTATCACATGTATTCCAAAACAGGGCAAAGACAGGAACGTATGGAAGAACTGGAGACCTTTGACAATGCTAAACTGCACTTACAAATATTTTTCGGCAATACTAGCTGACAGATTAATAATAACCCTAGAAACAGTAGTTAGCCCAGACCAGATTGGCATCATCGCAAACAGGTGCATAGGGGATAACACCCGACTCCTCTATGACACAATCAACCATTGTGAGATGGAAGAGAAAGATGGACTGATTATAGTGTTGGACTTCACTAAGGCTTTCAACATTATAGAATGGTCCTACATATATACTTGCATGCAGATGTTTGGTTATGGAGAAAGGTGCATCTCTTTGATCAAACTCTTACATCAAGGGTCATCTTCAGTGATTGAAAACAATGGGCACTTTTCTCAAAGCATTCTACTGTCATCAGGGCAACCAGGTCTCCCTGTATATCTGTGTATTATGTGCGGAATTATTATCTCACTGTATCAGGGAATGTGGGGACATAAAGGGGATAGAGGTACATGGCACTGAGATAGTTATATCACAATATGCTGAAGATACTACTTTGTTTTTGGAGGGTTTTCTGCAAGCAATAAAGAGGCTTATAGGTCTCCTCAGATGGTTTAAAAGAATATCAGGTCTGGGTATAAATGTCAACAAAACCAATGCAGTCAATATTGGGGTATTAAGGGACAGGAGCTTGCCCTGGGAGGGTAAATATGGTATGGAATGGACAGAAAAGTTCACCGTTTTAGGTGTACATGCAATGTAAACAAAATGGGTGAAATAACAACTTTAAACATTAAAAAAAAAATCAATGACATAAAAAATTTAATAAAATTGTGGCAGGCCCGTAACCTCAGCCCATATGGAAAAGTTATGGTAATCAAGTCTCTTTATTTATTTTTTTATCAAAAATGACCCACCTGCTCCTGTTCCTACCAAGCCCTAACAAATCTCTCCTCTCAGAAATCAACACAATTTTTAAAAACTTCCTAAGGAACAACAAACCACCAAAGTTTCGTAATGAAATTATGGAAGCAGATATATTAGACGGAGGTCTAAGATTATACAACCTGGAAAAATTTGATCTTGCATTAAAACTTGTATGGGCCAAAAGACTTTTAAAAGGTGAATCTAAATGGACTGTATATCCATCTTTCTGAGACATTTATGATGAATTTCATTTCGGCCCGGACAAGATGGAAAGAATCAAAGATGTAATCTATAATCCATTCTGGTCTGATTTTATTAAAAGTGTTGATGTTCTGTCCAAAACAGATATCATTACCCATATGGACATTACTGTACACTGCCTTAATAGTCCGTGCTAAAATAGTACGGATCTCTTAGAAAAAAAAATCGCTTTTTAATAGTCAGGATTCAATACCCAACCGCCGCGCCATCTATCTATCATAACGTAAACTAATTTTTGGCAAGTGAACCGTGATAATAGAGTCGATAATAGACCAAATTCTGACAAGTTCTATTAGTTGGGGGCTCTTACATTTTTTCTTTGACAGGGAAATTGCGGCTAAATTGCAGTTAAAATGTTCAATGCTGCCTGCAAACCCAGATGATGCCTGCCAAGTGAGTTTGAGCACAACTCACCTGGTTGCCATTAGCAACCAGGTTAGTCAAAGGAATGAATGTTACAAACAATTTGTGAAGGGCTTCATGCTCAGGAAGCACTCAAACAGAGGAATGGGAAAGGGATGTGTTAAAATGGCCAAAAACGATCAGAAATATTTCATTTTATTATATTAGCAATGTTAAAGGGTTAAAAAAGGCGTTAGAGAGTTAATTTTACGTATATGACGCCTGAAAAGGTAATTTATAGTGGCAACACCTATTGACTGACAGGGAAACTAACAGACAAATGGACAAACGTAACCCCCTTCATTACGTTTTTGACGTGGTTTTTTTAAATATTCAGCATTCTTTCAAACAGAAGAATCCGGAATGTTTTTACACTCAGACTATTACGGCAGTGTACAGTATACATGAAACTCCGTTATGGTTCAATCCAAATCTAAGAATTGATTTTCAAAGGCATCAGGAAAATTAATGTCATAGTGGATACATACAGTAGACCAATGGAACTCCACAATTTCCAAGAAACATTCCAGGTTAAAGCAAACTTCTTAGGTTATGGGAGTGTTTGCATCAAAATAAAAGTTCCTCAACTTCAAAGATTTTCCTAATTTCAAAACACCACTTCTCAATATAATCGTAAACATGGAGAAAAAAGGAGTCTCCAATTTATATAGATCACTTCATGGGAGACATTACAAAATTATTGAAGAAGCCTGTAACAAATGGAATAACAATGCACACTAAACCGTATCTACTAACAAACTGTCAAATTCTTTTAATAGACATAGTATGTTGATTGATGACTCCTATGCCAAATAAATCCAGTTTAGGATGTTACACCAACAGTTCTTTACGAACGACAGACTGTTTAAAATGGGGATTAAAATAAATGATATGTGTAGTATGTGTCAAGTCGAATCTGACAGCAACCCTCATATGCTGATACACTGTCAAAAATCCAAAAAAACTCTGGTTAGACGTGGAAAGATGGATAATCCATCCGGGTGTCAAAGATTATGTTTTGACTGAAAACAGCATTATAACTGCAGACATAAACATAGGCCGCCTTCTCACTATTATCATACTATTTGCTAAAATAACTATATACTCTGCAAAATTGAGGAAAAATCTCCAAACATTTTAGTTTCAAAAAATTATTGAAACAACAGTACATACAAGCAAAATATTTTGCAAACATCAATGGCAAGGTTGATAAGTTTGAGAAGGAATGGCACCTTTTAGTTAATGAATGGAATTAAATGCATTATATCACATGCAATAACAATTTAATTTTCAGGCAAATCCTCCCAGATGTTCTATTGTCACAGAATGAAAGTCAATATAACCCGTTACCCTCTATTGCTCAACTGCGAGACAACCACCAAAATAGTATATATTAGAATGCAATCGCCATAGCTGGCAGGCAATGAATAAAACCAAAAATTCTTCAAATTTAAAAAATGACCCAATATCATTATTAATCCTTGTTGTGAAAATGTAATTCGTCCAGATGTCTTTGAAAAGTCAGTTGTATCACATGAGGCTGTGGTCCGAGTTCAAGACAACTGGCTGAATACAAACATCGGCCTAATCTCGTTTTTACCTCAGGGATAACGAATTTATCATCAGTTCCCACAAATTAAATTTGAATTTAAATAAGCACTACAAGTTAACATTTCATGTGCAGTGGATATCGGCGAAAGTTACCTACCTAAATGGCTACCTGCCTAAAAAATGATCTAAATAAATAGAAACCTGCCTAAAGGACTACCTGCCTGAAATACTGCCTTATCCCATGGCAACCTAAACAAATAACTACCTACGAAAATATCACCTGCCTGAATGGAAACCTGCCTAACGAGTTACCTTCTAAAACAGTACCTGCCTCCTGCAGAAAGGTTTTGTACTCAAACACCCCCTCCCCCCCCCCCCCTCTCTCTCTCTCTCTGTCTCTCTCTCTCTTGGTATCAGAGGTACCTAGGCATAACTATCATAATAATAACGAAATAAAACTATCTGCAATATGTAGGCTTGAGTTTTATTGACTGAACAACGGGAGGGGCAGTTTGCGTATCATTTGTTAAATATTCTGTTTTTTGGGAAATGCTACACGTACACAAGCAGAAATGCTACATGTCGTAACGAGATTGCGCAATTCTCGTTACGTCAACGTAATTACGAGCTCGTACAATGACAATTGGACGATACTCTCGTTTCGTAATTAGTATACTAGCCTGGGGAAATCAACACTGGGGTTCGCATGTTTATTCTTTAATGAATTGCTGTATAGTAGGACAATTCCAGTATAAATATTTGGCTAATATCATTGATTTCTCAGAATCCTCAAAGGTGCCCGAATGGCAAAGATAAAAAAGGTTGTCCATGTCAACCACTACAGTTCCCACCCTATTAATGAGTTAGTAAAAAACGTATTTATCGAGAGGAATACTTTTCAAGTTTTTGCTGAAGGCATCATCGTAGACCACTTTCCCCATTTTCCCTTCAAATTATTCAAATAAATAATCATTTCTTTCTTCATATTCTAAGAGAATCGCTACCTCACATCGCACAGTACAAGGCAGCAGGTGGATTTATAATGTTGTCATATCTCTGGAAACTCACTTCTCCTTGCCCTCCATTGGTTATGCAGAAAAGTTCTGTGTTTAACCTCTCATTACCTAGTTCTCTTTGGCTTTCCAAATTAAAATTCAAATAGAAAATAATGCAGAACCCATACACACCCACCTCTCATTGCTATTTCATATCTTACTCTCTAATTTGTATGGTAGTAAGTGTGAAGAGGTTGCAAATATACCGTCATTAACCTGTCTGACATGCCTATTAAGAAGATTTCTGTTTATATAATTAATGCTTGTTGCAGAGCTTACTTGGTATCAGAGGTATGTGTGCATAAATACCATAATAACATAGAAAAAAAATCCGTGGGGGGTGGGGGGGCACTTTGGCATTTAGGGGGGCGCATACGGGGGTGGGCACTTGGGCATTTAGGGGGGAGCATACGCTCGTTATCAAAATTAAAAAATACCCCTAAAGCACTGATTTCTGGCCTAAAAAGCACCCTTATTTTGATAAATACGCTGACTTTTCCAGTAAATAAACACCACTTCTTTTATCAAAACACTGACATTGGATCAACGGGAACACGTATTTTAACTTTAGATTTTATATTCATCTGACCGTTTAGCGGCAGCAAGTGGCGGCAGCAAACTCGGAAGCCCAGTCACTTCGGGAGTCATTCGGCGTCTGAGCCGCGTATATTTCGTGGATTGTAAGGGGATTTTCACCCCCCCCCCCCCCCCCCATACTTCGTACCTGGGTACAAAAAAGTACCCTTCTTTTACAAAATCGCGGACATGCGGAGGTCCTAAAAAAGACCCCTTCTTCCGCGAAATCTGTACTGCGGGTGCGGCCCCCCTCTGCACCTGAGTGCCCCCCCCCCGGGATAAAAACATCTGCAATACATTGGTTTTAGGTTTAATATCTGAACAAAGGGTGGCAGCTTGCGTTTCTTTTGTTGAATGTTTAGTTTCATTAGGAAATGCTACATGTTCGAGAAGAGGGGAATCACCTCTTGGGCGAGCATACTTCAGTGTAGTTTTGCATTGTGCCACAAATCGTCTAACAGGTACCACGAAATCTCTCTTTATTTCTGCTTTTAGGTTTAAAGCAGTTAAAGAGCTTTCAGACTTTTGAGAATATACATACTGAATGCCACTACAACGGAATGTTTCATACCCTTTCCTAACAGTATTATGTTAAACTAGTATCATAAATGTCATCCTTTTGATATTCTCACCTGTTTTGTGGGGCAAACGAGGTCCTACTTGTACCTAACCCTTTTGGGTTCTTTTTCTTGTTTTCCCTGAAGAAACACCTATTTTCAGGTATTTAACCTAACGATTTAGAGTAAGGATTTTCCGATTTCATCCTTATGATCATCATATCTTTCTTATCCTTAAGTCTTTCCTGATGTGATAGTTTACCGAGTGCGTTTTTCCTATCACTTTATAATATAATTGTGGCCATGGTGACAATATCTCTCGACTATCAAGGAAAAGGCATATGAGTAACTGACCCTTGATTTTCGTTACAGCAAGTCTGTCAGACCTTCTCTTAGTATATATATATATATATATATATATATATATATATATATATATATATATATATATATATATATATATATATATATATATATATATATATATATATATATATTGGTAAATATTGTAAGCTGGTAGAATACAAGTCTTGTTTCACTTTTTCAACTTGAAACTTTATTCGTTACTTTATGTAGCATGTCAAACTTCTATGAGTTCTTGGAATGAACTGAGAAGAGAGACGTTCCTCTCTTCCTATATACAAACGCATTCACAGGTTGAGGTGTTGAATGATACCTGAGGTTGATATAAGGAAATGGGAGAAATAACTTTATTGCTAGATCCCTATCAAAACTCAATACAAATGAAGAATAGACACTAGACAGCAACTTAACATATCAAACACTATAGAAAGGGTTAATAGGATATGATAAAATGAAAGAAATATCGGTATAAAAAGATCACGATCAAAACTAAACAAAAATTATGATTGGACGTTAAACAGCAGCTAACCATTTCAAACATTATAGAATGGGCAAATTAAGTGTCTTTGATATCGAACGCTAAACCACAAACTAGCTTTCCTCAATCTCCAATTTACAAGAGAAAACGATTAAGAATGCAATAATTATCAGTTTAGCTATACCGTTAAGGCAAACCATAAATATTACAAAGTCAACTTTCAATAGTTGAAAATGGAGGTAGTTGTGTGAAATGAGCTATGATATCAAACATTTCAAAATACACAAATGAGGCTCATTTTAAGAATATCATTTATTTAGTACCGTAATTTCATGTGTATAAGACGAACTTTTTCCACAATTTTTTACAATCAAATCGGGGTTGCGTCTTATACACAAAGCTAGAGATCTAGGGTGTTTTACATCGAGTCCCTAGGCCACTCGGAGATTGCCTAATTACAACTATAAAGCGGCCAAGATAATACCTATCAGTGTTTGCCGTGGCATTTACGTGATTCTAATTACCGTTACACCCCCTGTCAGAATTTATTGATTACAATCAATGTCATGCCTAGGACAACGGAGGGCCTGCTCTGACGGCCGTGTGGTCTAAGGCGCCGCCACTGCCTGCACGCTGTCTCTCACCTCTGCCTGGGTTCGAATCCTGGCCTGGGCATGTGGGAAAGTTGCTCCGGTGTACTCCGGTTTCCTCCACTATTTACAACTGGCTAGTCACGAATTAGCCATAATTGGCATAAATGTGCCGAAAAACAAAATTCCAATTCCTAGGACAACGGGTATCGGGTGCAGTGGTAGCTCTGATGTCACATTTCACTCATTTCGGAATGCTATTTCCTGGTTTTCTAGCGTTATTCATGAGGAGTTATTTTTTCCGCAATATTGTCACCAAACAAACATCTCTGTTACCAAATAAGTAACAGAGAGTCAGTCTCAAAGAATGCCTGGAAAGCATTCCAGTGGGATGTATCATTGTTAGAGTGCTTTGCCACTCAGAGCAAGGAAGAACTGTTCTGTTCTCTTATTAACCCATCCACACTCAGAGTTTCTCTAGAAAGTATCGTCTGCTACTTTCATACTTTTGAAAATAACTTGGAAATAAATCAAAAGTTCTCAGAATAATTGAAGGAGAGTTGTTGTTTGACCTCTGGTTAACATTTCTCCTTCAAATATTTTCCAAAAAATGCTTTTGTTAGAAGAATATTTCCAAGATTGTCAGGCCTGTTTTGGCCGTTGTGAGCATTAATGGGTTAAGGTTATGGAGAATAGGGATATTGCCTAGGCCAAGTTCCTATTGGCAACATACCCCGGCAAGGTACATTACATGATATGGCCTCACTGCCAACAGTCCTGGAAACTCCACTTGTGTAGTCTCCAGGACGATGGCACACTGTGATACAGCCGTGCTTCCTGTCTAGTCGACCCCCTCGGGAACCCTGCCTCTGGCAGGCCCGGACGTTCTGGTTGTTATGTGTATTGGCGGGGGTGTCAACACAAGGAGTGACAGCTTTACAGATTTCCACTCGTTGAAGAGGATTGAGTATAAAAGCATCTTTCTTGGAAATGGCTGCACAAAAGTGGGATATTTATTTTAGGAATTATATGATACAATAGTTAGCAACTTGATGTAGGAATTCTAGGGCCCTTTAGTAGTCAGAAACTGGCATTTATTGACTTCCTTTAGTTCAGTGTACGCAATTCCTGTCATGATGTCGTCAGAAAAGGCTGGGCCAAATTAAACATCGGTAGAAAAGAGAATACACACAGAGGCTACAGGGAGACGACTAGGAGCTGGGAGGAAGACAACAACATATCTCGGAAGCAGGTTTAGTTGTCAGATATATGCAGGTGAACTTGGATATGACGGACCACTGTATGACGGATTTTTGCATATGACGGACGATATGCTTGGTCCCAGTCCGATGCATATCAAGTATTCGTCATATGTGCACGACGGATTTTGCATATGACGGACCAATTTTCCTGGTCCCATTGAGTCCGTCACATCCAAGTTCACCTGTAGTACAGATATATAGGGCCTATAAGCTGTGAAGAGCCACCTGATCTCAAAGAAAAGAAGGAAAGGAGCATCTCCAAGACAAGACGAGCCAGGCCTCGACCTTCAGTGGGAGAAAGAACCCAGAAACATACCCGCGGGTTAGCAGTAGTCCTCCCGTGAGAACGAACAAGATTAAATGAACGGGATAGCCTAAGTCCTCACGTAAGGATCAGATAAAGGGGTGTGACGCCCAAGTCCCCCAAGTAGCATTCAGGGAAGCAGGGATATTTAGATAAGTATTTACACACACACATACACACGCATGCATTACCACATATACACATTCAGAGTGTCGGGAATCCATTTTGGAATTGTTATCATATATTAAACAGTTGTATATTACAATCACTGTCTTTGTATTATGACACGTTAAGTAATTACTGATTACCCCCTTACCCTGTATATACTACTGACTGAATAATTACTCGCTGATACCCTGGCTGAGCCGGGAGAGAGACCGTTGCAGAAATTGAGTCAGGTAAGTCCCCAGCCGGTTATCCGTGGACAATACCTAGTGCCTCATCTCAGTTTGTACCACAGTTGCTTGCCTTCCACCAATCAGAGGCCTCGAAAAGTGTAGGGTTATAGGACTTGTAGCATGGCCTGCTCCCTTCAGCCAATCACAGGCCTCGAAAAGTGTGTTCTTATTTCCTGAAGAACACGGTTAGCTGTCTTTGTCTCACCCACAAAGAGATGTTCACTGACCACAGAGGCTTTGCCCTCTGTAGGAGTGGAGCCCCTGTGGTCAGTGGACACCTACCTGTGGGTGAAACAAGAGCAGGTGAACCGTGGTCATTAGGGAAAGCACACTTGCGGAGATACCTTATATATATATATATATATATATATATATATATATATATATATATATATATATATATATATATATATATATATATATATATATATATATATATTAGGGAAAGCACACTTGCGGAGATATATATATATATATATATATATATATATATATATATATATATATATATATATATATATATAAATATATATATATATAAATATATTTATATATATATATATATGTATACTAGTATATATATATATATATATATATATAGAGAGAGAGAGAGAGAGAGAGAGAGAGAGAGAGAGAGAGATAGAGAGAGAGAGATACATATGCACTGAAAATCAACATCATTTTAAATCTGTGCATCCCTGATGTGATAAGACACTACAGGGAAGGCCGTAGAGCAGGGTATTCTGTTGGATATTTACAATAGCCGAAATAAAAACATCTAAACATGAATCTACCATGAGGTATGATGTGTACCCCCACACACTGCTCACCCGAATATCCTACCTTCTCCATTGCCAGAGCGCTAAACTATGTGTCCTATTAACGTCAGATAATCGAGAGGAATCTGCATGCCTTCCCATCCCTTATCCTTCACTATACCTTTCCTGTACTTCCTGTGTTCTGGAGCCTACCTTTCTCTCGGCCTGAGATTGCCTGAAGGGAGCTGGCCATGCTACAAGTCAGAAAGAACTTCTCGGGACCTGCGGTTTATGGGGGACCACCCTCGGTTCCCCACTCGTGCTGCGCACTCGTGCGGAAACTTGGGTTTCCCCCCATAACCCACGGCCCCTCGTGTTCTTTCTATTACATAACCCACACTTTTCAAGCCTTTGTTCTCTAAGCTGCCTAAAACCAAAGGTGTTACCCAAGGGTGTACTTTTCTCGGCCTGTGATTGGTGGAAGGCAGTCAACTGTGGTACAAGCCACATAAACTCCTCGGAAGCTGTGGTGTATGTGATACCCTCGGGGTTATTCGGCTACGCCTCGTTACACTTGGGGTATATCCCATACACCACAGCTTCCTTGGGGGTCTATCTATCACATAAACTAATACAACTCGAGGCTGTTGACAATATTTGCCGAAAAGGGGGTGCACACTATACACCAGGCTACGGTCTATACATCATTTTAAAGGCCTGAACAAGTCTTATATACGCGTGCGTCTTATACACGCGAAATTAAGGTAATCAAGCAATCGTTCCGTAATCTAATGCAATTTTAATCTTATCCACATTAAGATCAATTTACATTGAGTGTGCACTACAAAAAGCTCTTGTACTCTATGTGTGTGAGCCTCCACTGCATAAAAAGATTGTGAAATATTTTGTGCACTACAAAAAGCTCTTGTACTCTATGTGTGTGAGCCTCCACTGCATAAACAGATTGTGAAATATTTTGTGCACTACAAAATGCTCTTGTACTCTATGTGTGTGAGCCTCCACTGCATAAAAAGATTGTGAAATATTTTGTGCACTACAAAAAGCTCTTGTACTCTATGTGTGTGAGCCTCCACTGCATAAACAGATTGTGAAATATTTTGTGCACTACAAAAAGCTCTTGTACTCTATGTGTGTGAGCCTCCACTGCATAAAAAGATTGTGAAATATTTTGTGCACTACAAAAAGCTCTTGTACTCTATGTGTGTGAGCCTCCACTGCATAAAAAGATTGTGAAATATTTTGTGCACTACAAAAAGCTCTTGTACTCTATGTGTGTAAGCCTCCACTGCATAAAAAGATTGTGAAATATTTTGTGCACTACAAAAAGCTCTTGTACTCTATGTGTGTGAGCCCCCACTGCATAAAAAGATTGTGAAATATTTTCTTTAACAAAGGTTCTAATGTTTTCCAATAAAAAGTGAGATATTCTAATA
>OZ012701.1:19738012-19769057 GCA_963942565.1 Maea johnstoni | reverse complement strand
CAACCATATTATAAAGTGATAGAAATAAGGTTCTCAGTAAACTATCACACCAAGAATTAGTAATAGGAACGAGTTTACAGGGTAAGAAAGAGAGGGCGATCGTAACGATTAAATCAGAAAATTCTAACTGTGAATTATCAGGTGAAATACCTGGACATAGGTGTTTCTTAAGGAAAAACAAGAAAAATAACCTAAAAGGGCGAGGTACAAGTGCCACCTATTTTGCCCCACAGATTAGGAGAGAAATATAAAAAGCATGACACATATGGTACTAGGTTAAGGTACTACTGTTATGAAAGGCGTGTAGTATGTATATTCTCAAGAGTTTGAAAGCTCTTTAACTTCTTAGAACCTAAAAGCAGAAATGATGAGAGATTTCGTGGTACCTGTTATACGATTTGTGGTACTATAAAACAATACACTGAAGTGTCCCTTCTTCTTAAACATGTAGCACTTACTAATAAAACCAAACATTCTACAAATGAAATACAAGCTGCCTCCCTTTGTTCAGACAATAAACCTAAAACCAATTTATTGCAGATGTTTTTATTTCTTTATTATTATGGTAGTTATGCGCACGTACCTTTGATACCAAGTAAGCTGTACAACAAGCAGTAACAATATAAACAGAAATCATCTTAATAGGCATGTCAGACAGGTTAATGACGGGATAATTGCAACCCCTCCACACGTACTACCATACAAATTAGAGAGTAAGATATAAAATAGCAATGAGAGGTGGATATGTATGGGTTCTGCACGATTTTCTGTTTGAATATCAAATTGAAAGTCATATGAAATAGACAGCCTGACATTCGAACGTGATAACTGTAGGTATAGAGAGGCTAAGCACAGAAATGTTCTGCATAACCGATGGATGGCAGGGAGAAGTGAGTGTAAAAAGATATGACAACGTTATTAATCCACCTGCTGCCTCTTGTTGTGCGATGTGGGGAGGGGATTTTCTTGCAATATGAATTAAAGTATATTCATTTGTATAACTTGCAGGAAAAATGACGAAAGTGGTATGCAGTGTTGCCTTCAGTAAAAAAATCCTCTTTATAAAAACATTTTGAATTTATTACTGTTAACGTAGAAAACATATGCATTTCTAGTGTGGTTTGATCATAATTATGTGTCTCCATTTCTGAATGGTCCTATAGGTTGAAAAATAACTGGTTATTCCAGAAGTAATGAGTGCAAAAAATCTAATATGAATAAATGGAAATGGCAAGAGGTTGTACGATTCTATATTTACTACTATAGCCAAGTAGTGGACATTATGTATATCATAGCTGACAAGTAATTGAATTAAGAGAAAACTTGTAAAAAAGATATTGTAAGATTGCTATGCAAACTATTTTCTTTAACAAACATTTCATTCCAAGAAAAATAAACTGAATAACACTGACCCTTCTAAAGCCAACTGACCTCAGGATTTCGTTTTCCTTTTTTGTGTATGCCAACATGGATCAGGTCAGGGTTCAGCTCGGTGTCTTCCTTCCAATATTAATATTTAATTTATCTTTCATGAACAGGTAATTGTTCATTGAAAGAAACATTTTGGGAAAATTAGAAAATGAACAATTTAAGGTACACGTTGCCTAGGTCTGTCAAATGGGAGTGATGTTATTGGGAGATGACAAATGACAAATGACAAATCTTGCCCACAAATGCCTCACAAAACTTGCTAAGAAGATCTCTCTCTCTCTCTCTCTCTCTCTCTCTCTCTCTCTCTCACTCTCTCTCTCTCTCTCTCTCTCTCTCTCTCTCTCTCTCTCTCTCTCTCTCTCTCTCTCTCTCTCTATATATATATATATGTATATATATATACATATATACATATACATATATATATATATATATATATATATATATATATATATATATATATATATATATATATATACATATATATATATATATATATATATATATATATATATATATATATATATATATATATATATATATATATATATATATATATATATATATATATATATATATATATATGTATATAAATATATATATATATATGTATATATATATATATATATATATATATATATATATATATATATATATATATATATATATATATATATATATATATATATATATATATATATATATATGTATATATATATATATATGTATAGTGCTTTATTTCCTTGCCTTAAAGATGCTGAGAGAAAATCCCAAATCTCAACACAAGTACGTTACTACAAGGCTAAAATATAACACCAATACACGAAGAAATGGACCATGGGGTATTGATACAAAAAGTTGAAATCAACATCCTCTCATCAACTGATGGAGATTGAACTAGTCATATCAAAGCGAGCCCTTCTAAATCTTTGACAAAGGCTAAAAAAGGCGATTATGTTCAAATTAATTAGTGGGAACTGTAGTGGTTGACATGGTCTTTTTTTCTGACTCATTTGGGCACTTTTGAAGGTTTGAGAAATCAATTATATTAGCCAGATATTGATACTGGAACTTTCCGACCATACATCAATTCATTAAATATGCAAACCCCAGCGGTGATTTCCCCAGGCTAGTGTACTATTAACGAAACGAGCGTATCGTCCAATTATAATTGTGCGTTGACTTAACCTTAACGAGAACTGCAGAACCTCGTTATGACATGTGGCTTTCCTGCCTGTGTACATGTAGCATTCCCCCCAAAACTAAATACCTAACAAATGAAACACAAGCTGCCTCCCTTTGTTTAGACACTAAACATCAAGGCAACATATTGCATATATTTTTATTTCTTTATTATCATGCGAGAGAGAGAGAGAGAGAGAGAGAGAGAGAGAGAGAGAGAGAGAGAGAGAGAGAGAGAGGGCACTTCTTTATCATAACAAAGATACCTGCATTTTCCTGTTTATTATTGGAGTGCATGCTGTCTCTGACCACTGCATTGGTTCGAATTAGGCCCGGATCATATGCAAGGTTTTTCATGACTTTGGAGTTGGCATGTAAACTTTGCAGGGCCTCAGGTTGCCTGACTGCTAGTACCTGACGTGTAGTGATGTATGGTGGATTGAAATTAATAATGATGAGCAGGGAGAGTCGAGTTGGAACAGGTTGGTGTCTGCTCTCATCTCAGCTTTTGTTCAGTACAGTCAACAAACAGATGCTTTTACTAGTCAGCATCAGCTGCAACTTGCCCTTGCTCACCCTTAATCGGAATGTAATACAGTAGAACCTGTCTACATTGAACACTCACAGGAAATGAAAAAGTGTTTAATGTACGCAGGTGTTCAATGTTTCCAGGTTCTGAGTAATTGGAGGTCAGGTGAAATATAAACAAAATAAGGGTAATTAGAGAAACATGATCATTTCATTGCAAAATCTACTATGTCTTTACCTCACTTTCTCATATAGATAAAAACTTAACATGTTCAGCATTTGAAAGATATCACTTAACAAAACAGTTAATCTTATGGATGCCATTTGTCCTCATTTATAGTGAAAAGTTTCAAATCAGTGCATAATGTTCAAAGTAGACAGGTAAATGTGGCCTGCGGGAACAAATTTGGTGTTCAATGTTCAAGGTAGACAGGTGTTCAATGTATCCTGGTAGCCTCCCATTGATTTTCAATAGGAGTGTGCCGGGACATTCAAAATTGTTCAATGTACGCAGGTGTTCAATGTACACAGGTATTCAATTTGACAGGTTCCACTGTACATGTCCCTATCATTTGCCCTACACTATCTTCTTTCTGCTTGAAGAACAAGACGGATATCATGGTCACCCACTTTTGTTGTAAAGTGCCGTACGCAAGTCATTCCGAATTTTCCAAATCTTATTTTAATTCGGATAGGCATAAACCGGCAAATTAAAAACATCAGTAAATTAACATATTTACAGTGTTTGCCAACAATGCAAATGCTTGTAGAGACTTTACACCACTACCATGCCAAGAATTGGACTTCCTAACTGCAAATACACTGATGTCTTAGAGGTGAGTTAAGCCGTGAATCAAATGTATTTGCTACTTGCCATGTGTCAATAATAAAATACCCCTGAACCGAAGTATTCTTTATCACTTTCAAAAAAAGGTAATTGTAAAGTTGATTTATATCTAACATGACTTGACAATACCTAACTGTCTGGCTTATTTGTATGTCATAGTTGTACACACGTTATGCAGCGTCGACACAAATGCAGGGTTCAATCAAGTTGTAATAAATTGCCAATAAAGTTGTTAATAATAAAGTAATCAACACAGAGAAGCTGATGTATCGTATACAAATAAATCCACAGCTTCCAGTCGATTTGGAGTTTTTTCAATTTTTGCATATTTTCCCAAACATTAAACTGGTATATCTAAAATTTGACATTCGTGAATGTAAAAGCCCTAGTCAAAAATCATAGACAATATCTCCCACGACCTGAAACTAACCATAAATCAGTCTCAAACAATTGTCGAACTTGAGAGTGTCTCAAGTTCGTCTTTCATGTTTTCGAGGTTGAAAGGAGGTTGTGCAATCAAAAAAACAAGGGTCGCGAGAAAAGCTTCGCAATTCATGCTTCCTGTGTTTTTCATCAAAAGACCTTTCAGGCAATATTCACTTTGTATAGGTTGACTAGTCAAATAAAAGCAGGGAGGAGGAAACACCCTATAGGCTACCCTGAAATAGTTTGTCACATACGCTTCTTCTGCTATTTTAGAGTGGTGCGGTATATATACATATATATATTTATATATATATATATATATATATATATATATATATATATATATATATATATATATATATATATATATATATATATATATATATATATATATATACATGTATATATATATATATATATATATATATATATATATATATATATACATATATATATATATATATATATATATATATATATATATATATATATATATATATATATATATATATGTATATATATATATATTTGTTACAGTAAGAGTGTCAAACCAGGGATTTAGTCAAATCCCTAAAACTTTCAGGGAATTTATCAAATCCCTGTTTCACTCAGGGATTTGACTGAATCCCTGAAATTTTCAGGCATTCAACTAAATCCCTGAAAATAGAAGGGTCGTTTTTGACCAGTTCACTGGAAGCATTTCAGAGGGATTGTTGAATGACAATTACCTTAGTTTTATGATTACTAGAGTGCTACTTATGGTTCCTGACTATCAAAGTAATGCGGATTTGGCTAAATACATGGTTTTGTGCTTAATAATGCATGCTCAACCAAAGTTTCTTTCTTGATGATAATATTTAGTAACATAATGATATTCATCATTTTCATTCGTATCATTATAGGTAGTATTCGGGATAGAAGTACAATAAGTAGTACTGTGATTACAAGTAGGCGTGTAATTAGTAGTATAGTCTGAGATTGGTATTCTAATTAAAAGTAGTAATAATTGTTGTAGTTATAGTTGTAGTAATAATATATGGTAACAGTACTTTATAAAGTGGTAGTAGTCACAGTAGCAGTAGAAGTAGCAGCAGTAGTTGTAATATTGTATTGTAAGCAGAAGCAGCAGTGGTAGTAGTAATAGTAGTAGTAGCAGTAGTATATTGTTATTATATCATCATTATCAATACATTATCAATATTATTATTATTATTATTATTATTATTATTATTATTATTATTATTAATATTATTATTATTATTATTATCATTAGTATTATTATCATTACTATTATTATCAATATTATCATTATTATCAATTATTATTATTCATACTATTATTATTATCATTATTATTTTTATCATTATTATCATATTATTATTATTATTATTATTATTATTATTATTATTATTATTATTATTATTATTATTATAATTATAATTATAATAGTTATTATAATTATTATTATTATTATTATTATTATTATTATTATTATTATTATTATTATTATTATTATTATTATAGTTATTATTATTATTATTATTATTATCATTCTGATGATGAAGATCACAATAGTAGTAGTAGTAGTAGTAGTAGTAGTAGTAGTAGTAGTAGTAGTAGTAGTACTGCTACTGCTACTACTACTACTACTTATCATCAAGTGTATTATATATATATATATATATATATATATATATATATATATATATATATATATATATATATATATATATATATATATATATATATATATATATATATGTTACAGTAAGAGTGTCAAACCAGGGATTTAGTCAAATCCCTAAAACTTTCAGGGAATCTGTCAAATTCTTGTTTCACTCACGGATTTGGTCCCTAAATGTCTAGAGATTTGACTAAATCCTTGAAAATAGGAGGGTCAGAATGATGAAATTGATAAACGTTGACTGAGATACTAATTATCATCATCATCAAGCAATAATATTTTGGCTGAGCATTCAGCATTACTTTGTACCTCATTACTTAGATAATCAGGAATCATAGTAGCGCTCAACTATAAGCATAAAACAAAGGTAATTGTCATTCAACAATCCCTCTGAAAGGTCTCCAGTAAACAAGTCAAAAATGACCCACCTATTTTTAGGGGTTTAGTCATATTCGTAGACATTTAGGGACCGAATCCTTGAGTGAAACAGAAATTTGACAGATTCCCTGAAAGTTTTAGGGATTTGACTAAATCCCTGGTTTGACACTCTTACTGTAACACATATACTACAAGCTGTCTCTGACCACAGCACCAGTTCTAAGATTTTCAAGGTGTATAGTAGATTAAAATTAGAACTGATAAGCTGGGAGAGTGAGTTTGGGACAAACTGGTCTAATCTCGACTTTTGGTCACTGAAGTCACTGGTCAATATCAGTTACAATTTACCCTCGCACACCTTTACTTGGAATGTAATACGTTTCCCTTTTATTTTCCCTAGACTACCTCCTCTCTGCTTAGAGAATAAGACGGAGATGCAGTTCTACCATAAATATGTAAAATGTATATCTGAAGCTTTTTAGGATTTTCTTATCTTATTTTACCGATAAAGTCTTATTCTTCATATACAGACAAATTATAAACATCGGTAAATTAAGAGAATTTACAGTTTACAGTGTTCGTCAAAGAATTGAGCACTTGTTTATAATTTATACCACTAGTATGCCAGAATTCGTACTACCATACCAGTAAAATACAGATGTTTCTAGAGATGAAGGGGTCAATCCAATGTATTTGCTACTGGTCATGTGTCAATAATAAAAATATCCCTGTAGCGGAGTATTCTTTATCACTTTTCAAATAAAAGTAAATGTAAAGTTGATTTATATCTAACATAAGTTAACGATACCTAACTGTCTGGCTTATGTGTATGCAATAAGTGTACACAAGTTGTACAATGGCGACAAAAAAAGCTATCCCGACTATCCCGAATGCTGTTGGTAGGTTAGTAAGTTGTAATAAGTTGGCAATAAAGCTAATAATACACATGGGAAAGATAATGTATCATCTACCGTAAAGATAAGCAGCTTGCAGTTTATTTGGAGTTTGTTTAATTGTTGCATATTTCCCCAAAAGTAAAACTGGTATATCTACAATTTGACATTTGTGAATGTATAACGAAACACATTTTCATCTCAAAGACATAATATGTATGTATGTATATATGTATGTTTGTATGTATGTATGTATAAGATGAAGTTGCGCCGCTTACGATTCTATAACGGCGAGCATTATAGACCGATATGGTTGACTCTACATTTGCCTAGATGTTGATTCTCTATAATAATTTGGTTATTTGGACAATATTGAATATTTTCAGAATGCCAGCTATTGTGAAATTTGCGCACTAAAACCAGCAAAAGAACTGTAAAAGTTTTTGGAACATCTGCGAGTGATAGCCCTCAAAATAAACCATCCATATCCGTTCTGACCATTCTTCAATAATACTGATATTCATATGCTGTTCCGTCAGCTGCAATTAGAATTGTTGTTGAAGTGAGTGAAAGACTGCCATCTTTCTGGAGCACGACACTTTTTGCTGGATGTAGTGTGCAAAAATTCACAATGGATATATATATATATATATATATATATATATATATATATATTATATATATATATATATAATATATATATATATATATATATATATATATATATATATATATATATATATATATATATATATGCATGCATGTATGTATGTATCTCTCTCTCTCTCTCTCTCTCTCTCTCTCTCCTCTCTCTCTCTCCTCTCTCTCTCTCTCTCTCTCTCTCTCTCTCTCTATATATATATATATATATATATATATATATATATATAATATATATATATATATATATATATATATATATATATATATATATATATATATATATATAAATATATTTATATATATATATATATATATATATATATATATATATATATATATATATATAGATAGATAGATATATATATATATATATATATATATATATATATATAGATAGATAGATAGATAGATAGATAGATAGATAGATAGATAGATAGATATATAGATATATATATATATATATATATATATATATATATATATATATATATATATATATATATATATATATATATATATATATATAAAGATAGATAGATAGATATAGATAGATACATATATGTATGTGTGCGTGTGTGTGTATGTATGTATGTATGTATGTATGTATGTATGTATGTATGTATGTATGTATGTAACTGTAGCTGCGTGTGTGTATGTGTGTTGAAAGAGAGATAGCGAGAGAGAACAAAATGTATATGCAGGAGGCAGGCAGTGTTTTTGGAAGTAACTTGTTCAGTAGGTTACCATTTAGGCAGGTAACATTTTGGTAGGTAGTTCTTACTTGAGGTAACCATGGAAGAAGGTAAAATTTTAGACAGGTAGTCCCGGGGGGGGGGGGCACTTGGGTATTTAGGGGGGCGCATACGCTCATTATCAAAATTGAAAAATACCCTAAAGCACTGATTTCCGGCCAAAAAAGCACCCTTATTTTAATGAAACGCTGATTTTTTCCACTAAATAAACACCCCTTCTTTTATCAAAACACTGACATTGGATGAACGGGAACACGTATTGTAACTTAAGATTTTATAATCCCCTGCGTGTTCAGTGGCAGCAAGTGGCGGCAGCAAACTCGGAAGCCCAGTTCCTTCGGGAGTCACTCGGCATCAGAGCCGCGTATATTTCGTGAATTGTAAGGGGATTTTGACCCCCATACTTCGTACCTGGGTACAAAAAAGTACCCTTCTTTTACAAAATCGCGGACATGCGGAGGTCGAAATATGTAACGCGGGTGCGGCCCCCCCTTTGTACCTAAGTGCCCCCCCCCCCCCCCCCCCCCCTGGGCAGGTAGTCCTCTAGGCAGGTTTCTATTTATTTAGATCACTTTCTAGGCAGGTAGCCCTTTAGGTAGGTAGCTTTCGCTGATATCCACTTCACATGAAGTTTTAACTTGTCGTGCTTATTATAATTCAAATTTAATGTGTGGAAGCTGATAATCAATTTGTTATCCCTGGTGTGAAAATGAGATAAGGCCGATGTGTGCATTCAGGCAGTTGTTTTGAACTCGGACCACGACCTAATGTGGTACAACTGACTTATCTCATTTTCACAACAATGATAATTAATAATATTGGACATGATCAAGAATCCCTTTGAGAAATCAATGGTATTAGCCAAATCTGGATACTAGAAATTTCCAACTATACAACAATTTACTAAAATATGCAAGCCCCAGTAGTGATTCTTCCGGCTAGTACATGTAGCATTCCCTAAATAACTAAATATTTAACAAATGAAACACAAGTTGCCTCCCTATGTTCAAACATTAAACCTCAAGTCAATATATTGCATAAAGGTTTATTTCTTTTTTATTTTGATAGTTGTGCCTGTAGATGTACATCTGATACCAGGTAAGCTGTGAAAATAATAATAATCATATAAACAGCACAGGTTGATGGCGGAATAATTACGACCTCTCCACACGTACTACCATACAAATTAGCGAGTAAGATAACAAATAGCAATGAGAGGTGGATATGTACGGGTTCTGCATGGATTTTATTTGAATGTTAAATTGGATATTCACACGAAGTACACCAGCTGGCATTCTAACATGATAACTGTACACGTAGAGAGGCTGAGCACAAAACGTTACTACAAGGCTAAGATATAACACCAATACAAGAAGAAATGGACCATGGGGTATTGATTCAATGGATTGAAATCAACATCCCCTTACCAACTGATGGGCATTTAACTAGTTATATCAAAGCGAGCCCTTCTATATCTTTGACAAAAGCTAAAAAAGGCTATTATGTTTATCAATGATAGGGTGGGAACTGTCGCGGTTGGCATGGACATCTCTTTGTTTCTTTTTCATTTGGGTACCTTTGATGATTTTGAGAAATCAATGATATCAGCCAGATATTGATACTGGAATCTTCCAACCATACATCAATTTATTAAATATGCAAACCCCAGTGATCATTTCCCAAGGCTAGTATACTATTAACGAAACAAGAGTATCGTCCAATTATCACTGTAATTACAAAATTACGTTGACGAAACGAGAAAATTCAATTTATTAAATATGCAAACCCCAGTGATCATTTCCCAAGGCTAGTATACTATTAACGAAACAAGAGTATCGTCCAATTATCACTGTAATTACGTTGACGAAACGAGAACTGCACAACCTCGTTACGACATGTGGCTTTCCTACCTGTGTACATGTAGCATTCTCCAAAAAATAGATACTTAACAAATGAAACACCAGATCTTTGTTCAGACAATAAACATCAAGCAAACATATTACAGATAGTTTTGTTTCTTTATTATCATGATAGTTATGCCTAGGTACTTCCAATACCAAGAGAGAGAGAGAGAGAGAGAGAGAGAGAGAGAGAGAGAGAGAGAGTTATTTTTTGAGGTAGCCATGGAAGAAGGTAACATTTTAGACAGGTTGTCCTTTAGGCTGGTGTCTATTCATTTAAATCACTTTTCAGGCAGGTAGCTCTTTAGGTAGGTAACTTTCGCTGATATCCACTACACATGAAATTTCAACCTGTCGTGCTTATTATAATTCAAATTTAATGTGTGGGAGCTGATGATCAAGTCGTTATCACTGGTGTAAAAATGATATTAGGCCGATGTTTGCATTCAGGCAGTTGTTTTGAACTCGGACCACGACCTCATGTGATACGGCTGACGTATCCCATTTTCACAACAATAATAAATAATGATATTGGGACATGATCAAGAATCAATCCCTTTGAGAAATCAATGATATTAGCTAAATATGGATACTGGAATTTTCCAACTATACAACAATTTACTGAAATATGCAAACCCCAGTAGTGATTCTTCCAGGCTAGTAAATGTGGCATTCCCTAAAAAATTAAACATTTAACAAGAGAAACACAAGCTGCCTCCCTATGTTCAAACATTACACCTCACGTCAATATAGTGCATAAAGGTTTATTGCTTTATCATTATGACAGTTGTGCCTACGTACATCAGATACCAAGTAAGCTGTGAAACAAACAGTAATTATATAAACAGAAAAGATATTTAAAAAGCGTGTTAGCCAGGTTAATGGCAGAATGATTGCAACCCCTACACACTTACTACCATACAAATTAGCGAGTAAGGTATTAAAACAGAAACACAAGCTGCCTCCCTATGTTCAAACATTACACCTGAAGTCAATATAGTGCATAAAGGTTTATTTCTTTTTTATTTTGATAGTTGTGCCTGTAGACGTACATCTGATACCAAGTAAGCTGTGAAACAAACTAATTATATAAACAGAAAAGATATTAAATAAGCATGTTAGCCAGATTAATGGCAGAATAATTGCAACCCCTACACACTTACTACCATACCAATTAGCGAGTAAGGTAACAAATAGCAATGAGAGGTGGATACATATGGGTTTTGCATGGTTTTTATTTGAATGTTAAATCGGAAAGCCATAGGAAATACACCAGCTGGCATTCTAACATGATAACTGTACACGTAGAGAGGCTGAGCACCAAACTTTTCTGCATAACCAATCAATGGCAAGGGTTAGCATAGGTAAGAGACATGCATGATAAGATATAATTATAAAACCTTCGCGTACCTCCTGAGGGAATGAATTTGACTGCAATATGATGGAAAAGAGTGATTATTTATTTGTATAACTTTTAGGAAAAATGAGGAAGGTGGTTTGCGAAAACGCCTTCCACAGACATTAAGAACATTTCTCTTCATGAAAACGTTTTGAAATAGTTAATGCTTGTATTCTGGCTTAATCATATTTATGTGTGTCTATTACCGAAAGGTCCCATAAGTTAAAATAAAATGGTTATTCATGAAGTAATGAGTGAAAAAACTAATAAGAAAAATATTGCAAGGTTATACATCCACTACTTTATCCAAGTAGTGGATATCTTACAATCTGTAATATATGTATGTATGTATGTATGTATGTATGTATGTACGTATGTGTGTATATGTATGTATGTATGTATGTATGTATGTATGTATGTATGTATGTATGTATGTATGTATGTACGTATGTGTGTATATGTATGTATGTATGTATGTGTGTATGTATGTATGTATGTATGTATGTATGTATGTATATGTGTATGTATGAACATGTTGATTGACTATACCCTCAAAAGATACCAAAATCATACAGAAAATGTAATAAATTATAAACATATAACAGAAACTAAATGCACCAATCAAATGACGTACAAAGTAAACGGAGGTGAACTGATGAACCAGTACACTAAAGGTGGAGATGTATCAGCAGATAATCTTGGTTCATTAAGTTCATAAAGAAATGTTAGGGGGTCTAGGTATACCATACGTATCTATCTTAAGGTCACTTATGGTCAAATGGTCAAATCTGACAAGGTGGTCATGTGATTGTCAGAGCTGACAAGCAATTTAAATGCAAAAAAACGAACCAAAAATAATATTGTGAGGTTGTTAAATAGTACTCACTTTTCTACAGCAGACTGCCCTTCAGGTTCCATTAACTACTGACCATGCTTTGAACTCTATGGCCAAATGGAAACCGTATCAGTTTTCACTTATCATGAACAGGTAAATATTTTTGAACCAGGTGAAATATGTCCAACATTTGAGCCAAACTACATATTGAACAATTAAAGATATACGTTGTCTGAGTCGGTCATGGAGGAGTGGTTTTATCAGGAAATAACTTCATTCTCGTGATAACATAGTGTGAATTTGCTTTTTTTAGCTTGGTTTGATCCATCATATTTTGGAAAACTAATTGCCCATAATAGTATCTTAAAATATTTGGTCCAGATGGAATTTCCGTTTTGTATCACCTTAAGTAATCAAGGTTCCAGCTTGTACTTAACAACCTCGATTTTTTACATGTCCTGTACGCCTGTAAATGAATCAAACCAGTGCCTCAGCCAGGTACACTCATAAACCTGACCAATAAGAAACATGAAAACACTTCGATGTTTCAGTATGTTTAATCAGAGGAATGTGCCAAAACACACACATAGCTACATCAAAGATGAAATAAGCTTTATACAGGTTATGCACTATAGTGCACTGACCAAGGGGAAACATGAAAACACCTCCAAAATTCCAGGACTGTGTGCATTACCAGGTCTACATGAATAGTAGTTGTTACACACAGTAAACTAATCCCTAACACTACTATTTAAACAGAAATTGTCTACTCATAGCTTACAGGACCTATGTGATTCAAGCAAGAATGTTTAAACAGTGATGTGAACCTCATGAGTAACATAGAACAGAAATACACCTTAAAGGCCAATTGTACTGGGACTATTCAAAGGCTAACTGTCAGTGCAATGACGGTCACCTTCAGTTTAGACATATGAAAAATAAGAAATTGTCTAATCAGCAAGTAAACTGAAAGTATGCAATGCAACTGTAACGTAGAATACTACGATGGTTACTCAGAAGTAATATCAATACACAGAACTTTTTAATAACCCACCCAATAACAATTATAAGCTAAAACTGATATCTATTATGAAAGGGTAGATGTGACAGGTTATGCACCATAGTGTACGTATAGTTAGACTTAGAGATAACTAGTGTCACCGTCATACCCTGGACACTCGACATATTCTGTATTTCTTATCTTAATTGGTGCAAAGGAATTAAGTATTTCTCTGAAGGCTAGCCCCTTCGTTTTTAGTCTGCACTAGGTTACCTCCCTATTCATCATGTAAAGACTGTATCACTGATGTTTAGTCAGTCTATATCTTGCTCTTACTCAATATAGTACTGGCATAAAAGCCAAGTATTGTTACAGGTATCATTAAATACATGCACACAAACAGAAACAATTGTTTAGGAACATTTATCAACACTGAAATAACTCGTCTCTCAACAGCGATCAATTATACAGACTTAGTGGGATTTTTATGTCTATCTGATACAGTTTTATAAAACATGGTTTTGATTTGTTGTAGAGAATAGTTCATAATACTTAAACTATACTTGGCAGAATTCCGATTGTTTATGTTTTGGTTAGTGTGAGAGAATCAACACTTATTCAGTTGTTTGGGCAGCTTACTTTTTATTTAGATAGCTCTTAAGGCAGGTTGCTATTTTGGCGGGTAGTTATTAAGGCAAGTAGTTATATAGGCAGGTTATCTAAGAGGGCGGTTTTCAGCAGGTGGCTATTTAGGCAGGTAGCTCTTTAGGTATGTAGTTAATTAGGGATTTACCTATGGAGGAAGGTAACCATTCAGTCGGGTAGCCTATTGGTCAGGTAGTTATTTGGGTAGGTAGCTAGGAAGGCAAGTTGTTATTTGGGTAGATAGCCCGAGGTTGTTATTTACAAGAAGAGAAAATAAATAAAGACTATACCCTGATGGGTATTTAGTAACTATCATCAAAATAGATTAGTAATAAAGCATTTTTATAGAAATGGTTCTATCTAATTACTTTATAAACGAGAATGCTCTATGTACTAATCCATCCTCATAATGCGAAGGTAGGATAGATACACAGCTAACTGATATTGATATATATGCTACAGAGATGTATGTTCGTATAACAGCAAAATGATTCCGCCACATTCTGTGCCATATACGAACTATGGCTTCTCAGAAGCAAACTCAGAATACAGTCTGGAAGGTCACAAATTAAGTGTTTACATTTATAAAAAGAGCAGTCTCTTCGACCCCAAGAAGGACTTTAAAGTGGGGGTTACTACTTTCATTATAGGTGCTTCACTTGTGTGGTGAATTACTTAAGGGAAACCCTCACACCCAGAGTCCTGGTCAACCATACATGGTTGGTTGAATAAACAGGCAGAGTACATAATCCATATTCATTATCAGATCTTAAGTAAAATTTTAAGTAAGATCATGTTTGTTTATAACTTGGCTAAGTGGGGGCAAGAATGATAACAATAATTTTCCAAATATTACTAATCCAAATAATAATGATAATAACAATACTACTACTACTACTACAACTACAACTACTACTACTACTACTACTTCTACTACTACTACTACTACTACTACTACTAATAATAATAATAATAATAATAATAATAATAATAATGTTAATAATGATAATAATAATAATGATTATAATAATAATAATAATAATAATAATAATGATAAAAATAATAATAATAATAATAATTATAATAATAATAATAATAATAATAATGATAATAATAATAATATAAATATTAACATGTAAGAGTAAAGTGAGCATCCTCCAAATATTTTAAGAAGACTTTTTTTGATTTATTTTCAAAAATATCTATTCAGAATATATTCCCTGAAACATGTTTTTATTAGGTATATATTATCAGAGAAGTCAGTTATATTAGACACAAATATAAATGAACATCATCAGTCTCTGATATAAATAACAGAAATACATCAGCTCCATTTTTTCACAGATATCAGCACTGGCAAGAATTGTACTGTTTTGTTGAGATCTTTCTTTCATTAGTGTGTAATCAATGCATTCTGCCAAGAAGATATAAGTTATGTTTATTAACACCAGATGGCAGTACTCGCTAGGGGTATACAGTTCTGTCAAGAACTTTCTCTGTAGTAAAAGCTCACTGCCAGGAAAAAATAGTTGCAATTTTTAACACCAGATGTCAGCAGTTGTTATTCAGCATTGTCAGGGATGTATGCATACCTAGGGTTTTGCCGATATGGGCCTTATCTCATTAAAATGTGAAAAATTATCACTACCGAAGTAATTAGTTTTAAGGTCCAGTCACACTAGGGTCCGACTATCGCACGATTTTAAAATCTGTAGGTCGGACCCGATTTTTTCACCTATCGGCTCCGTTTGAAATGTCGATACTGAGTTAAGATCGTATATGTCACGCTCACACTAGAGCCCGACTATCGCAAGATTATAAAATCGGCAGGTCGGACCCTATTTTTTCACCTATCGTGCAATCTTCAGATCCCATTGTTAGGCCAAATACAAAATCGGATCCAACTAAAAAAAGTCGGTACTGGTTTGTGATCCTGTTCGCAAACCAGTGCCGATTTTTGAAAAGTCGCAAGACAATGTTTTTAACTTGCGATCATCGTACGATAATCGTACGACCATCGCAAGACAAATCATTGACGCATTTTTCCATTCTCCTACCCAGAGATCCCGCTACGCATAGTATCTCTGCCACTACGTCGGGACTATTTCGCGGAATATTTTGAAAAGTGACGTCATTGAATATATCCCATTGGTCAAAACGTGTGATGCACGCGACGCGCGTGGTCAAAATTACAATCAACAATGACGTCATCCTCGCAGTGGCCTGTTTGTTGCGAGAGCGCTGGACGGCCGACTGGCTGATTGGTCAATGCAGGACTTTTCACCCGCATATTCTCATGAGCTATCGCAAATAGTACTATGGCATTACGCCCGAAATGTCATATATATCGTAGTTTGCGCAATTATAAATAACTGAATGGCGAATAATGCACGGAAGCTTCATATTTGGTATACTTTTTCAAATCGTACAATGAAACATGACGGAACTTAAGAAAACATGCATTAGTGATCGTGCGGTCGGGAGCAGAGATATTAGTCGTGTAGCAATCCAACCGGAAGAAGGTATCGTCGCCCTGGCAGAGTGGCATTTTTCTAGCAATAAAATCGGCTCCGATGAATCGTAATAATGTGACTGCAAACTTGTCTATTTTCAAAATCGGAACGACCAGTTCCGATTTTAAAAGTAGCAAAATCGGATCAGATTTTAAAATCGTGCGATAATCGGACCCTAGTGTGACTGGGCCATCACTTTGATACCAGATGTCCTTCATTTTTAGAGTAGTACAGTTTGCTGATGCTCCTCTTCCAGTGACATCCACTAACTAAAAGTGTGATCAATTCAATTATTCCTATCCTGATAAGATTTGTCCCATTTTTCACCACAAGATGTCAGTATAAGCTAAAAATGTCCATGTGCATTACCATGTTCTCTCAGGAAAAATCTCTCATTATAAAACAACTGCTGGGATAGTTAGTTCCAAATGTAAACACCAGGTGTGAGTATTGGCTAGAAATAAATCATTTTTGCAACCAACTTAATCCTGTTGTGTATACAAACTGTAATTTTCCTTACAAAGGTCTGATACCAAATTTTAACGAGGATGTATGGTCAAAATCCTGTACCTGGTTATTAATGTTAGACATTTTTGAAATATTTTGGTCCACCGCAATGATGTGACATATGTAAGTGAACGGTGCACAATATTCTACCTTCATTTAGGAGCTATATGGGGGGGGGGGGTCTTTTAGATTTGTGAGTGTTCTCTTCGTTAAATAGATTGATTATGTTGCACACATATATTTGTGCATTGTTCTTTAGGTGATGGTACCACAAAGGCGCACAATCGTGTCCGACATTATTAGAAAGTTCTGTTAAGTATCACCTTGAATATTGTTTTATTTATTAACTCTTAATATCTAACCCTTACTGATAGGGCAATTCGTCAATACCGAATGTACCTTGGGTACTTTGAACAGGCAAGTGGTTTTAATAAAAGCATAGATTTGGAAGAAACTGAATTTAAAAAATCAAAAACCATAAGTTTCTTCGAGTACAAAATTCTAATAATTATATTCAAAGTAGAAATCTCAACAGAAATAAATAATCAAAACAATATTGCATCCATTATATATTTTATTGGTTTCCTTAAGTCATTAATACATGATAGGAAATGTAGTACATCTCTAACGAGCAGGCTCAATTGATTGTTGCTAAACATATGATTATGCAGATTGAGGTATTTTTCCTGTTTTCCATTTATATAAATGGTTTAACAACTGTGACTTTAGTATGTTTTAGTAAGAATATATTCAATTTGGTTTATGTCAATACTAAATGTAATAATTTGAACATATAAATTTCAAGGTATTTATTTCCTACTGAAAAGGCGTCACTAACTAACGTAAAGAAAAAGAAAATACCAAAAACTGCATAAAAATCTTTGGCAAGTGCTATCTACTCTTTAGAAGGCACCTGTTTGAGGGCTGTGTACACGTGCAGATGGCTGAATTTATTCTGCCATATGACTACGGAGGCAACCAGAATGACGAAAAGACCACCGCTGACAACTGCTGAAACAACTCTCTATCCCTGCCATTTGTGCTTCTTGTCTTGGTAGTTACTGTAAAACAAAGACCAATCATTTTACGACTATTAATATGTGGTTTGAGGCCTTGTATCCATAGTATTGTTTAGGGAAGTGTAATTTGGAGAGAGAGAGAGAGAGAGAGAGAGAGAGAGAGAGAGAGTTTGTCTTTCGATTATTAGCCTACATTTTGCCTAGCCTTGGCACATTTTTTGCCTATCAACTCTTACATGCTCAGAATACAACAAAGAACTATAAGAAAGGAATCAGAACATATAAGTAAAATTTCATTAGTGCGTAAAATACTTTTCACAAAGTGTTTCTGATCTTTTTATATATTGTTAATAGAATCGTGGAATATATGTAATAAGATGGTAAATCTTAGGAACATGTAAGTACTTACAATGGATTGACCTCTTCCAGTTGGTCTGCCTGAATGGACCATGTGTGATTCCATACCTTGTATACTTGGCACCACTCATACAAGTTGAGCGCTTCCCTATCTTGGAACAAGCTGCTGATGGCTAAAAGTTGATATAAAATAGAGCAAATGTTTCATTCCAATGAATAACCTTTAGGGAAAGTAGTGTAGTCAGGCATCAGTGAATGAAACTTAGATTTTACCAAATACTTTGATTCTCACTGAAATAGAACTAACAGAGGGGTTAATTCCCTATGAATGGTTGCATTATGCAGGGCTCTATAGCTAGAACAAATATATTTCATTTTGTTCCTCCAACTTCTTACAGGAATGGTTTGGATTTGCATAACTATTCTGAACTCACTAGAAACTTAATTGAAATTAATAAAGCTTGTAATTTAAAATAAATCAAGTATTAAATGCACTTCACTGTATAACCCAGTAAAACTAGCAAAATCGATAATGTGAACTGGTTCCCTAAAATGAAAAGACTAACCCAACTAACAATGCAACTTGACAACTACATTTGTGCATGTCTGTGTGGTTTCACCTGCCTCACAGACCACTACTGTACAGTGGATAAACACAAAGGACTGGAATTTAAATTTGAATTCTCTGGCATTTCCCTCATCTATAACTCCCACTGTTGAGTCGGCCAAGCACCTTAAATGAGAGGAAAAAAATCAATAATGTTTCTAATATTTAAGGTTTAACACATTCTCATCTTAAACCTGACAATAGTCTGAGAAATTTTGATTAGACGATATCTTACCTAAGATAACTTTGTAATCCTGTGAATAGTGCTTGCATGTATGTTTCGTTTGTTACTAAACGTGCTCAATTTAGAATAAATTCGGTGTATTTTTTCATTTATCTTTTTCTCTATTAAAAAAGTTAATGAAATGACATAAAGAAGACATTAATAAGTTATAGTCTCTCTCACAAAAATACAAGTATCTTCATGCTAAATATACGTGTCCTCATCTGCTCTGTAGTTTTCTCTTTCATACAGATGTATTTGCATATATGAATTTAAGTGAATATGTGACGAAAATTGGATGAACTGACCTTTTGTTGATAAGATCATGTGTATAGGTGGTATCATCTGGAGGAGTGCTACGGGGAGTTGCAATGCAAGACTGAACAGCCATTTTGATTGATCCACCACTGGTTCTGAGTCTTAGCCTTGCGTAGATAGTTCCAAGCACATCTATAGCGTCATTGGGTTGTACTGCCTGAATAGATTTATCTTCCTTGAAAAGTCCAATAGACAGATCAAATGTTCCATACTTTGTTGCATTGTACTGAATTTGGCTGTAATAAAATGGTACTCAGTATTATTTTATAAGAATATTAATGATTTGACATAAGAATTGGTAGTAAAGAACAAAGCAAAGAGAATACGTCAGGTTTTTATCATCTTTATAATAGCAAGGTAGCAGTTATTATTAAAGGACCTGTTCTGGTTTACTATACAAATTACCCAATTTTTTCAAGTTTCATGAATTTAACCAAAATTCTTATCATTATGTAGCTGAGGTGTTGCTTGTTCATAATTGCTAACACATTCCCCAACCCTCGCCCTGGATGTTGCATATGACCACTCTGAAATGACATGTGTCAGCATATTTGCATTGACTCATATTTCAGCTATAACTGTACCCAGTTGATCACAAACCTATTTTATGGGTAAACTATTATGATGTTGGAGGAGATCCAGTAATGACCTTTCATAGAAGACCTTACTTATGGATTTTGATGAAAATCAGAAATTTTGAATGGAGTGACCTTGACCTATGACCTTCTACAAAATGGCTGCCTCCATGCCTACTAATGAGATTTGAGCCTATGTAGAAATGGTTCCAAATAGTAACTTTGCCCACTGAGTGCGTTCAAGCCAGATTAATATGTTATGTTTTACTAATAAATACAGATTATGTGAATTTCAATTGAACGGGCTCGCTGGGCGAAAGGGTGAATTTTGTGACTTAGTGACCCTTGGTCACATGTATACAATTCACCATACTAAATAGTTCATAAGAGCATATGCAGGGCACTCACAAAAACAAAACTCAAGTAAACTCCTGTAGCTGTTCCCTAGGGATTCTTTGTCTCTCAAGTGACCTCGATTGATAGTGTATTGTCCAGGAAGGCCTCACACTGTTACTATTTTCAGCCTAGGTAGGTGTGGTTCAGTCAGACATACCATGCGGCAAGAAATGTTTTTCCTCATGTCTCATGAAGTGAAAAAGCTCAATTGTGCCAAAAAGTACAGTGGGCAGATGTGCAACCAGTATTTGCAAACATTTCAATTGGAATGATTTTTGTTTTTTTACCTGTGAGAAGTGGATATACTGTGGGTCTGCCTTATTGGTTATATGTAGAGTTGTACTAGTGTTGCTATTTTTCTTTTCAAGTTATTTGAAGTTTTTAATAGTATATATTTTGTGAAAACTGGAATATCTTTATTGTTTTTTAACATATCCTCAAAAAAGAAATGTGGTACCTGGTGATTCTTTTTGTGTTCTCTCCTTGCATACATTAGTTAAAGAGGGCTGATATTCATCATAAACTATATTCTTTTATAAAGTAGTTTGAATGAGAATGTCAATGTCATGCACCTGTGCTAATCTCATATATTCTCTCAAATTATGATCTGGTAATATGTACATATTTTTTCATCTGGAAATGTGATGTACTGAACTGTGGTTCTGCATATTATGCACGAATTATGATCGAGCATATATGTTTTATTTTGCAGGATGTTGACAGTTTTGAACCTATATGAAAACTTTGTTTTATCATTCCATATAGTATATTGAGTTCAGAATACGATGCTGATGAAAATAAACCTTTATGTTTGTTCATGAATATTTATTTTTTCCAAACTTTTAATAGTTTGCTCATCTATCCCCCCAATCTTTAAAAGGCCCACCCCCCAACCATGACTAACATTTTCATGCCAAAAATGCATTCAGTGTACTCACAATGAGTGTGACTATCCATTTCAATCATCAGAAAGCCTGTAATGAGGGATTTCTGAAATTGGGTAATTTGTACAGTAAACCAGAACAGGTCCTTTGGCCACAAGCACCTCATCAGCCATATTCTTTGTGAAGGATTTTTCAACTGATTTAATACAACCATTCTTTATACTTCATATTATACTAAAAAATATATATGTGCAATGTGATTTTCCAGGCATGTCTAATACTATACTGTGTACACAAACTAGAAAAAGCAGAGACTTCGTGCTTAATGAATATTGCTCTCTGAAGGTGCCATTTTAGGTTTGAATGTCTATGATTATCATTCACTTACGTATTAGCTCCAGAAAACTCAACATTGTTCAGCTTGTTCTTTCTGTTATATCGGCATCTAAAGCTTATAGCTTTGTCATGTTGACGCTGAATCATGCCTTTTGTCAGGTTATTGTTAACACGGAGTGTGATCTCATAAACAATATATTCCTCTGTACTCTGTAAAATGGCAAATATAGTTAATTGTTGGCAAAAATGAATAGGCACACATACATATCTAACTTTATCCAAGCATGTAGAATTTGGTTTTGTTTGTAATGTATACACTTTTGTATTGAAAGCCTAATGCTATCTTTCTTAAATCACGTCGAGAATATTTCTTCCCATGGCACTCCATAAGACAATGCAGATAATCTACTACCATGAGAAAAGGTAATAGGCCAATCATTTAAACTTGTGAATTTAGAAAATTCCTTTTAGTTGGATTATGTCACAAAATCTTTTCCTTCATGAATTTTCATCTAGGAAACCAGAAAACTATAGTATGTACTTCTGCAGAAGATATTGATAGCTGATCCATATAAATTGACAGGTAGATATATTATGAGTGGTATGTTATTTGTGTACATAAGTATCTAAAAGCTACCTAACACTTTTTTGTAGACCTTCGATAAGTTCATTTATTTTACCTACCATAACTGTTGTACCACAATCATTTAAACCAATGCTGAAGGAGAAGCTGCCACCCTTTTTCATTGCTGAACAACTTTACCTGCCAGTTACGGTTGATAGGTGAAGGCTACTTGCACCAGCGTTAACACTGTAGTAAAACCAAAATAAGTCATTTACTAAGCATTTATCTATGAATAAATGTGCATCCAAAGAAATATTGAGTACTGTAAAGCAAATTGCCCATCAAAGCTTTTCCATCTTTAGAAGAACAATATATCATAGTCTTTGTTTTGTGAAGAACTCTAGTAGGTATTAGATTATCTCAAAATTCAGAAGAAAACACCATTAGCCGTTCATTGAATATTACTGTTTTTGTTACCTAAAGTAAGGTAGATAGACATGAAATAGTTGATTGGATACACATCACTGTCATGGCCGACCTGTAAGTATTTTGCCATCAATTTTGCAGATAACTTAAGACTACATTTACCTTGATATCTACATAATAAAAATCAATTGAACACATATGGTAGCTTCCAGGGAACTATGAATCAATTGCTATTCTCTTGAAAAGATCTTCAAGAACAAACATGATACAACATGTGTCATGTCACATATCACACATATCACACATTTACTCACTTGTTGCCCTCAATATGAATGTCAATTCTCTCTCCACATGATATCGTCACTCCAGGTACAGGGGATGAACTTGGTACAGTTGACAGACTTTGGGAAGGAGTTGGACTGGGCACAAAAGATGAGCTTGGAGCATGAGACATACTTGGAACAGGAGGTGAACTTGATGTAGAAGATGAAGCAACCCCAACCACGGAATTGGCTGATAATCAAAATGCAGCTTTTATGATATTTAACTCATGCAAAGTATGGGTATTTTCAGGGGTCGATACATAAGTGTTGTTGTTGAAAATCCATAAACATTTTGAGGTCTAATGAGGTTTGAGTGGACAACCAGAATGCTATAAGTTAGTCACAAAACTAATCAATATTACAAATTTTTAACACATGTCCTTTATATAGTTTGTTTGGTTGAGAATTAAATTGAAAATGCAAACATTTCACACACTATTCCTATGCATTAAAATACAAGCAATGTTGTGGTACTATTATAAGAAATAGTACATCAGAGATTAATATAAACTTTAATTCAACTGCAGCATATTGATAGGTTTTTGGTGCTAAAACAAGGTAGTATCCAACTGCAGCAGGCACTGGGTAGAATCAAATCATTAGAAGTCAAACAGAAATGAATGCAACAAAAACAGCTGCTATTATGAAACCTGAAAAGTCTCAAGTTTGTCATAAATATTGATAATGCATGCAGAGCTGCAGTTCTTTTCTCGCTTATTTCCAAGAGTTGTCTAATATATAAATGGTTACCATCAGTTATATGACCTGTGGCATTGCCGGACTATGTAGATAAAGGTCAAATTTCCAGCATTGTAACCCTCTATATTTGACTCAAGTAAGATATACTTAAATCACATTTGGCAGATTACCCTAAGCAATTGGAGTTGGTAAGTTTTGAAGAATAAGGACGTATTCATTAGGGGTCAATACAATATCTTATTGTATTTCCTTCACTGGCTTTAAAGGTTACTTTTTGTTCAAAAGCAACATTTCACACAATATAGATTTGGTCATAATATAATCTTATAAGAAAATCCAGGATGAACCCTTAGCAAATGATCCATGGGCCTGGTGATTCTAATCTGCATTGGTATCTACAACGCTTACAAACCTATTCAAAAAGGAATTCGAGATCACATGCCTTGTATTCTTTCGAATTGAAGTGGCCTGTCATAAATTTCACACATGGGCACATTATGAATAAAGGTTAAACTATCTATATAGCTTTGGCTATGACAAGTTGAATTACTACTGAACAGTAATGTTTGACACTAGGTATGTTAGGAATGGCTTACCAGGTATGACATATACCCTAACCACTGTGGATGAACCTTTGGGACCTGAAACAAAACCGTTTGCTGGGTATATATAGATTGCATCTGGACCACTACTGCATTCTCCATCACCAGAAACTGTGAAGAGTGACCAGCCTCTCTCATTTGCTGCTTCATAGCATTTACGCGTTTGTTCTTTACGGTACTTATAATTGCCAACCAGTTGCTTGGCCGTCCCTTCTAATGTAGGCACAGACCCAACTTTAACGCAATCAATGAACTCCTAGGGATCCACTATCCACCCTTCAAAGATCAACATACAAGGGTTTTAGTTCAATGAATCTATCAAAGCAAGATCATTTATACAGCACCCAATAGGGAGCGACATTGAATCTAACCTCCAAAAAATGTACAAGAAAAGAAATGACCTTGAATGATATTTTTTGCATGCTTTTGTGTACTTGAGATTTCATGGCCATATTGCTGAGCCATCTGACATTTGCTAGTCAAACAGCAAAGGACAGAGACGATTTAATCAAGCCTAAAGAATCTATTAGTATTGCATATACCTCACAGTAATCTGAAAAGGTCTTGGATAGCCAAGACAATATGCTATAGATGGAAAGGGCACAACATCAAATATCGAATTATTATTTTAATTATCTGATAAAGATTTTAGGTTACATCTCACCCAATGCAAAACACACATTGCTAATGCCTGAACCTCCCTTGTCTTCTTCAAATGGGCTTTTTCCGTTTTCCTTCCCACATTCACCCACACCATTTTCTTTGTAAATATCAGCAGCATTTGCAGAACTCCTACATTGACCTCCATTTGCAACTACAAATACGGACCATCCTCTCTCTCTGGCAGCTTTATAGCATTTATTAACGGCATCATAACGCACTGCATAGTTGCCGTCTAATTGGCTGAAGTTTTGCTCGAGTGAAGGCAATTGTCCATTTTTCCAGCATCCCAAGGGTAGAAACGGTAGCCTTTGTCCTTGCTCTGAAGAATAAAACATTTTATTTTGGCTTTCCAAACTATATTTATATATATATATATATATATATATATATATATATATATATATATATATATATATATATATATATATATATATATATATATATATATATATATAAACATATATATATATATATATATATATATATATATATATATATATATATATATATATATATATATATATATATATATATATACATATATATATATATATATATATATATATATATATATATATATATATATATATATATATATATATATATATATATATATCTATATATTTATATATATATATATATATATATATATATATATATATATATATATATATATATATATATATATATATATATATATATATGTACATACATACATACATACATACAAAGAGAGAGAGAGAGAAAGTGAGAGAAAGCGAGAGAGAGAGAGATTCTATATGGTGCACAATTCACTTACTTTTAAATTGCATGTACATTTGACTTGCATCTGGACCACCTCTGCCGTCTTTTGCACATTTTGTTGAGCGCCCCCGCTGTATATACTGTTTGATGGAACCTCCTAATCCCTGGCATGATCCACCATCCGAAAGTGCAAACATTTTTATGTAATGCTTTCCTGTTGCAATAGAACATTTACGAACTGCACCAGAACGATTTTTATAGTTGCCATCCAAATGCTCCTTTCCTTCAAATGAATCCAGGTTTGCAAATGCCCATCAGCCAAGAGAAGCTAGGCTCTCTTTTGCGTATGGACCATCTGAAAAGTTCAGTAACGTAGAATGTACTTTAAATGGCAATTTTAATTCCATAAATAACTTATGACATATACTATTGACATCAAACAATAAATGTAATCATCATTACAACTTTCTCTGGTGGAATTTGCTGGTTGTGAGAAATCTGTATTCTTGTCTGTTGAAGTAAATGTTTCTCTGCTAAAGTTTACTGCTCTCCGACTACACACAAAGAACGAAGTAAGAAAATACATATTCATCTATGACATTTGGTTGAGATATGAAAATCATCAAATATTATGATCAAGAGAATGCCCACCTAATTTCAAAGTAATATAGGAAGGATGATAGAAAACTATTATTCTAATAAAAAAGGATGCCATTCGTATTGATACGTTTGTGCTATGTAAATCTACTCTCTTTAGATGAAGAGTGAGTGTCATAAACACACGATGTGCAGTGGGGGAACTGCTATGGGTGGTGGAAAACAAACGAAAGATATGACTTCAGTTCATTTTATCAAAACATTAAATGCATCACAGATGTATCATACATAAATGTTTTATTTAAAAATGTAAAGGGAAAATGTGGTTTAAGTTAGAAAACCTATCAGAACTGTTGATTGTCAAAGGTAATCAAATCACCCCTTATTTGGGCCTTGTTGATTAACGTTAATAACCATCATATCCTAATTTTCTCTCTACAACATATCACCACAAGGGACCACTTACAACGGAGCTTACATACTACCTTGTCTGTTACAAGTAACAATACTGAGACCATAAAACCCAAAATCCCATAATCAATTGATTCAATAAGTTTGAATGTTAGATCTAGTTGAAATTTAATTTTCCAAGAGGATAAGGATGTACTATCTGGATGTAATAACAATGCTGCACCCTAGCCCTAGGACATGGTCAGTCTGAGCAGAAGACTGGCCAAAGTAACCACTTTGACGAGAGAGAGAGAGAGAGAGAGAGAGAGAGAGAGAGAGAGTCAAAACTGTGCCATCTTGGATTTGTGTGTTCTAAGTACTCACCCATTATGATGTAGACGCTATGTGCACCTGGACCACCTATTCCATTAGTTGCATAGGATGACGACATTCCATTATCATAACATTCAGTGATTGAAAATCCATTCACCAAACAATTGCCACCATCATAAATAGAAAATATAGTTGGATCTTTTTGATGTAGTTAGGCCTTGCAACTTCATAGCATTTCTGTATTGGGTTAGTGCGAGTTTTGTAGGGGCCATCCAACAAAAAAGACGTGCCTTCCTTGGAATAGCTACCAGTAGACTTCCAGCAACCCAAGCTCTTGTAAGGGGTTCCTCTGACCCAACCTAAGAAATACAACATAAACCACCATAAGTTAGTATTCTATACTGCTGTAATCAATACTGTATACCGTGTTAATACTGTGTATATAAAGTATTGCGCTCGGCAGACAACTGCCTTTGATGTGACAAGTACCAGGCCTTGGTTTCTTATCAGTTTGACTACTGTAGATCCCGTTAATTTACCAACGTTTTTAATTTGTCGATATTTGCTGATCATACATGATCGGTAAAATAAGAATCGGCAATTTTTGAAAGCTTTATATTGGCAAATTTACGGCATTAATATGGGGGAAGTATGTATCTGCCCTGTTCTTTAAGCGGAATGAAGGTAGACTAGGACAAATACACGCGACACATCTATTTGAGTCTAAAAAAGGATGTAAAAGGGCAAATTGTAATTGATACTGATGATGACCGTTTGTTGACTTCACTCGTTAAAAGCAGATATGGGAGTTAACACCTGCACCTCTCTCGGCTTATCAGTACTAATTTCAATCAACCCTCCCGTTCAATTTGTTTTTAATTTACCGATCGCGTAGGATCACACTCGGTAAATTAAGATTCGGCAAATTCTGAAAAAGGCCAGATCGCAAATTTCGAACATGGCAAATTAACCAGATCTACAGTATTCCTCACATTTCTTTCCTGATCATCTTTACCCAACACATTTTCAGAATGTGCGGCTAAAAGATTTCAAGCAAGGAATTGTCTTACTCTTTCCTATTTCACTGATCCTTGATACGACAGTTTACTGAGTATTTTCTTTCTATCACTTAATGATATAGTTGTCATGGTGACAATACGTAACTGTTCATGTGTTTGTCATCATTCTTTATACCTAAACCCATTTTCCCAATATCTTTCAACCATCCAGGAAATGGTCAGTGATCGAGGATCAGAATTTCATTAACTAAAATGATTGACTAGCCCTTGAGTTTTCTAACCACATTTGATGGCATTTCCTGTTCTTTAGAATGTTCCAAGATTTCAACTCCTGTATTGCGTAAACAAGAAACTGTTACCACCCAGTTGGTAAATGTTAGCTGTAAGATGACAAGTCTTGTGGTCCTCTTGTGGTCCTCTTTTAACTTGAAAATTAATTCGTTCCTTCATACAGCATGTCAGTCTTCTCCCACCAACGCTGCGAAGGGACTACGAATAGACCCCGGGGGGGGGGGGGCACTCAGGTACAGAGGGGGGCCGCACCTTCGTTACGTATTTCGCGGAAGAAGGGGTCTTTTTTTAAGACCTCCGCATGTCCGCGATTTTGTAAAAGAAGGGTACTTTTTTGTACCCAGGTACGAAGTATGGGGGTCAAAATCCACTTACAATCCACGAAATATACGCGGCTCTGACGCCGAGTGACTACCGAAGTGACTGGGCTTCCGAGTTTGCTGCCGCTAAACTAGCAGAGGAATATACAATCTTAAGTTAGAATACTTGTTCCCGTTCATCCAATGTCAGTGTTTTGATAAAAGAAGGGGTGTTTATTTAGTGGAAATAATCACATTTTTATTAAAATAAGGGTGCTTTTTTGGCCAGAAATCAGTGCTTTAGGGGTATTTCTTAATTTTAATAACGAACGTATGCACCCCCTAAATACCCAAGTGCCCCCCCCCCCCCCCCCCCCCCCCGGGGAATAAACTCTATTCTCTCTCCTTTTGATACAAAAGCTGTCACATATAAAAGCACATTATGGCAGCATGAGAATGTTTTTGTAAGTGGCGCCAATGTTGCTAAATTTGTCCCATAAACCAAAATATATGTCAACTATAAGGACACCTCTGCTCATAGTATGACACTTAAGTGTCAAATGATTGTCAGTTAAATGCCATATTTCGTGGATGTTCTGCTATTTCCTATGTCAGCCTTTTAATTGACATTTAATAGGTCATAAATCATGCAATCTGTCCTTTTTGATGTTTAAATCAAAACTATCTGCTCATCATGCTTTTCATTGCGACATTGCAAGAGGTTTACATAAGAAGTTCCATTTACCCAATTTTCCACTGCCCTATATATATATCAAATTGGCCAGTGATTCGCAATCTTTTGCAAAAGTATAACAATATTGCGTTGGCGAAAACAATGCCAACTGCGTGCAAACAACTCATAATCCTCTTAACATATTGAAGGGAACTCCGTTACAGGAATATATGTAGTTACATTCGTAATATCTAAATTGAGTCACAGCGATTAAACTATCTGTAAAACATATTGTATTGTAAGGACAGCAATGTAGTGTAATGTATAGTGGCGTATAAAATAACTCTCTCCTAATAAACTGTTGATACCATTGCAACATGCAGGTGACTACATATATTTCAATCGTCTGAGAAAAATATAAATATTTAGGTAGCAAGAAATCTTAGCTAGAGATATAGAAATCAACAAATAATAAGTTATGAAAAGACATACACAAGTGTGCCCTGCGGACAGTCCTGATTAAGCCCTGTTCACATATGGCAAAAACCTCTGTGTGGCTGATTGATCGCATGCGTCCAAAGTGTCGTGAACAGGTCGCATGCGGTCAAACAGAGATCTTTCATTTGTGGTCACAAATGAATTGGCCGTGCGGCCAGTCGTGACAAGTTTTACAATCGCGGAAATTTTCAATGCACTATCCTCTTTGCACCGAGGATGCACGGCCACCTGGGAGAGGCCTTGAGGAGGCCCTCCTGTGACCTCAGGGTCATTATAGAATAAAATTAACATTTATTTTTTAAAGAGTGCCGTGAGGCACTCTCAAGGATCAGTGGGAGCGCCGCACAGCCTTGAAAATTGCCGTGCGTCAGACGCTCAGTCAGCAAATGTCCGTAGGAAGGTCGGGGACAGTACACTGACTTGCGAACATGTTCGCAAACCTGTCTAAAGCCCTGGTCACATCACACATACGTCCACCGTGCGGGCTGTTTGCGGGCAGTTTACGGCCGAAATCCGTGGCGGTCGCAGGATCACCTTGCGGGTGCCTCAAGGAGTTGGCCTCAACCGTAGAGGTCGTGCGGTCGAAAATCAGTGGTCGTGGACCGTAGACGAGGTTTGCGAACA
>OZ012701.1:19697032-19737812 GCA_963942565.1 Maea johnstoni | reverse complement strand
ACGCGTTGGTTCTTTACGGTACTTATAACTGCCAACCAGTTGCTTGGCCGTCCCTTCTAATGTAGGCACAGACCCACCTTTAACGCAATCAATGAACTCGTAGGGATCCACTATCCACCCTTCAAAAATCAACATACAGGGGTTTTAGTTCAATGAATCTATTAAAACAAGATCATTTATACAGCACCCAATAGAGAGCGACATTGAATTCAGCCTCCAAAAATGTACAAGAAAAGAAATGACCTTGAATAATATTTTCTGCATGCTTGAGATTTCATGGCAATATTGCTGAGCCATCTGACATTTGCTAGTCAAACAGCAAAGGACAGAGACAATTTAATCAAACCTAAAGAATCTATTAGTATTGCATATACCTCACAGTAATCTGAAAAGGTCTTGGATAGCCAAGACATTATGCTATAGATGGAAAGGGCACAACATCAAATATCGAATTATTATTTTAATTATCTGATAAAGATTTAAGGTTACCACTCACCAAATGCAAAATACACATTGCTACTGCCTGAACCTCCCTTGTCTTCTTCAAATGGCCTTTTTCCGTTTTCCTTCCCACATTCACCCACACCATTTTCTTTGTAAATATCAGCAGCATTTGCAGAACTCCTACATTGGCCTCCATTTGCAACTGCAAACACGGACCATCCTCTCTCTCTGGCAGCTTAATAGCATTTATTAACGGCATCATAGCGCACTGTATAGTTGCCGTCTAATTGGCTGAAGTTTCCCTCGAGTGAAGGCAATTGTCCATTTTTCCAGCATCCCAAGGGTAGAAACGGTAGCCTTTGTGCTTGCTCTGAAGAATAAAACATTTTATTTTGGCTTTCCAAACTATATATATATATATATATATATATATATATATATATATATATATATATATAAATAAATATATATATATATATATATATATATATATATATATATATATATATATATATATATATATATATATATATATATATACATATATATATATATATGTACATACATACATACATACAAAGAGACAGAGAGAGAGAGAGAGAGAGAGAGAGAGAGAGAGAGAGAGAGAGAGAGAGAGAGAGATTCTATATGGTGCACAATTCACTTACTTCTAAATTGCATGTACATTTGGCTTGCATCTGGACCACCTCTGCCGTCTTTTGCACATTTTGTTGAACGCCCCTGCTGTATATACTGTTTGATGGAACCTCCTAATCCCTGGCATGATCCACCATCCGAAAGTGCAAACATTTTTATGTAATGCTTTCCTGTTGCAATAGAGCATTTACGAACTGCATCGGAACGATTTTTATAGTTGCCATCCAAATGCTCCTTTCCTTCAAATGAATCCAGGTTTGCAAAGGCCCAGCAGCCAAGAGAAGCTAAGCCCTCTTTTGCGTATGGACCATCTGAAAAATTCAGTAATGTAGAATGTACTTTAAATGGCAATTTTAATTCCATAAATAATATATGACATATACTATTGACATCAAACAATAAATGTAATCGTCATTACAACTTTCTCTGGTGGAATTTGCTGGTTGTCCGTATATCTGGTTATTTTGGCTGTGTGAAATTTTGGCTCTTTTGGGCCAAAACGGGGGTAAGGAAATTATGGCTCATATTAATTTTGGCTCTCCCAGGGTCTGAGCCAAAATTACCTCACTTTTGAAATTATCTTACTACCTAAAATGACAAAATGTCTGTCGCTGCATAGCATGTATTCTAGTTCAATCTGTTAAAAGTAACTCTGTACAGAAATACTTTTGTTTAATTTACAATTTGATTGGGGTAGGCTTACCTGCAAAGCTAATGGAAAGTGGCATAAATACCTGATGAGTTCTCACTGTGTAAAATGCACTTATTACGTACGGATTGGGAGTACCTGGTCAAGTAGTTAACTTTTAATTAAGTTTACCATGGTGAATAGAACTCAGGAGGTGGGTAGTGGCACCCCTTGTAATTACAAACAAAGGGATTTTGCAAGGGAGTATGATCAAAAGACAACTGTACATGTGTTTTCTAAACAAACTATACATAACATGCTGCTGAGATTTTTGATTGTAATCATGAAGCATGCCACTTAGGCCAGTGACACACTGTAATTTGCATAACAATACTGCAGTGGACAACTAGTTACTTTAAATAGATTACCTCACATTACATGCCATGCAGTGACTGGCATCTGGTGTCCACACTAGAAACTAAGCTCAACACAACCTGAGATCAGGGTTGAAGTCGGGGTGTTCAAGGTATGCATTCTTGGCTTTTATTAATTTTGGCTCTTCAAGATGGAGAGCCAAAATAGGCCAACATTTGATTACCTCCAAAAAACCCAGATATACGGTACACACAAAGAAAGAAGTAAGAAAATACATATTTATCTATGACATCTGGTCGAGATATGAACATCATCAAGTACTATGATCAAGAGAATGCCCACCTAAGTTCAAAGTAATAGAGGAAGGATGATAGAAAAACATTATTCTAATAGAAAAGGATGCCATTCTATTCGTATTGATACGTTTGTGCTATGTAAATCTACTCTATATGTGTTATAAACACACGAGGAGTAGTGAGGGCTATGGGTGGTGGAAAACAACCAAAAGATATGACTTCAGTTCATATCATCAAAACATTAAATGCATCACAGATTATACATAAATATTTTATTTTAAAAATGTAAAGAGAAAATGTGGTTTCAATTAGAAAACATCTCAGGACTGTTGATTGTCAAAGGTAATCAAATCGCCCCTTATTTGGGCCTAGTTGATTAACGTTAATAACCAACATTTCCTAATTGTCTCTCTACAACATATCACCACAAGTGACCACTTACACAACAGAGCTTACATACTACCTTGCCTGTTACAAGTAACAATACTGCGACCATAAAACCAAAAATCCCATAATCAGTTGATTCAATAAGTTTGAATGTTAGATCTAGTTGAAATTTAATTTTCCAAGAGGATAAGGATACACTATTTGGATGTAATAACGATGCTGCACCCTAGCCCTAGGACATGGTCAGGCCGAGCAGAAGACTGGTGTTGACAAAGGAGAGAGAGAGAGAGAGAGAGAGAGAGAGAGAGAGAGAGAGAGAGAGAGAGAGAGAGAGAGTCAAAACTGTGCCATCTTGGATTTGTGTGTTCTAAGTACTCACCCATTATGATGTAGACGCTATGTGCACCTGGACCACCTGTTCCATTAGTTGCACAGGATGACGACATTCCATTATCATAATATTCAGTGATTGAAAATCCATTCACCAAACAATTGCCACCATCATAAATAGAAAATATAGTTGGACCCTTTTTGATGTAGTTAGGCCTTGCAACTTCATAGCATTTCTGTATTGGGTTAGTGCGAGTTTTGTAGGGGCCATCTAACAAAAAAGACGTGCCTTCCTTGGAATAGCTACCAGTAGACTTCCAGCAACCCAAGCTCTTGTAAGGGGTTCCTCTGACCCAACCTAAGAAATACAACATACACCACCATAAGTTAGTATTCTATACTGCTGTAATCAATACTGTATACCGTTTTAATACTGTGCATATAAAGTATTGCGCTCGGCAGACAACTGCCTTTGATGTGACAAGTACCAGGCCTTGGTTTCTATCAGTTTGACTACTGTAGATCCTGTTAATTTACCAACGTTTTTAATTTGTCGATATTTGCCGATCATACATGATCGGTAAAATAAGAATCGACAATTTTTGAAAGCTTTAAATTGGCAAATTTGCGGCATTAATATGGGGGAATTATGTATCTGCCCTGTTCTTTAAGCGGAATGAAGGTAGACTAGGACAAATACACGGGACACATCTATTTGAGTCTGATAAAGGATGTAAAAGGGCAAATTGTAATTGATACTGATGGTGACCGTTTGTTGACTTCACTCGTCAAAAGCAGATATGGGAGTTGACACCTGCACCTCTCTCGGCTTATCAGTACTAATTTCAATCAACCCTCCCGTTCATCGCTCAATCATGTAACGTACTTAACATCCCATTTAAAGCACCACTCTGTCCTCCTGGGTTACTGTATTAGTGTAAATGCTAGAACACCTAAGATTTCTTTTTTAATTTACCGATCGCGTATGATCACACTCGGTAAATTAAGATTCGGCAAATTCTGAAAAAGGCTAGATCGCACATTTCGGCAAATTAACCAGATCTACAGTATTCCACACATTTCTTTCCTGATCATCTTTACCCCACACATTTTCAGAATGTGCGGCTAAAAGATTTCAAGGAAGGAATTGTCTTACTCTTTCCTATTTCACTGATCCTTGATACGACAGATTACTGAGTATTTTCTTTCTATCACTTTATGATATAGTTGTCATGGTGACAATACGTAACTGTTCATGTGTTTGTCATCATTCTTTATACCTAAACCCATTTTCCCAATATCTTTCAACCATCTAGGAAATGGTCTATGATCGAGGATCAAAAATTCATAAACTGAAATGATTGACTAGCCCTTGAGTTTTCTTACCACATTTGATGGCATTTCCTGTTCTTTAGAATGTTCCAAGATTTCAACTCCTGTATTGTGCAATTTACAATGTATCTATCCTGGATTTTATCACCCAGTTGGTAAATGTTAGCTGTAAGATGACAAGTCTTGTGGTCCTCGATCTTGTGGTCCTCTTTTAACTCGAAACTTAATTCGTTCCTTCATACAGCATGTCAGTCTTCTCCCACCAACGCTGCGAAGGGACTGCGAATAAACTCTATTCTCTCTCCTTTGATACAAAAGCTGTCACATATAAAACCACATTATGGCAGCATGAGAATGTTTTTGTAAGTGGCGCCAATGTTGCTAAATTTGTCCCATAAACCAAAATATATGTCAACTATAAGGACACCTCTGCTTATAGTATGACACTCAAGTGTCAAATGATTGTCAGTTAAATGCCATATTTCGTGGAAGTTCTGCTATTTCCTATGTTAGCCTTTTAATTGACATTTAATAGGTCATAAATCATGCAATCTGTCCTTTTTGATGTTTAAATCAAAACTATCTGCTAATCATGCTTTTCATTGCGACATTGCAAGAGGTTTACATAAGAAGTTCCATTTACCCAATTTTCCACTGCCCTATATATATATATATCAAATTGGCCAGTGATTCGCAATCTTTTGCAAAAGAATAACAATATTGCGTTGGCGAAAACAATGCCAACTGCGTGCAAACAACTAATAATCCTCTTAACATATTGAAGGGAACTCTGTTACAGGAATATATGTAGTTACATTCGTAATATCTAAATTAAGTCACAGCGATTAAACTATCTGTAAAACATATTGTATTGTAAGGACAGCAATGTAGTGAAATGTATAGTGGCGTATAAAATAACTCTCTCCTAATATACTGTTGATATCATTGCAACATGCATGTGACTACATATATTTCAATCGTCTGAGAAAAATATAAATATTTAGGTAGCAAGAAATCTTAGCTAGAGATATAGAAATCAACAAATAATAAGTTATGAAAAGGCATACACAAGTGTGCCCTGCGGACAGTCCTGATTAAGCCCTGGTCACATATGACAAAGACCTCTGTGCGGCTGATTGATCGCATGCGTCCAAAGTGTCGTGAACAGGTCGCATGCGGTCAAACAGAGATCTTTCATTTGTGGTCACAAATGAATTGGCCGTGCAGCCAGTCGTGACAAGTTTTACAATCGCGGAAATTTTCAATGCACTATCCTCTTTGCGCCGAGGATGCACGGCCACCTTGGAGAGGCCTTGAGGAGGCCTTCCTGTGGCCTCAGGGTCATTATAGAATAAAATTAACATTAAATTTGAAAGAGTGCCGTGAGGCACTCTCAAGGATCAGTGGGAGCGCCGCACAGCCTTGATAATTGCCGTGCGTCAGACGCTCAGTCAGCAAATGTCCGTAGGAAGGTCGGGGACTATACACTGACTTGCGAACATGTTCGCAAACCTGTCTAAGGGCCATGACCACTGATTTTGAACCTCACGACCTGCACGGTTGAGGCTAACTCCTTGAGGCACCCGCACGGCGATGTTGCGATCGCCACGGGTTTCGGCCGTAAACAGGCCGCAAACAGACTGCACGGCGGACGGATGCCTTATGTGACCAGGGCTTTTGCAAACCTGTCTACGGTCCACGACCACTGATTTTGGACCTCACAACCTCTACGGTTGAGGCCAACTCCTTGAGGTCCCGCAAGGTGATGCTGCAATCGCCACGGTTTTCGGCCGCAAACAAGCCGCAAACAGACCGCACGGCGGACGGATGCCTTATATGTGACCAGGGCTTAATGTATGCAAGTAAGGTTGAGGTGTTGACTATTCCCGTGATTATTAGGAGACTATGGAAGAAATAATTTTAAAAGAAAAAAGATTACAATCAAAACTAAGTAACAATGAAGAATAGATAGTACATAGTAATTAAACACCTCAATGTAATTCTAGAAAAGGCAAAATTAACAAATGTCTTTTATATTAAACGCTTATCCACAAATCTGCCATCTTAAAGCTCCAATTCAAAAGAGAAAGCACTTGAGAATGCTATAATCGTCAGTTCAGATAAACCGCTGAGGGAAACTGGTATTGCAAATTCAAATAATGGAAATGGAGGTTGGTGCGTGAAGCTCAAATTTTGTGAAACATTTTGAAAATACACAAATGGCACTCAGATTAAGAATATCAAATAATAAATAAACAATCGTTCCCTAGTCGATGGCGTTATCCACATTAAGACCAAGTTACATTGTGTGTGCATTACAAAAAGATCTTATTACTAATGTGTTTGGAATTGAAAATGTGTTGTTTACGTAAAAGGTAGAGTATTCCTGTAGACTGCATTGAGGTCCACTGATCAAGTGCAACTTAACAATTTGTTATATATAAAGAAGTTTTAAGAGACCCAGGAAAACATTTCTGTTTTTTGTTTACATACTTATTACATGACTATTATATGCATTATGAAAAAAGTAGAGAATCCATGTGAATTTGAACAAAATATGAAACTGACATAATATGTTGAAAAGATATGTGATTGTACTAATATATGAAACTTATATATTATGATGAATGTATACTATGTTTTTTATGAAAAAGAGAGAAAAAAACAGCAGTTTGTTTGCGAAATTAAAAAAAAAAGTGCAACTGAAACCTATGTAAAATGGGAGTAATATCATGTATAGTTTCTTTAAAAGTAGACAAGTAGGAATTGAACTTTTAACTAATACCATAAATATACATTGATTATTTCCACTGCCTCGTCTGGTGATGGTATACTAGCTATATATATATATATATATATATATATATATATATATATATATATATATATATATATATATATATATATATATATATATATATATATATATATATATATATATATATATATATATATATATATATATATATATATATATATATATATATATATATATATATATATATATATATATATATATATATATATATATATATATATATATATATATATATATACAAACCAAACACAACATCTTTCAAACAAGAGCCAGGACAATTTATATATGCCTCATGCATTTGTTACAGATTTCTACTGCTCTTTAAACTGCCAATAACGGTAGCAATCCCAAAATAGCACAAACTAGAAGGATAGATCAGCAATGGAATTGCATTTTTCTACCTTTCAGAATATTTGTTGAAAATGAGAAAAAAATGTAGTTGCAAATTCTAGATTGCCTTCTTTGAAACCAATCCAACATTGAGTTAAAGAAGAAAAAGTGTAGTTGCAAATTCTAGATTGCACTCTTTGAAACCAATCCAAAATTGGGATAAATATGATATTCTTTTATTTGCAAATTCAAAACTGTAAAATGTGCCAAATTTGGGGAAAATCCTAAACTATTTGATATCCACAATGCATATTTAACTGATGAAGTGACCATGTTTCGCTGACATTCCATATACAGAAAATAGCCAAAAAACATTTTTGCTTTTTGCACAAGCCTGTCTTAGGTTCTGTGATATTTGGTCTCTCTCTCTGGTCAGGGATGGTCCCATAATGAGGAAAAGGAGGTCAGCTATACATATGTAAACATCTCTAGATTAACTACCCTATATTCATTGATTAACCCTTTGAATAATTGTAAATACAAACGAACGTTTCATCTTACCTGCAGTTGCTGCCAAGATGCAGATCAGTGCCTGAAGAATGTGAATTGCTCTTCTCTCGACCATGGTGGAGAAAATGACAAAAGTCTGTCCCTCAATCGTTCAAACACGGCCTTAAATGCAGGTTTCAATAACGTAGGCGGCCTCATTGATCTGATAATAAAAAAATAATATGCAGATAGCCAATGAGATCAATGATATCAACATGGACGAACCTCCTGCTACTAAGAAACGTCCTGATTGGTCCATAACAAGTGCCAACATGCCACAATGAAACTGTTCCACCGCACGAAAGGGAGACGACTGTAAATGGGTAGTTATTGTATCATTTAGTAAAAGGATATATGGAAGAAATGTATTTGCTGTAGAGTTAATTGTGTTGAACAGTTAATTGCTGGCTGTACTTTTCCTGTAATTTTGTTTTACTAGTTTACTAGTTTACTAGTTTTTGCAAAATACATATGATTCTGATTATTATCAACATACACATATGTGTATGTTGAAAATTGATGAAAATATTTAACATCGCAACCAATGCGTCCCGTTCTATTATAAGATGACAATATACGCAGTTGGCCGCCATCTTGACTTTCGTCTGGTGCTATCAACATATCCATAGTTTGTAAGGGGTTTCCTCAAAATTGCACGGGTAACTGTGAATAATAATCTGATATCTTAGTAACTTGTGAATAAGTTACCAATGTATCATATTATGAAAGTTTTGTGAAGTTATTGCATCGATTTCTCTTTGTTTCAGCCGCGACCGTCAAGGGGGTGAAATTCATGCTATTCTGCCAACCGCAGCTCCCCCAGCGGCCCTGAAAAGGACTAGAACTGTATTTTCATGCGATCTTTAATTTGGCATTCGCCAAAAAAACGCCAAATTAAAAACCGCCCCAAATTAACCAGTTATACAGTAGTTTATTTGTATTCCAGAATTGATATTCCTGTACCAATCTTTTTGTATGTGAATTCTTTCTTTTCTGTATCAGTCTCTATACTGTTTTTGTTCTTACTTACTCGTTTAATTAGCCAAAAAACCTATGCTGTAAAATGGAGGGAAAACAATAATTTTGAAATAGACTGTAAAGCAGATGTATGCTTGTTATAGGAAGCACTCATGCATGAAACTAAACATCCCGAAAAATAAAACGTTGATTTCTTGCATTTAATCCGAACCTAACTCATGTATTCTTTCTATTCATGTGTTGCCATTTTGTGCCGTCCATGAAAACATGAAAATTGTAGCTGAGAAGTGTGGCAGCCATTTGCGAATATCGTGCATAATTTAGAATTTTGGTGCATCATTTTTTATCACAAAAGCGTATCTAAGCAAAATAAACGGTATCAGGACAATATCCCCCCGGACAATATCCCCCCGGACAATATCCCCCGGACAATATCCCCCCGGACAATATCCCCCCAGGACAAAATCCCCCCGGACAATATCCCCCCGTTCCAATATCCCCCCGGACAATATCCCCCCGGATTTTTTTTTTTTAATTCCAGTGTTTTAAATTATCCTAAATTGTGTGCCGGTAAAAAAAATTCAATTAAAAAAAAAATTGCAGTGTTTTATATTATTCAAAAATTTTTTTTCAAAAATTCAAAAAAAAAATTAGTGTTTTAAATTATCCTAAATCATGTGCCGGTAAAATAAAATTAAATTCTAAAAAAAAATTGCAGTGTTTCAAATTAATCTAAAAAATTTTTTCAAAAATTCTAAAAAAAATTTGCATTTTAAATTATCCTAAATTATGTGCCGGTAAAAAAAAATTCAATTAAAAAAAAAATTGCAGTGTTTTAAATAATTCTAAAAAACTTTTTCAAAAATTCAAAAAAAAATTAGTGTTTTAAATTATCCTAAATCATGCGCTGGTAAAAAAAAAATCAAAAAAAAAATTGCAGTGTTTTAAATAATTCTAAAAAACTTTTTCAAAAATTCAAAAAAAAATAATCTTTTTTTTAATTCCAGTGTTTTAAATCATCCTTAAACATGTGATAGTAGACTTTTTTTTTTTAATTCCAGTGTTTTAAATTATCCTTTTTTAAAAAGTTTTTTAGAATTATTTAAAACACTGCATCTTTTTTTTTTGATTTATTTTTACCAGCGCATGATTTAGGATAATTTAAAACACTAATTTTTTTTTGAATTTCTGAAAAAGTTTTTTAGAATTATTTAAAACACTGCAATTTTTTTTTTAATTGAATTTTTTTTTACCGGCACATGATTTAGGATAATTTAAAACACTAATTTTTTTTTTGAATTTTTGAAAAAAAAAAATTAGAATAATTTAAAACACTGCAATTTTTTTTTTAATTGAATTTTTTTTACCGGCACATGATTTAGGATAATTTAAAATGCTAATTTTTTTTTGAATTTTTGGAAAAAAAATTTAGAATAATTTGAAACACTGCAATTTTTTTTTTCAATTTAATTTTTTTTTTTACCGGCACATGATTCAGGATAATTTAAAACACTAATTTTATTTTTGAAATTTTGAAAAAAAATTTTAGAACAATTTAAAACACTGCAATTTTTTTTTAAATTGAATTTTTTTTACCGGCACACAATTTAAGATAATTTAAAACACTGGAATTAAAAAAAATAAATCCGGGGGGATATTGTCCGGGGGGATATTTTCCGGGGGGATATTGGAACGGGGGGATATTGTCCGGGGGGATTTTGTCCTGGGGGGATATTGTCCGGGGGGATATTGTCCGGGGGATATTGTCGGGGGGGATATTGTCCGGGGGGATATTGTCCTAGAACCAAAATAAACAGGCTTAGAACTTAAAACTACATCTTTAGTATATTCCATCATTATATCTCTTCGGAAATGTTCTTATAGCGTGATTGGAGATCAAAATATTGGGGCCTTCTCTCAGCAATGTTCATACTTATTAAATTCTTTTGCTGGTGAGCTGTAAAATCTTGTACCCATTGACATAAATTGATAACGAAAAATTGATCTAAATCTCGCCACTGTTCAATTTATTTGTTGTACTGGCCTGTATTGGGATCCTTGTAAGTTTGGGCCTGCTCTGACGGATAATAAAAATAATAGTAATGATTGTGATTATAATAACGAAAACATCAATAATAATAGTATTAATGAAAATATCAATAATATTGATATTACTGATAATAAAATTGATAGTAATATAATCAATAACAATAATAATAATAATAATAATAATAATAATAATAATGATATTAATAATAATGATAATAATGATAATAATAATAATAATAATTATAATAATAATAATAATAATAATAATAATAATAATAATAATAATAATAATAATAATGATAATGATAATAATACTATTTATTATTATTATTTTTATTATTATCATCATCATTATTATCATTATTATTATTATTTTCATCATTTCTGTTGTTGTTATTATTATTAGCATAATCATTATAAGCATTATTATCTTAAGCATTTTTATCATCATTTTAACAGTAACTTTAATAATAGAAATAATGATCATGATAAATTATGCCAATACTACTACTACTACTACTACTACTACTACTACTACTACTATCCCGAATACTACCTATAATGATAACAATGAAAATGATAGATATCATTATGATACTGATTATTATCATCACCAAGAAAGAAATTTTGGTTGAGCATGAATTATTCAGCACAATACCAAGTACTAAGCCAAATCCTCATTACTTTGATAGTCAGGAATCATATATAGCACTCAACTAACCATCCAAGGAAGGACTGAAATGAGTCCAGTAAACTAGTCAAAAAATACCCTCCTATTTTCAGGGATTTAGTCAAATCCCTAGCAATTTCAGGGATTTAGTCAAATCCCTGAGTGAAACAGGGATTTGACAAAATCCCTGTAAGTTTTAGGGATTTGACTAAATCCCTGGTTTGACACTCTTACTGTAACATATACACGCATGGAAACTGAGTGTGGAAAGGGATTATGATTAATCAGTGGGCCTAGCTACTAGTTGTGTGATACATGAAGCTATGGTGGCAACATTTCTTGAGAATGCTCAAAATCATTTTCCCTAACGAGGAATATTTTTGCTTTCACCAAGAATAATTATGATTTGTCATTGTTCTTCAACTGGCTTTTCAAAGACATCTGTCCACATACAATTTTCACAAAAAGGATTACTAATGATATTGTGTCGTGATCAAGAATCAATCCTTTGGCATTTGGATACCTTTGAGGATTTTGAGAAATCAATGATAATAGCTAAAAATGGATAATGAAATTTTCCAACTATACAACAATGCACTGAAATATGCACGCTCCAGCCGTGATTCTTCCAGTCTACTATATGTAGCATTCCCTAAGAATTGATTATTCAACATATGAAACACAAGCTGTTTCACTTGGTTCAGACAATAAAGCGTAAACCAATATATTTCACACAGCTTTATTTCTTTATTATTATGATAGTTATCCCTAAAACCTCTGATACCAAGTAAGATATGAAACAAGCAGTACATATCTAAACAAACATCAACGTCAATAAGCAGGTTTGACAGGTTACTGACGGAATAATTTCAACCCTTGCACACTCACTACCATACAAATTAGAGAGTAAGGTATACAGTACCAATGAGAGGTGCACATGTATTGGTTTTACATTTATTTATTTGAATATCAAATTCCAAAATTGTACAAAATACGAAATAACTCAGGTGCATGAGCCGGGATTTTGAATTAAAAAAAACTTAAAATAATTGTAAAAAAGACAAAGTGCGTTTTTGTGCTCCGTAACATTCAATTGTGCATGGATATCATTTGGAAATGACAGCGAACGTGCAATAGCAATGACGGCAGTACATGATTCATTGCTTTCAGGAAGGTGTTAGTATCTCACACAAGATATCGCTTCCTAGGAATGGCTTGATGAATTAAAACTCATACTTTGTTTTTCTTTACCAATCTTGCAACAAAATAAATGTACGAACAGATGAGATAAACATTCTATATAGTATAAACTTATTCGGGGTTAATCATTATTTGATAACGCTGTTTTCATCAGCCTATGTTTATGGTGTTTTGTTTTGTGGACGGTTCTGATCACTCATGATGACAGTTGCTTGAGATAAGGTGCTTAATGTACTGCCTAAAAATTGGGGTTAGTCTTTAGTGTTTCGAATCTATCCAACTTCTCCACATTGTACATTTCACGTTTTCGCATATAGATATATATATATATATATATATATATATATATATATATATATATATATATATATATATATATATATATATATATATATATATATATATATGTATATAAATATATATATGTATATATATATATATATATATATATATATATATATATATATATAAATATATATATATATATATATATATATATATATATTTATATATATATATATATATATATATATATATATATATATATATATATATATATATATATATATATATATATATATATATATATATATATATATATACATATATACATATATGCATACATATATATATGTATACATACATATATATATATATATATATATATATATATATATATATACGTATATTTTTATATAAATATAAATATATATATATATATATATATATATATATATATATATATATATATATATATATATATATAATATGTTTGTTGTTTGTTTGTTTGTTTTGGATCCGTACCGGCATTTGTCCCGCGGGGCCAACTCCTGAGGGAGGACCTACGGAGAGCTCCCCTACCACCCAGGCCACTCGTCACCCCCGGGCCTCGTTGTTCTTCATGTTCCCTATCCCCCCATACTTATTGTCATGCATCCTGCATCAGGTCAGTCCCCTCCCCTGTCCTCCTGTCCTATACAGATATCTGGTCTGCCCCCTCCCTGTCTTCCTGTCCTACACATATAATTAACCCCCACACATATGAACCCCTTAAACCCACATATAAACTGTGTTACTTATTTATTTCAACAGCCTTATCCTAATTGTAATTCTCAACAAAAACTCTCCCCGCCTACTTCCTCCATGCCAACCTGTTTTAGCATTCCCCATTTACCTAATGCTGGTCTCCCACATACGAATTTAATGTGCGAACATACACGATCTCAAGTGTACGCTTGAAGCCACGAATTGGCTATAAAATTGCTGTATTTTCTCATTCGTTAGATATGTACGTTCAACTACGAAAGTATACGACATCCCACGACAGCATGTACGATTGATGTACAACTACAACACACCCTTGTCTCATTTCCCTTTCTTTTCACCCCTCTCTTTCCTTCATCATTTTCCTCACCCCTTCTCCCACCGTTCTGGCTAACACCTCCGATGGGTCCCCAAACAAACCTACTATCCCCTTGAGCTGCTCCCCTTCTTCCCTGCCCATCCAAACTCCCCATCTCTCTTCCCCCCCATATTCGTCTTACCTTCCCCAACATTCTGTTCCTTTCTACTCTGTATGCCGGGCATTTAAGCACCACACGCTGCTCATTTTCGACTTCCCCCTCCTTACAGTTTTGGCAAGTCTTATCCTGTGCTGTCCTTCCTGTTCTATTTCTTAAGCCTAGAGATCCTGCTCTGATGTTGAAGACTATTCTGCCTTCTTCTCTATCTAGCCAGTCCTCGAATCTCTTCTCTTCCTTACTTCTATATTTCTCTAAGGTGCTCTTATTTTCCATTCCCTCTCGCCACTTTAGCCTATCCCTCTCATCTACTGCTACCTTGACTTCCACTTTCCATGTCCCTTGGCCTATTCTTACCCTTTCCCCGCCTAGCCCCACCTCTTTGGCTAACGCTATTATTTTGTTCGCCCAAGGTAATCTTTTTCTCTCCGCCATATTCCAAGCCTGTCTAGTCCAATTCTCAGGCTCAAGGGATGCTACCCTACCTGCAAATATTAACTTCTTCTCTATTATCCTACTTTCTAGGCTCATCCACCCTAAGTCGCCATATATTGCCTCCCATCCTGTTCCTTTATTACCCCCTATTGCCCACCTTCCTACTTGTCTTTATTTGATCTCTAACTTATGCTTGTCACTATCTGCCATATCAAAAACCTCAACTCCATATAGAATGCTAGGTATAGCCAAAGTCTCCCATAGCTTCGTTGCTACTCCTGCCCTCTGATATGTATCTGCTGTTACATTTTTCATCACCCCCTCATCTTTTTTACATGCGTTTTGAAAATGCCATTAACTCCTGAGAACCATATTCCTAGGTATTTGTATTCTTTCTGCTCTTTAATCCAAACAATAGTCATCCCCTTCCTGTACCTCCCCAACTTGCCACCTTTTGTCTTTATTACTTTTCTTTCCTATGTTTACTACCTTGCTCTTAGATGAATTAAACTGCATTTTCCATTCTCTCCCATATTCCCCTACCATTTTCAACAACTTCCTTAAATCTCCCTCCCCTGGCCCCATGACGACCGTGTCGTCTGCAAAAAATAACCCTGGTACTACCACATCCCCAATTTTGACCCCAAGTCCACTCTGTACTAACCTCTCTCCTAACTCTGCCAGATAGAGTGCAAAAAGCACCGGGGACAGTGAACACCCTTGTTTTAGTCCCTCCTCAACCCCAAACCAATCTGTCTCTATCTCCCCGAATTTTACCCTACACGTGCCCTCCTTGTATAGTTCTTTTAGGACTCGTAAAAATTTCCCTCTGAACCCATACCCCTCCATTTTCCTCCATAAGCCCTCTCTCCATACCCTATCATATGCTTTCCGTACGTCTAAAAAGACTACCGTAGTATTTTTCTTTCTCTTCCCTTGGTCAAAAATCTGTCTTAAAATGAACGCTGCGTCATAAGTATTTTTCCCATTCCTAAAGCCAAACTGTATCTCCCCTAGTATCCCTCTCTCTTCTACTTCCTCTTCCAGCCTTCTTCGGAGGATTCTAGTAAATAGTTTGTACATGCTACTGTTAACTTTTATTCCCCTGTAATTCCCTAACTCCTGCTTTCTCCCTCCTTTGAACAAGGCTGTCACTATCCCTTTTTTCCATGCTGATGGTATTTTCTCCTCAGTTAACACTTTATTGAAAATCTCTGTTATCCACTCGAGAACCTCCTCCCCCCCTTCCGTAAGGAACTCGCTGGGTATATCGTCTTCTCCCACTGCCTTCCCTTTCTTCATTTCTTTCAACGCTACCCTTACTTCCTCTTTTTCAATGGCCTCCCCCAGGCCCCCTCCTCCCACCTCTTCTTTATCTTCCCCATTTTCATCTACCCTTTCCTCATCTACCTCATGGGCTGCATACAAGGCTTTCCAGTATTCTTTAACAAGATTCGCTTGTTCCTGTTTATCCACTATCTCTCTACCCCCCTCTTCTAACACTACTTCCCCTTTCTTTCCTTGTCTCTGTGTTCCGTAGACTCTCCAGAAACGTTTCACCTCCCTCCTGTTCCCTTTTTTCATCCCGGTTATCAGTTTCAATTCCTTCCTCTTTCGTTCCTGTACTTTCATCCTATTCACCTTAATTTTTGCCCTTTTATATCTCCCCAGATCTTCTTTTGTCCTCCTATAGTTTTGTAATCCCTCTCTCCTTTCTTTTATTGCTTCCCTTAGTTCTGCTGGTATACTCCTCACTGCCGCTCTGCCATACACTTTCCCTATTGTCCTCCCTGCTACCCTCTTCAAACACTTTTCCAATTCTATTCCTTCCGCTTCTATATTCCTATCTACTCTTCTTTCTCTCATATTTCTAATGGCCTCTCCTAATTCCTGTCTGAACTTTGCCCAATCCGTCTGTTCATTTATTTTCCATTTACCCTTTACCCTCTCTTTACCCTTCTCTGTTAGAGGCCCTCTAATATCCATCCAGACCCAATTATGGTCACTGCCTATATCCGCCTCCCCTCTCTCATCCACTCTGAAACTTTCTACCTCCTTCATGCTCCCCGCACTGATTAATATATAGTCTATAATCGTTTCCTGTTGTCCTTCCATCCTTGTCCACTTTCCTACACTTCCCTCCCATGTTTACTATTTCTAGCTCCTTGTCCTTTGCTAACTCAAGCACCCTTCTGCCATTTACATTTATTTCTTCTTTATTTCCTTTTATTCCTTGTTCCCCGTTGCCTATATGCCCGTTAAAATCTCCCCCCAAAATTAGCCTACACCCCCTTTGCTGTAGTTCCTGGATCTGTCTCCTAAGCCATTCCATTATCCTATCATTCCACTCTCTATCCACCCCCTCCCTCCCCATATATACTACTCCCACAGCCGTTTTTTCACCACCAAGTACCGCTTCTACCCATTCTATTTCATTGAAGGCCTCCGACTTCTCCCATTCGGCGGTCATATCCTTTCCCCAGTTTATCTCTGTTCCCATTATTCCTTCCCTAATATATATCGCTATCCCTCCACCCTTTTTCCCCCCTATGCCTCTTCTCTTTCCTAATCTCTCAAACCCTGGGATTCCCTTAACCCTTACTCCTCTCCTTTCATGTGTTTCCGTGACTAAACACACATCTATCTCTGATTCTTTCATCACCTCATGCATTTCCCCTTCTTTGCCCCTTTCCCCTCTTACATTTATTAAACCTATTCTGGCTACCTTTTCCAGTTATTTCCTTTTCGCTCTGCCTCTCTTTCTCTTTCTCCCCTTCCCCTTGACTAGTTTTCCAACTGTTGTTTTTTCTCCCCCTCCACCCATTGCAACACCCCTCTCCCTATTCCCTTTGTCAAAGCATCCCTACCCTCCCCCTCCTTGCAGTGTAACCCATCCCTAAACCATTCTTCCCTCACCCTACCCCTCTCCATAAACTCCCTCCAGTGTGAAACATACCCCCAACCCTTTCTCTTCATAACCCGAACTAACTCTTCATTGCCCTGTCTCACACTTACCAAACCTGCCTCTTCCTGGTCAACCCTTGGTACCAACCCCGACCACATCCCTACTCCTTTCCCAAACATCCTATCCACCTGCTCTACCAGCCTTTCTGCCTCTCTGCCAAATTCTCCCACATCCAACTTTCCCGTCCCCCTATGAATGTGACTCGTGCCCACATGCACAACCATGCAGTCCACCTTCTCCTTCACCCACTTTCCCATATGCCGTCTGATGTCCCATATTTTAGCCCCTGACATTGATACTACCTTCACTTCAAAGTCCCTTCCTAACAAATCCCCTAAGTCCTTCTCTATCCCTCTTATCATTGAGCCCCCAATAACTAACACAGTCTTTATCCCCTTTTTCTTCTTCTTTCCCTCATCCCTCTCTTCTACCCACCCTTTTTCTCCTTGTTTTTGCTCCCCTACTTCTCCCCCCTTCCCCTTCTCCCTCACCTCATCCTCTTTCCTATCGTCCTTCTCCCTCACCCTCCCCTCATCCTCTTCCCTGTCGTCTTTCTCCCTCACCCTCTCCTCATCCTCTTTCCTATCGCCTTTCTCCCTCACCCTCTCCTCATCCTCTTTCCTATTGTCTTTCTCCCTCACCCTCTCCTCCTCCTCTTTCCTATCGTCTTTTTCCCTCACCCTCTCATCCTCCTTTCTATCTCCTTTGCTCATATCACCCTGTCTTCTCTCTTCTTCCACCCCTTCTTCATTGTCCCAATTATTTCCACTATCTGTCTCTGTCCCCACTATTTCCTTCTCCATCACTCTTTCTCGTCTCCCTCCTTTACCTGGGCTTTCATCCCTTCCTTCTTTTTCCTGTCCTTCACCCCTCTTTTCCCCTTTTTCTACCCTCTCTTCTAACCTCTGCACTCTTTTTTCCCACTCTCCCATCCTTCTCTCCATATCCCTCCTCCATACTCCTATTCCCTGTTCCTTCTCCCCTCCCTCCCTTTTTGCCAATTCCATTGCCTTCTTCTTCCACTCCCCAGCTTCTTTCTCCCACCTTTCTCCTTCAACACATGCTCTACACACAAAACTGATCTTCTTCACTTTCACCCTGTCTAGCCCCAAACTATCCCCACTAATCCACTGCTTACACTTCTCACATTCAACCAAAAATTCTTCACCCCCCTTCCCACCATCTCTACTATTCCTTCTTCTCATTTTTCTCTCACCCCAAATTGAACTTTTACTAAAACAATCAACTTTTCCCTCTACTTTACCCAGCTTTTATTTTCGCGCCAAAAACGTTGCCCACGCTACACCTATTCACCCACCCAACCTTCCAAATCTCCCAAACTACTCCCTCCCCACTTCTACAAAACACGCCAACAGAAACGTACACTATTCCCACACAAAACAACACAAAAGACACACAGCAAACCCTATTGTATCCTTTGTTATCCTTCAAAACTTGTCCCCGCTAACGTCTGCTCGACCGCTCCAAGATGGCATACATCCATATATATGTATATATATATATATATATATATATATATATATATATATATATATATATATATATATATGTATATATATGTATATATATGTATATATATGTATATATATATATATATGTATATATATATATATATATATATATATATATATATATATATATATATATATATTGTACGATATGAAACAAGCAGTACATATCTAAACAAACATCAACATAAATAAGCAGGTTTGACAGGCTAATGACGGAATTATTACAACCCTTGCACACTCACTACCATACAAAGTATAGAGTTAGGTATACAGTACCAAAGGGAGGTGCACATGTATTGGTTTAATATTGTTTTTATTTGAATTTTAGATTAAATTTAATTGTGTCTATCTCATACAAAGCTCACCAGCTGACATTCTAATGTGATAAATGCAGATGTTAACAGAGATAAGGTAGAAAAAGTTTCTGCATAACCAATGAATGGGAAGGGAAGGCGACTGTGCAGAGCTTACATGCGTGCATGATTTGACGTCATCAAAAAACCGCCTGCTGCCTCCTGTTGTGTAGTATATGAGGAGGGTACTTCCCCTGCAATATGATGTGGTTTATCCTGAATAATTATTTGTATTGTTATTGCACGAGTGAAAACAGCTCTGGGAAAAACATTTGGAGCAGCATTGAGGACACATTTAAATCCAAGATAACAACTCATTTATTTTTTAGTATAAAAATTGTTTTTGTTGTGATAATGGTTATTTTTCATTATTTTAAGTGAAATATGAAGCAGCAATTACAGTAGCATTGGATACAAGGTAAACTACGAAATGAATTGTTATTATCATTAGTATCATTGTTATTGTCATCGTCATCATCATTATCATATTGCTATTTATATTGTCAATTTTATGAGTTTGTGGACATATCATGTGCTGTGTCCCATATAACAAGTTGCCAGTGACTTGGAGTCATGCGGTGGTTTTTGCCAGGTTTCCTCCACTCTTTACAACTGGCTAGTCACGAATTAGCCACAATTTGCATAAATGTGACGAAAAACAAATTAATCCAAATTTCCATCTAACAATTGTTTCTTTTTAATTACAATAGTGTAGAGCATCAATTAAAAGCATTAGGATTTTGAAGCAGTTTGGTAAATAACTCATGAATTTCCTAACGTTACTATTGTTTCTGTTCTCATATTCTTTATCTGTCATTTTTTTTAGTCAGATATGGATCAGTATTTTATGATAACATGCGTTACTAGGTGAATTTCTCATTGAATTATCATTATCATTAATGTTATCATACATATTATTAATGTCATTCTCATCTTCCTATTTACATTGGTATTGATTTGAGTTTGAGCACATAACATATGATAGCGTATGTCTTATCTCACCATTATTTTTCATTGTTATTGGAGTAGTGAACAGCAGAAAAAGCATTAGGAGCAACAGTGAGGATACTGTATAACTGGTTAATTTGGCGTGTACTTCAGTTGGCGTTTTGTTCAAAAAAGTATTTTCCCTGTATTTAATTTGGCGTCTGGAGCAGTCAGAACAACGCCATCTTTATGTAGACATATTTTTATGCGATCTTTAATTTGGCGTTGATGGGCATTCGCCAAAAAACGCCAAATTAAAAACCACGCCAAATTAACCAGTTATACACTACCCTCACAACAAGGTGTAAGATTTTTTGGGTAAAAAATGAAAAACACATTTATAGTGCTATCAAATGGAACTCCCATGAACAGTGTGATCTTTTCACCTTAACATTTTTGAAATGTGAAGGAAAGATCAATACAGAGGAAAAGGGTATCTAATTATTTCTAATTTTTGATCCGTTTCATATCTCACCACTATTTCTTTAAGTATTTTTGTTGAAAATGAGAATATGAATTTAACTATATAACTTTACAAAAACTATAGTCCTTTCAATAAAGTCAAAATTGGAAAAGCTGTAGGTCCTTTCCCTCCGAAATACTCCTAGCTTTAACTAGCCAGAGTGCGAGCAAATCCGTTAACATTTGATACAGGGGCATCCACTGTTGCCTAGTAGTAACATACAATGCCTGGCTTCCAAGTATTGAGAGCTGTGACTACTTATCGTCTCAGGGCCTACTCTGATAGCCAAGTGGTCTAGGGCATTGCCACTGATTGCTCGCTGTGTGACTCTAACCACTTAAGGTCTGCTCTGATAGCCCAGTGGTCTAGGGCATTGCCACTGATTGCTCGCTGTGTAACTCTAACCACTGCAGGCCTGCTCTGATAGCCAAGTGGTCTAGGGCATTGCCACTGATTGCTTGCTGTGTGAGTCTGCCCACTTAGGGCCTGCTCTGATAGCCAAGTGGTCTAGGGTATTGCCACTGATTGCTCACTGTGTGACACTGATCACTTAGGGCCTACTCTGATAGCCAAGTGGTCTAGGGCATTGCCACTGATTGCCCGCTGTGTGACTCTGACCACCTAGGGCCTACTCTGATAGCCAGGTGGTCTAGGACATTGCCACTGATTGCTCGCCGTGTCACTCTGACCACTTAGGGCCTACTCTGACAGCCAAGTGGTCTAGGGCATTGCCACTGATTGCTCGCTGTGTGACTCTGACCACCTAGGGCCTACTCTGACAGCCAAGTGGTCTAGGGCATTGCCACTGATTGCTCGCTGTTTGCCTCTGACCACTTAGGACCCACTCTGACAGCCGAGTGGTCTAGGGCATTGTCACTGATTGCTCGCTGTGTGACTCTGACCCCTTGAGGCCTACTCTGATTGCCAAGTGGTTTAGGGCATTGCCACTGATTGCTCGCTGTTTGACTCTGACCACCTAGGGCCTACTCTTACAGCCAAGTGGTCTAGGGCATTGCCACTGATGGCTCGCTGTGTGACTCCGACCACTTGAGGCCTACTCTGATTGCCAAGTGGTCTAGGGCATTGCCACTGATTGCTCGCTGTGTGACTCTGACCACTTAGGGCCTGCCCTGATAGCCTAGTGGTCTAAGGCATTGTCACTGATTGCCCGCTGTGTGACTCTGACCACTTAAGGCCTGCGCTGATAGCCAAGTGGTCTAGGGCATTGCCACTGATTGCTTGCTGTGTGACTCTGACCACTTGAGGCCTACTCTGATAGCCCAGTGGTCTAGGGCATTGCCACTGATTGCTCGCTGTGTGACTCTGACCACTCAGGGCCTACTCTGATAGCCAAGTGGTCTAGGGCATTGCCACTGATTGCTCGCTGTGTGACTCAGACCACTTAGGACCCACTCTGATAGCCAAGTGGTCTAGGGCATTGCCACTGATTGCTCGCTGTGTGACTCTGACCACTTAGGGCCTGTGCTGATAGCCGAGTGGTCTAGGGCATTGCCACTGATTGCTCGCTGTGTGACTCTGACCACTCAGGGCCTACTCTGATAGCCGAGTGGTCTAGGGCATTGCCACTGATTGCTTGCTGTGGGACTCTGACCACTCAGGGCCTACTCTGATAGCCAAGTGGTCTAAGGCATTGCCACTGATTGCTCGCTGTGTGACTCTGACCACTCAGGGCCTACTCTGACAGCCAAGTGGTCTAAGGCATTGCCACTGATTGCTCGCTGTGTGACTCTGACCACTTAAAGGCCTGCGCCGATAGCCAAGTGGTCTAGGGCATTGCCACTGATTGCTCGCTGTGCAACTCTGACTACATAGGACCCACTCTGATAGCCAAGTGGTCTAAGGCATTGCCACTGATTACTCGCTGTGCAACTCTGACTACATAGGACCCACTCTGATAGCCAAGTGGTCTAGGGCATTGCCACTGATTGCTCGCTGTGTGACTCAGACCACTTAGGGCCTGCCCTGATAGCCAAGTGGTCTAGGGCATTGCCACTGATTGCTCGCTGTATGACTCTGACTACTTAGGACCCACTCTGATAGCCAAGTGGTCAAGGGCATTGCCACTGATTGCTCGATGTGTGACTCTGACCACCTAGGGCCTACTCTGATTGCCAAGTGGTCTAGGGCATTGCCACTGATTGCTCGCTGTTTGCCTCTGACCACTTAGGGCCTACTCTGATTGCCAAGTGGTCTAGGGCATTGCCACTGATTGCTCGCTGTTTGCCTCTGACCACTTAGGACCCACTCTGATAGCCGAGTGGTCTAGGGCATTGCCACTGATTGCTCGCTGTTTGCCTCTGACCACTTAGGGCCTACTCTGATAGCCAGGTGGTCTAGGGCATTGCCACCGATTGCTCGCTGTTTGCCTCTGACCACTTAGGGCCTACTCTGATTGCCAAGTGGTCTAGGTCATTGCCACTGATTGCTCACTGTGTGACTCTGACTACTTAGGGCCTACTCTGATAGCCAAGTGGTCTAGGGCATTGCCACTGATTGCTCACTGTGTGACTCTGACTACTTAGGGCCTGCCCTGATAGCCAAGTGGTCTAGGGCATTGCCACTGATTGCTCGCTGTGTGACTCTGACCACTTAAGGCCTGCGCCGATAGCCAAGTGGTCTTAGGCATTGCCACTGATTGCTCGCTGTGTAACTCTGACTACTTAGGGTCTGCCCTGATAGCCAAGTGGTCAAATTAAGGCCATTCTGTAAATATTTCCGGCTGTTACAAAAACAATATGATGGACATTTACAACTTCTCCAGCTTGATCGCCGGTTGGAAGTGACAATAGTCTGGTATAGTCTAACCAAAATGTCGCTGTCTTTAATCTATGACATCAGTACATAGACCTAGCCGTGACTGAAAAAGGGTGAAATACGCATTTCCTAACTCTTTCTACGTCTCCGGATTAGAGCCAAATGTTTCAGACTTAGTTTTGGTCAGAACCCCGCTGACATAGTTTTTAAGAGATGACAGTAAACCCTATCCGCCTATATGCAATACCAGAAAGAAGTAAAAACGGTGCTAGGGTTTCGGTGCTGAACTAATACAATCTGCCCAGGGGGGGGGGGGGGGGGGGGCACTCAGGTACAGAAGGGGGCCGCACCTTCGTTACGTACTTCGCGGAAGAAGGGGTCTTTTTTTAAGACCTCAGGGCTTACGAGTTTGCTGCCGCCACTTGCTGCCGCTAAACAAGCAGAGGATTATAAAATCTTAAGTTAAAATACGTGTTCCCGTTCATCCAATGTCAGTGTTTTGGTAAAACAAGGGGTGTTTATTTAGAGGAAAAAATCAGCGTTTTATTAAAATAAGGGTGCTTTTTTGGTCAGAAATCAGTGCTTTAGGGGTATTTTTTAATTTTGATAACGAACGTATGCACCCCCCTAAATACCCAAGTGCCCCCCCCCCCCCCCCCCCCCCGGGAAAATCTGTTCACCATACATCAGTTTACAGCACGTTTTGGGCAATTAAGATATACCACAGTTTGACATTAATACCACTAATGCATCAAAATGTATATTCAAAGATATGATAAGTTGGCAAGATTGCGCATGCCTTACATAAAAGGTTTTCACTGTGAGATTTAAGTGCATGTTGACGACAGTGCAACAGAAAGTGTTCTTTTGACTCAAATTCTATAAAACTTGGTTTATAACAACTTTGACAAACTCTGTCTTCACTAGAAACTCTTTGAATTCTAAGTATTATTTTTCTCCAAGCGACCAGTTTACAGGCACTTTATTATGTATGTCCCCTGATATTATGTCAGCAGGTTAGTTTTAACTTAGATGAATAAAAGAATGGATATGTAGCGAGAGGCTGATTACTATATGCGCTATAGTGAAGGGATGGACATGCCATGGGGTCTCCGGTCTCGCATCAGCGTGACGTCACGAGGGGACAAGGACCAAACAGGGCTTTCGTATCGTTTAGATTACAGAGATACCTGGCGCCAGCATGCGCAGAACACGACTTTTGGGCTATTCGTCGAGGCTACCTGTTTAGGTTGACCGGCTGGTTTCATGTCCACTTGTTTTTGTTTCATCTAAGCTAGGTAAAATTTAAAAGGTAATCTTTATCAGTGTATGCTCAACCATTCATGAACAGTGGGCACAAATATCCCTGGAATGTTCTTATTTGATGTCATATGAATGTTCTATTTTGATCAGAATGTCATGCACCAACAATGAACATTCCTGCAACATTCAGGTCCGAACATTCCTGGAATGTTCAGATTTGACATAATTTAAACATTAAATTAAAAACTTAACTGTTAACGAGTGTTCCGACTGCATAGACAACTTCCAATGTTCAGACAACATTCTGAACTCAAATGGTTCATTAAGCATTCAATATTTCATGAACATTCTCACTTGAACATTGATACAATTTTCATTCTGAACTATGAGAGGATCAGTTTTTGAATGTTCGGTTGAAACATTCCTGGAATGCATGTGTTTCATGAATGTTACCATGCCCACTGGGCGCATATAGTTCTTGAAAAGTGTTGTCTGAATGTATCATACAACATTGGAACGACGGAACCTCTCTACATTGAAAGCTCGTGGGAAATGAAAAAGTGTTCAATGCACACACGTGTTCAATGTAACCAGGTTCTGAGTATCTGGAGGTCGGGTGAAATAGAAACAAAGTCAAAGGTAAAAAGATAATCATCTTATTGCAAAATTTACTCTGTCTTTACCTCACTTTGATCATATAGTTAAAAACTTAACATATTCAGCATTTGAAAAATATCACTTTAAAAAACATTTAATTTGATTTATCTCATTCGACCACATTTACATTGAAAAGTTTCAAATCAGTGCATAATGTTCAATATAGACACAGGTTAAATGTGGCCTACGGGAACAAATTAGGTGTTCAATGTTCAAGGTAGACAGGTGTTCAATGTATCCAGGTAGCCTCCAAATGATTGTGAATGTGAGTGTGCCGGGACATGAACAATTGTTCAATGTACACAGGTGTTCAATGTACACAGGTATTCAATTCATATTGTTATTGTACCCGATATTGATTTTACAAGCAGCTGAATAAAAATGTACCAAAAAAAAAAAAAAAAAAAAAAAAAAAGGTATTCAATTTGGCAGGTTCCACTGTATATCAACAATGAGTTCAACCAAAAAATGAAGGGATGTTGGTACATTCATGTGATATCTGCTTAATATGTTACGCTCAAGTATTTTCGATATGTTCTTTTTTTTTCTTTTTTTTTTTTTGTTTATCGCATATCTCAAAACCTAAGATGAATAAAAGAAGGGATATGTAGCGAGAGACCAATTGCTATATGCGCTATAGTGAAGGGCTGGCTATGCCAGGGCTCTTGAATCTGACTTCAATGTGACGTCACTAGAAGACAAAGACCATTGAAGGCTCTTCCATCGTTTACATTACAGAAACATGTGCACCAACATGCGCAGAATGCGAATTTTGTGCTATTTGCCGCAGCCAGCCTGTTCCTGAAGCTTGACCGACTGGTTTCATATCCACTTGTTTTTTATTCATCTAACATATCTCAACTCAAACAAATATATCTCACTTCACTTAACAAACAAAAAGAATGAGAGAAAGTGCAGTATACAACTAAAAACGACCGTTGTCGCTTTATGGCAACAATATAGACATAGTTCAACAAGAGTAGAAAACTTCATAACAACTATATTTCTAACATTTTTCATTAGTGGGAAAAGCCGTTATTGAATCTCTCCAGTATTACAATTACTGGGGGCCATATACATAGAAAGTGCTCGAAGCAATAATTCATTTTTGTCCAATATTTTTCTGTTACCATAATTTTTTCAATGTTATTTTAACTTGATGATATGGTAGTACCCTTTTTTGACTCTCTGTTAACATATAAACATTGTTTGGTGGGTAACAATATAAGCTTGATAATAAAAATGTGTGTTTTGTTACCTGGGATTTTAATTTTAATTCAATTCAGTTTTCAATAAGTTGATACAAAAAAACGCCGCAAAAGGTGGCATTTGCCGTATGTATGCATGAATAGGTTAATTCTGAATATCAATCTCAATCCTGTATAAAAAACCTATATAAAAAAAATAAAACTCATCTAAGCTACACCCGAGTTCTCTATAAACCCCATCAGGACTAGTTCGTGAAATTCCCGATAGGAGGAATAATTCCCGCTCTCTTGCGTTTCGAGGGAAGCAAGTGCGTGCACTAATTTCGCGCGCTTTCGTGGCGAGACAAGCACTTCGCTGGAAACTCCGGAACAGTTTGAGGAGTTTTTCTCCGCAATATTTCTCATAAATCTCGAACCTTGTGTGCTGAACGTAAGTTTGTATTTGATCATCGTAACATAATAAATGTAATTCCAGGACAAAGTTCTCATTGGTTGGCTGGTTAGTCGGTTATTTTGAGTTATATTTCAGGAGCCTAGCTTGAATTACATTTACACAACTCACAAGAGTCAAGACATGGGTGGAGTTGAACTTGAGTTGATGCAATGATAGCGAATTTCCAACGGAATTAAGTCATAGCTGTGCCCTGGAATTCAGGTTAGACGACATAATCTTGAATGAGTAACATGTATGTATCATTTCGAAGTCGACTGCAACGAATTTGTCTCGAAACGAGATCACAATTACTATGCTATCAGGTTATATAGCCAGTATATAGCATACAGGCTAGCGTGGTGGCTTGGGCCCTGGGCGGTATTGGCCCATTTTGGGATCGGGGTATGGCCTCAAAATCAGGGTTAAGGTTAGCAGCATGTCAGGGCGTCCTTTGGGCACTAGACCTCAAGCGAATCAGGAAGTGTACATCAGATATATTTCTCTTCTCCAACGAACGACCAAGTATTTTGATTTGTCAGTTTATACAAGGAAATGATATAATTTTCCAATTTATATAAATAACAGTTTAACTTGAAGATTTTAAAGTACTATGCCCATTAACCACTATGACCATGCTGCATAGCCCCATGGTAATACGTATATATAGACACAAGCATTATCAGTTTGATATCCTTTCCGCCACATTGACGTGATCTTGGATGAAGAAAAGAATGGATATGTAGCGAGAGACTAATTTCTATATCAGTATATGCGCTATAGTGAAGAGCTTGAATCATGCCAGGAGTCACAGATCTGGCATCAGCGCAAGTTCACGTGGGAACAAGGACCAATCTTGTATTGATTACATTACAGAGAAACCTGATCTCTACCATCCGCTGGGCATGCGCATAGCACCAATTTTGGGCTATTAGTTGACACTGGTTGAGACTATCTGGTTCAGGTTCACCGGCTGGTTTCAAATCCACTTGATAGGACACCCCAAAAATTTATAATTTAATACCAATTTTGGGCACCAGCCTCAAAATACTAGCTAAGACCCTGTCAGGCCCTGTGCATCTATTAAAGAGAAGAGACCGATTAAGGAATGAGTGAATAACTTCGCTAAAACCTGTTGTTGATATTCTTATCCACTTCTCACTGCATGATTCTCGTCCAATCAAAACCTCTTAGGCCGCCTATGCCCCTTCAGTTCTTTAAGCTCAGGTCTGATTGGTCTGGGGGATTGACAATTAAGTGTTCTACAGCAGTGTCTTAGCCAGGATTTAGAAACTGGGTGCCTAAATTGGCAGTTGTATTTTTAAGGGGGATCACAATATACTCATATTTCAACCATACACATGTATAAATTCATCAAAATAAGGCATGATATCATTAAAAAATGTCATGGGAATTATAAGGAGATGAAAAAATTCAATTTTATGCTTGAGAATGAGATTTTAAGAAATTTCACACAAAAAAATGGGTGTCCTGAGGGGTTCTTTTTAAGGCTTTGGGTGCCCAAAAAGGCACCCAGATGCCCTGCTATCTAAGACCATGTTTTACAGTTCTAGTTTTCCCTACTCAATAAGCGCTAAGGTACATATACACTAGGAACTGATCATGGCTCTAATTGCATGACTAAGGAATAATGCATGATATAAGAGAGATGTTAATGACTTCCTTATCCTGTTTGCTACTGGTGGCTAGTTTGGTCAGTTATACAAAATAATGAAAAAAACAAACAAAAATACCTGAACACTGGTTATGCATACATGTGCAAAGGCCTAAAAAAGTTGTTTGTTTCTTGTAACCCTACCCTAACAAGTTTTTATTCAAAAAATCCCTACCCTAAAGTTTTTTCCGCCCTCCCAACTCCCAATCAGCGTACAACATGCATAACATCCTGGCTGAGTTGGTATTTGCCTTAAATGGCTGCTTTTCTTTAAAAATGAATAACCCAAAGAGCCCTTAAGTAAGTATTTCCACCTATTCAACTCCCATTCAACATAAAACATGCATGAAACACTCATTCTTTTAAAAAGACCACGTGCCAGGCCACGAAACTTGCTCACATTCTGAAAAGTAAACCTGAAATCAGTGTCTTAGCCAGTATTTAGAAAGTGGGTGCCTAAAATTGGCAGTTGTAAAAGTTTTGGGCGTCCAAATTTTTAAGGGGGATCACAATATACTCATATTTCAATCATAAACATGTATAAATTCAGCAAAATAAGGCATGATATCATTAAACAATGTCATAGGAATTATAAGGAGATGAAAAAATTCAATTATAAGCTTGAGATTAAGATTTTTGGAAATTCCACACTAAATAATTTGGGTGGATCCTGAGGGGTATTTTTTAAGGGTTTGGGTGTCCAAAAAGGCACCCAGACGCCCTGCTGGCTAAGACCTTGCCTGAAATATACAAAGCGTACTTTTCCAGTGGAGCAAGCAAGATGCCGTTTTCACTTGCCCCACAGCTATAATTCTACTTGCCCTGGGCAGTGCCAAGCCCTGCGTCCTGCAGGATATTAGCTTAGCCGCTAAGACCAGGCTTTGTACTTTATTTGCTCATTTTCTTAATAAGAAATCAAAATCACTGATTATAGTGATGACTTGGCTCATTTCGTTTTCTTTAAAATCAAAGCCCTGTTTTAGTTTATCGCATAATCTTTATTTATTTATTATTTTCAGAGGTGTGATGTCCCTATAACTCCTCGCGCTATATCGCCACAACATGGCCCTGACTGTCAACCAACCGGAAGCTGTGACCAGCGACCAATCAGATGCCACCAGCAAGAGCGGATTTCTTTTCCGCTGCGATCTTTGCCTGAAAGTTTACTCGCACGTCCAATCGCTCAAGTCTCATATGAGGGTGCATAATTTCGGCGAGCGAATCTATGTGTGTCGAACATGCGGTAAGATATTTACGCGTCAGTACGCGCTGAACACGCATAAAGCGAACGCACATGGATTTTTCCAGGCCGGAAAACAAACTGGTGGGAAAAACGATTACGCATCTACGATCGTCATGTGCCAAGATGGTGGTGAAACGGAGATTGTTGCGAAGAAGGGAAGTAATATGGAAAATGATGCGAGTCCGGATTTGGTGAGAAAGGGAGAGGGTGAAGTGGAACCGGTTCAGGAGGAGAAAAAGGAATCTCCACCAAAGAAGAGTTCCAGCAAGAAAAAACGTGAGCCGAAAGAATTGGTGAAACCTTTGGTTTGCCAGGTATGCAAAGAGAGCTTTAATAAGTGGTTTGAGCTAAGGCACCACATTCAGACAGGGCACCTGAAGAAACCATGCGATTGTCCGAATTGTAAAAACATGGCGAAGAATGCTGCGAAAGAAGCTAAGAAGAAGAAAAAAGTAGTCCCGGGGAACCCAGAAAATGATGCGGATGTTGCAGGACTTAGTATGGAGGTAGACGAGAAAATTGGTGCTGTGAGCCGAACTCGGAAGGGTATTCGAAAATCTCCCAAAAAGCAGGTATCGTCCCCGATCGCGTCTTCAGCTATTTCTGATTTAATAGCGGCTGCAGACCAGCTTGAGAATGCAGGATCGGCAAAAGAGGGCGCCTCAGTGCAATCAGCGCCTCCGACAAAATCTAGTGCTCGGATCAAGAAAGGAAAACAAGCGCTCTCGGATATACTCGAGGCGGCTAACGTCCTTGCTAGCGGACTTTCGCAGACTGCAAGTACAGGGTCACCGGGTAAAAAGCGCAAGAATTCCACTGCTGTTTCTAAATCCCCGAAAAAGGCCCGCACCAATCAAAACGCTCAGGATGAAAATGACGACAAAACCCAAACATTGTTGAGCAGAAAACAGACGAGTGATGAGATGTCTGTCGCATATTTCTTGGCAAATCTCCAGGCCAAAAGTGCACTGGAGAAATCTGCGTGATTGTTGTAATTAAAAAAACTTACCATTGTCTTCCAACAAGTCTATAGGTAAATCAGCCAGTTGTATGAGGCCTAGAAAAAATTTGTTTGTTTCCTGTTACGATCCCAGGGCTCAACATTAAGAAAAAACTTCATAAGCCCAGCAGGGCTAGTTACCGAAACTTTTACTAGCCCTGAAATATTTTTCCTAGCCCTGATATTAATAACAACTCTTTTCAAATAGTGACCTCTGTTGATATCATAGCCTCTGTTGATTACATGAAAAGAATACAGTGTATTTTGGTAAATTGAGTTGTATTATCATCCAGCTAGTCAGAGCCAAAGGAGGGCTTCATACTTTTTCAAGCGCTGATATTCTAAATCTATCTAGCCCCTCAGGGCTACTCACAGGTTGAATTTACTAGCCCTGACTTACTAGCCCGGGGCTACGGGGCTAGCCTTAGCGTCGAGCCCTGCGTCTGAAAAAAAAAGAGTAGTTTGGTCGGTAACATTTTATTAAAGAATATTTTTTCATTCAGAAGATGTGTTTTATGCATGTCTTACGTTAATTGGGAGTTAGGAGGGCGGAAAAAAATTATGGTCGGGACTTTTCTGAGTAAAAACTTGATAGGGTAGGGTTACAGGAAACAAACAATTTTTTTTAATGTCTGAGACCCTTTAGAAGGTATTTGAATATATGCAACTATGTGTGTTTTTTTCATGAACTGATAATGAACTATGAATTGATTAATGATTATGTATATAAATAGACTAAGATGTCACCAGAAATGTAATCAAAGAAAAACTATGCAAAAATGAATTCGTCAAAAAATGTATGATAATGTATAAACAGTAGTGAAATAATGTTTCTCTCATATCAAAAAAAAATATTTGTATATATTAGATAACAAAGAATGCCAGTGAGAAGTTTCATTAGTTACTCTACTTGAAATTGATGATGTCTGATCTAATAATGAATTATATATTTTTTAATTGCACCAATTTGTGCCCAGACAAATCATGAACGTCTTAAGTATTAACATAGTTCACATTGGTTAACCCTTATGCTGGTGGTGGCTATATTTGCCAGTACATAGAAGCTCAACAAAAGCTGGAAAATGACTGAAACCCTGGAATATGGGTACTCATCTGAGAGTACTCAGCGAGAGCTTTCAAATGAATACCAACATGACAGGGTTTAGATGGTTATCAGGATTCTTTGCATTCTTGTGCTTAGGACAAAGATAGCCTTAGCATTGGAAGGGTTAATATTAGTGGTCGGACGATTAAGCGAGAACTCGAGCATTTGGTTGAGGTGATGCCGACTCTACCCGTTCGAACGGCATTTGAAATAATCGATTATTTCAAAAGTGAAATTTCAGCAAAAACATCCAAAAACAATAGATCTTTCGTTAAGTGACACGGAACGGCTCTGTGTCAACACTCAAGAGTAAACAAATCTATTGCCCCATATTTGGTGCACCGATTTATCAATTGCCGCGATACACCGCATGTGTGCCTGGCATGTGCCGGGGCACAATAATGTTCAAAATCGTTTGCCTTAAAATTACGGCAATGTGGCCGTAAAACTCAAACCGAATCGATTAATTGTCTGAGATATTTTTCGATCAATCGATACAAAAAAATCTCTTCGCATCCGAACCCTAGTTAATACTTAGCTCTCACTGTAATGTCTACCATGAGGTTACCAGATCATAGCAAAAAAAATATTGGTAGAAAATCAAATAAAAATAGAACTTCGACTTCAAGCGGGTATTTTAAGATATGTTGCCTTTCGTTGATATGCCAGAAATGCCTTAAAATCACCAGTGTTTTTTTACCGCTGGTTCATCAAATTACTCATTAAACAAACATCCTCCATAATATTTCTACTATTTACTTATACATGTACATCGCTGTTATCGAGGGCCTTAGCCAGGATTTCAAAAATGCATCTACTGGTCCTGCAAATTTTTTTACCTGTCCTAATTTTCCTTTAACACATAAAAAAGTCATTGCTTAAAATTCACAAACAGCATTTATCTTTTCTTCATTTATTTCAAAAACATTTGGGGACATTTTTGAGGGAAAACAAGAATGTCCCCAAATGTTTATCTGCCTTGTAGGACTAGTTGAGATCTTTTTCTACTGGCTCGAAGCCGTTTTTGGGGAATTTTTACTGGTCTGGGGCTAGCGGTTCACTGTTAGTGTCGAGCCCTGGGTAACAAAATCAGATGAGTGTGGTTAGTATTTAGTAATAAAAATGCCCTTATAAGGAAGCTATAGAGTAGCGAGGCTAAGTCTAGCAACCTGAGGGATACTGTATACCGTGTTATTATACCGTGGGATTTGGGGCTGTTTAATTAATGGTACTTAGGGTATATTTATTAAACCGCGCATAGTCTCAGCCAGCAGGGTGTCATCTTGGACACCCAAACCCTCAAAAATCTCTCCTCAGGACACCCATATTTTGTTGTGAGGAATTTCTTAAAATGTCCATCTCAAGCACATTATCAAACTTCTTCATCTTAGTATTCTTCCCATAATATTGTATAAAGATGTGCCTTATTTTGATAAGTTTATACATGTTGATTGTCAAAATCTGAGTATATATTGTGGTCCTACTTGAAAAGTTGGACACCCAGAAGGTTTACAATTGTCAACTTTGGGCACCCAGTTTCTAAATCCTGGTTAGCACCCTGAAACAGGGCATCATTATTTGGACATCCGATCCCTATGCTAATATTGCTAAACCCCCTGCCATCTTGGCTTGTCATTCAACATCAGTACGCAATAATTAAACTGTTCATGAGGGGTTGGTGCCTGACGAGGACATTATTCAATATGCTCAAATTAACACGATATACAGTATCTCATACACCACAGCTTCTAAAGGGTATTTGTGTCTTACAGTACCACTGTACCACAATTGGGCCTAAAAAAAAAATGTTTGTTTCCTGTAACCCTACCTACCCTATATTTTTTGGCCCTACCCGAAATCTTTTAAATGACATTTTGAATCAAAAACATGGTATTCCGAATGAAAAACATGAACAGCTCAACTGCGAGGCTACCATTTATCACTAAAAAGATTTCTTAAAATAAAAACATTTTCCTACCTACCTACCCTAATTTTTGCCTGGGGTGTTACAAGAAACAAACAATTTTTTTTTTTAGGCCTTGGCAGTCTTCTACCAGTCGCGGGCCAAAAACGCTTCTGAAATTTTCCTTAGCTAAGACGCTTGGGTAATGTCGTCGTGATTTTAAAAAAAAAAACTGGAAAAAGAAACGCTGATCCATGGGTCATTTTTTATACCACACACTTTTCGAGGCCTGTGATTGGTGGAAAGTGTCATCTGTGGAGAAATTGAAAGTATGAAAATAGTAGATCATAAGGTGTAGAAACCTGCTAAAAAAAATGAGTGCCTTAAAACATGTTCATGCATTGAAATGTCATCTGGATTTATGATACTTTTGAAGATATCTTAGAAAAAAAATTAAGAGTCACAATATTTTTGAAGTAGAGTTGTCAAATTGATCCTGATCAACATTTCTCCCTTAATCCATATGCTGTTGGTGGCTAATTTCACCATTACAAAATTATGGAAAAAAAAACTGAAAAAATGACTGAAAACCTGGCACATTGGTTTTCATCTGATAGTACTCTGCGAGAGCTATCCAATGAGTACCAACATGACAGGGTTTAGGTGGCTTTCTGAAGTCTTTACGTACCTGTGCTTTGGGCGATAGTGGCCTTAGCATTGGAAGGGTTAAGTATTTTCTGAAATGTACTATTTTTTGAAAAACACCACAAGATTCTCTATTCACTTGTATGGGTTAACCTAATACTACCGCGATATAAAGGTCTGCAGTTTTGGTAATATCTCCCTCAAATGAAACATATTTTAGAATATACATGTAAATATAATAAGTAAATGATTTTCAGAACTCATTCAAATAATTTCTAAGTTTATATTTTAAGTTCAGACCATTTTTTTATGTAGGAGAAATGTTTTTCAGAATTCAATCTACAGCTCTCATTCAAATAATCTCTAAGTTTATACTTAAAACATTTTTCAGAATATATATCTATGTTGTTGGAACTCGATCTACAACTCTCATTCAAATTATTTTGAAGTGTATACTTTATTATGAAATTATTTTCTTCAGTTTCATAAATCCAGAGCAAACGTCTCCGGGTAAACGCGCAAACATAAATGGGTTGAATTATCTGGGAAAATTTTGAACTGTGACGATCTTTAGTTGATCTTTGGTTAGGTCAAAGGTCAACTTAAGTTGAATATATTTTCCATACATCGCATTTGAAATGATGCTGTCTCTTGATAGATAATTTTGTAAAAATCTATGCAGTTGTTTATGCAATGTATACTTTTCTAAGAGATTTATTCTTGTATTGGAAAACATAACAATAAACTGTTGAAGATTGAAGACGGTGTTGTTTATTATTACAAATTTGTATTATCATATTTGATAATTATTACAGTACAGACATTAAATTCCTCCACCAGTCGACCAGATGCCTTGGTTGTGCAAACACGAATGGATGAAATGTCAAAAAAATAAGCCATGCACATCAGCAGGGTCTTAGCCAGGATTTCAAAAATACCTGACCAAAACAGCAATTTCAAAATTTCTGCCCGTCCAGATTTAGCTACTTATTTACTTAATCCTTATACCAGCTTCAATTAATTGCCAAGTGTGTCAAAAGGGCCAATATACACTTCAACTATGTCTTAGAAGATGGTTTGTTAAGGAAATATTTGGTTATTACACCCCAAAAGTCAAAATTGAAAATATTTTGCCTGTCCAAACAGGAGGTTTTTAGGAAACTACCTGTCCAAAAGACAGTCAGGACGGGTCCTGGCTAAGTCCCTGCATCAGTGACCCAAATAATAATAATTGGAATTTATATAGCGCCATTTCCATTCATAAAATGTTCAAAAGCGCTGCACATTGTCATAGTTTGAGTCATAGTCAACAACGCCTCAATGGGCGAGCCTGAAAAGGTGTGTTTTGAGACACTTCTTGAAGGCCTGACACGATGTAAAATCCTTCAGGTGTTGTGGAAGCGCATTCCATAATCTCGGTGCACTAATGGAGAAAGCGCGATCTCCAAATTTGAGTCTAGTCCGAGGCTCATCCAGAAGGCCCTTTGCTTCTGATCGTGGATGGCGTCTGGGTTTATAAGGCACGAGCAGCTCCTTGATGTACTTAGGTGCAAGTCCGTTTAGCACCTTGTATACCAGCAGTAGGACCTTAAATTGGATGCGGAATTTGATTGGTAGCCATAGCTTGCGATTCAATTCTACATTCAGTTTTGAAGTCATCCATGCTCTGGAGACTGTGGCAATCGGAGGTTCCGTCATGTATTATGGCATTTTGTGCTGGAATTAAATGCTGGCACTGTACATGTCTGAATTATCGTTTCGCTTATGAAACTTTTGTGTAGGCTTAATTGTTAATAGCCCGTTGTAGATGGAGGAAACTGGAATACCGGTGAAAACCATTCTTAACCCTTATGCTGGTGGCTAATTTGGCTAATACAAAAATGTGGCAAAAATTTCGAAGAATGACTGAAACCCTGGCATATGGGTACTCATCTGAGAGTACTCGGCGAGAGCTATCCAATGAATGCCAATATGGCAGGATTAAAATGGTATTCAAAAATCTTTGTGCTCTCTTTGGATGAAAGTTGCCTCAGCATTGGAAGGGTTAAACCAAGTCATTGGTAGCTTTCTTACATGCCTCTGCCAGGATTTGAATCCGGGCAATGATGTGACTAAATAAACCGTGTTAAGTAGATTTGATGTTTCTCTCAACCTATAGATGGCAGCACATTTTTCATGGGTTGTAATTTTCTGGAGTAGTGTTCTCAAAAGGCTTGATAGTGAAACAAATAATCAATTGTGACTTCGAAATAAAAAATAGAAGAATCATCATATAATTCATTGACCATTCATATACTTCACCTTGGGATGTTAATTTTTCTTTGCTTTTTAGATGGCAAATTAATATGATACTCTTGCAAAGAATACTGGGGATATAAAACTGAGCAAAGTGTAACTATAATGAGGTTTGGATATTCATGAGTGTGTTTGATCCTGGTTGTCTCATTTGCTTAACCCATTCACACTCAGACTTCCTCTAGAAAGTATCGTCTGCTACTTTCATACTTTTGGGATTAACTTAGGAATAAAGCAAAAATTCATAAAATATATGAAGGAGAGTTGTTGTTAGGCATCTGATTAACATTTCTCCTTCAAATATTTTTCAGAAAGTGCTTTGGTTAGAAAAATATTTTCAAAATTGTCAGGCCTGTTTTGGCCGCTCTGAGTGTGAATGGGTTAAGGAATGCAAGCAAGCCCTGGCAACCGTGAACATACAGTTAAGATATTTATCTCCTGCACTAATTGAGTGGCAGACCAGGCAAGAGAGATATGCCAAGAGAAATATGAAGCAATATATATATATATATATATATATATATATATATATATATATATATATATATATATATATATATATATATATATATATATATAAATATATATGTATGTATGTATGTGTATATGTATATATATTTATATATATATATATATAAATATATATATATATATATATATATATATATATGTACATATATATATATATATATATATATATATATATATATATATATATATATATATATATATATATATATATATATATATATATATATATATATATATATATCCAATCTCACTTAAAAATGTTTTCGGCAGTTTAAAATTATATATATGCGCTTTCGTTTGGTGGCATTCCCAATACTGGAAAGGTGGTCAAAATGGTAGGAAGGACTTTGGATAGATTTGTGAATCAACTCACACAAATACGATGGACCAAGTGTGAAAAAGCAAATATTTAAATATTTATTTTCACCAACGTATTTGGGGAGAGAAAATAAATTTAAAATTATTTTCACTCCCGTTTATTTTTGTGAGAAAATGTATTTAAATTTATTTTCACTCCCGTTTATTGGGGAGAGAAAATAAATTTAAATTTATTTTCATTCCCGTTTATTTGGGAGAGAAAATGAATTTAAATTTATTTTCCCTCCCCAATAAACGGGAGTGAAAATAAATTTAAATTTATTTTCTTCCCCCAAAAAATATAGTGGTGAAAATAAATATTTAAATATTTGTTCTTTCACACTTGGTCCATCGTACACAAATGAGATCAGTCTTTCATTGGTTCACTTAGATTATAATTTGTACTGTACTGTATGCTTATTTGCTGTGAATATATGCATTTACAAAAATCATACAAAATAAACATCGCATTACATTACATTAATAGGGAAATTACCAATTATTACCTTTTTAAACTGCAGAAATCATATATGTCAAATCTGAGAGTAGTAGACAGGGAGTGGGCGCTGGTCCTGCATCATCAAATGTCGCTGCCTCTCACTATCTGACCTAGAAAGGATGACATCCCCCAGCCAGCCAATCAGCCAGCCAGTCTCTCTGCTGCACAGATCACGTGACCAATACAACACCGGATCAAGGGGATGTATTTCTCTGGTCAAATATAGATTCTCAAAACTTGACTTTATTTGACCTTAGTACTTAAACTACCAATCTTCTCCATTACATAATCCAAAGAATATAATTCACTTTGGTGTCATCAATAGGCCATATAATTCAACGCCGACAATACCTTAGATGAATAAAAGAATGGATGTGTAGCGAGAGACCGATTACTATATGCTCTATAGTGAAGACCTGGCTGTCCCAGGGTCTCGAATATGGTATCAGCATGACGTCACTAGGAGACAAAGACCAATATCGTTTACATTACATAGAAAGCTGTGCACCAACATGCGCAGAACGTAACTTTTGGGCTATTCGTCGCGGCCTGGTTATTTAAGCTGACCGGCTACTTTCATATCCACTTGCTTTTTATTCACCAGCTTTTGATAAACTTTGTACCATGGGTATTATGTTTCATGCTGTTTAGGGGCGTGATCTAAAACCGAACGGGTGAAGAATTTAGATATTAGCGAAAAGAACAGTCGGAGGAAGTCAAGGGAACATTTCTTTTTAAGGTTATCCTCAGAAGGACGAATCTTTGTAGAACTTTGGTATTAGCGAAAAGGACACTCGGAAGTCAGCATTTCTTTATAGGATTATCTTCAGAAACACGAACCTCGGTGCTATTCATCTATACTACATGTAGAAGAAGTCAACATGGATTTGGATAGGTTGTTTTTGGTGATAGGTGAAACAGGGAGGTACCAGATCTGTCTAGTACTATTCCTCAGTGTAAGCTATATCAACATGGTCTTCTATTCCATGGGGTACGTCTTCCTCGCTGCTACACCCAACTTCTGGTGTAAGGTACCCTTTGGAGCATCGAACATCAGTCGCGACGCCATCTTGAATTTCAGCGTACCCTGGGAGGTGGATATAGACGGGAAGTGGCGACGCAATCATTGTAAGATGTATGAGAGAAATTATTCGGCATTTGTCGTGGAGGGGTTTCCTGCTGTGTCCGGTAAGCAGGATTTGTCTGCTATCGCCTGTTCGCAGTGGGAGTATGATACTTCTGAAGTGTCCTCTTCCTTAGTAACCAAGGTACACGTACTCTCTCTCTCTCTCTCTCTCTCTCTCTCTCTCTCTCTCTCTCTCTCTCTCTCTCTCGAATGGGTCACCAATAAATACGAACAAGCATACGTGACAGAACTAAAAGAAAATGTCAAATGCTTTTAGGAAAAGTGATTGAAAAAATTATTCAAACTTTTTTCTCATGTTTTCCCCAAAAAGATCTGAGAAAATATTACTGAAGTTTTTCGGAAAAAAGGGTGGAAGAACTTTATATGAATTTATTTTTCCTGCCTGTCACGTATGCTCTCTCGTAGATGTAACTGGCACTTTCGCTTTATATCTCACCAAATCCTCATTGGGTGTGTATTTCAAGAATTCTTTAATTAATACATGAATATTAAAAATGGTGATTCATAAATTTGTATACGACAATCCGAGAAATGTATAAATCAAAGGTAAGGGCCATATTGCTTCACGTTTTGATACTTGTATGAGTACGATCAAAAGTAAGCAAATTTTGTTTGCGAGCTGTAAAACCGCTCATCAACAAATACAGTCCCTGTAAACGCGACTTTGGTTTCTTTTGTGGTTCTCTTTTTCACCATTAACTATTTGCTCGTGAAATCCGCTGTGGCCTAGTAGTTACGTTGTCTGGCTC
>OZ012701.1:19649532-19692032 GCA_963942565.1 Maea johnstoni | reverse complement strand
ACTGCCTGGGTTCGAATCCCGGCCTGGGCATGTGAGAAAGTTGCCAGTGACTTGGGGTTAGGCTGTGGTTTTCGCCGGGTACTCCGGTTTCCTCCACTACTTACAACTGGCTAGTCACGAATTAGCCACAATTGGCATAAATGTGACGAAATTCCAAATTTCTAAATCAAGGAACAGACTCTTAGTGCACTTTGATATTGAGAATTGGAAAAAAGAGCTGTAGTGCCGATTTTGCGAATTCCAGTCAAGAATAGAAAAAAAGACGTTGCATCACTTTCCCCATTTCAATCTGGGAACTACAAAATGGATCACATACTGTAAAACACACATATGATGCGTGTCTCAAATATAGCGAATTGGGGAGTTTTCCCATCATAGCGCATCTTTATGTTAGCGACGGTAGCCACCGCTTATAGCGCTAAAGTACAGAAAAAATACCTCGTTTTTATATATAGCGAAGCGGAACCACACGCTAAGTACGCTATATATAAACAGACGCGTACATTGTGTGTTCTACAGTATATTACTTGTTAGTTTTTTTATATTTTGCCAAATAAACAACTGTATATCAAGTTTCTATTTTCCAATTTCAACTTTTCACCGTAAATTGCACTCTGAAAAATAGACAATCTCAGCTAATTTCTGATTTGTAAATTTCAAAGATTTTGACGCAAAATTTCAACTTTAGACTAAAAATAATGATAAAATAGTAGCGATACATTGACCTGTTCTACATCTCATTATTGATATCTTATATTTACACGTCCCGAACAAAGATCACTTAGAAATTTGAATTTTGACTCATTTCTTTTTAGTTTTATACAAAAAATAATAATAAAATGATAATGAAATAATCTATACCTACGATGGTGTAGACGTGAACGGCAGAATTTTTTTTCAATTTTTTTTCCAAGAACAGCAGGATTTTTTTCTGTCGTTCACACCTGCACCATCGTATACATTTCACTATATTATATCTATCTTGTGTTTCCACGTGCAGGTTTTCGGGTTCTTTCACCTACTACGGTATTTCCTACAATGTGGCTGAACTGGGAGGAAGTGCTTACGTGAATTTCGCACTATCGGCTGCAGTCGAGCTTCCGAGTTACCTTATAATTTACTGGCTGTTCGCTAGGTGGGGTAAACCGTTCTCAACAGCGGTGGGCATGTGCGTGGGCGCCCTCTTTCTTTATAGTACGGCACCAATACCTGTCGGTGAGTCTATAATAGTGCAGCATTTTTGAAAATAGATGGCGTCTACGATGGTGCAGGTGTGAACAGCAGAATAAAAATTCCGCTGTTTTTCTGTAAAACGCCAAAAAAAATGCTTTGTTTTTAGAAAAATCGGTGCAATTTCTTTTTGACATTTTCTGTTGTTTTTCAGAAAGCAGCGTAAAAACTTTGATTTTCTTTCAGCCGTTCGCACCTGCACCATCAAGTTGCTTCATTTCTAAAATTATTAACTTAAAATGACCCAAATCGAAAAATTATACTGCACTCGCCCATCCCCCTGCACAGCATGGGATTAATTCAAAATCATTCTTACTCCCATATTCACATCACCACACTCATGAATGTTGCCGTTCCTTGAAAATAGATGGCGCCACCAGTCGTGTGGAACACTATCTTTCAAAATTCTGAACTGAAGATGACACAAATAGAAAAGTGATACCACTTAAGACGGTCTTCAGCCCACCAGCTGCATCAAGTTTCCAGTTCACCAACCAAAAGTCTGAAAAAATTGGTTTTGATATAAAGACATGTTGTAATGTCTGACCTGGGAATTTTACCTATAAAAGGTATTTTCTGACATTCGATGTATAATTATCAGCCTTGGAAAAAGTCTTGCAGGTTCCCGAATGCAAAAATGGTACACCACATTATGGGGTGCCGTTTGTAACATCCATACTTTTGTCAACAGAAGCTATTTTGTCGAGACAGAAGTCTAAGATGTGACATTTGGCGAGTGGTTACGCCATGTGTAACACAAAAGTACTTTTGTCCTGATAAAAGTACTTTTGTTGACAAAAGCAACTTTTGTCAAGACAAAAGTACTTATGTTCAACAAAAGTTACTTTCGTCGACAAAAGTACTTCTGTCTCGACAAAAGTACTTCTGTCTCAACAAAAGTATTTCTGTCTCGACAAAAGTACTTTTATCTTAGTGTTTTGCACCAACTGTAGATGGCGTACCTGATCTATAGACTGGTTGAAGCATCTCCAGCACATACATTTGGTCTACTTCTATTGGTTCGACCTAGTATACAATATCGTTCGTGTACAGATGCGGCTGAGTTTATGAAATAAGTGTCATGCTATTGTTCACAAACTTTAATATTATCCCAGGCAGAGTTCACAGAAGTTTGTGAATTATTTCTTTTGTTTTTATTTAGATATTTCACCACGTGGCATTACCACGTGGCTTTCACCACGTGGCATTCCCATGTGGTATTGACTTTACAACCTTCTCAAAGTCAGCCAAGAGCCCTGGCAGCTCGTGTTTACTATCTAAAAGTATTATCTATGAGAGTTACTGCAAAAATAGCCTCTTTTATTGGTGAATTTCCAGTCAAAAATCTGCCAGGCGTCTTTTAAACAGTAAAATCATATTTGGTGGTTATCTCCCAGGCCATGAGTATATGTGTACAACATCTGGAGCTTCAGTTACGAAAAATGAATTTTCTATGAAGAAATTAAAAATATCACTCATTTTTGGCCATTTTCGGGTTAAAATGCTCCAAAACTCAAAGTCCATATGAGTTTATGCAATGCTAACATGCTTCATTAGATGCGGCCTGTCCAGTTCTATATGGCAGTAACCAAGTAGTAGAGTACTGAGGGTGGTGCTACTGAAACCCTACCTAGCCCACGAACTATATGTCTTAATTGTTATATCTGCTTACCTTATTTGGTTGTTTCATCCCTATACCTCATTTTAAGGGAACCCCTATGTTTTAATTCTTATATGTGCAGATCTTACTGGGCTGAGGGTTGGTCTGGCTATGTGTGGCAAGTTTGCAATCAGTGCCGCCTATGCCATGGTCTGGTTCTATGCTGCTGATCTCTATCCAACCCTCCTGAGGTCCACGGGAATGACTGTATGCTCTATCGCTGCCAGGCTGGGTGGATTCCTTGGGGCATATGTCTATCTACTGGTAAAGCTCTTCTTCTTCTTCTTCTTCTACTACTACTACTACTACTACTACTACTACTACTCCTACTACTACTACTGGTGCTACTACTACTATTACTACTACTACTTCTACTACTACTACTACTACTACTACTACTACTACTACTACTACTACTACTACTACTACTGGTGCCACTACTACTACTACTACTACTACTACTACTACTACTACTACTACTACTACTACTACTACTACTACTGTTACTAGTCTACTGCCACTACTACTACTACTGCTACTACTACTACTGGTGCTACTACTGTTACTACTCCACTACTACTACTACTACTACTGGTGCTACTACTGTTACTAGTCTACTGCCACTACTGCCACTACTACTACTACTACTACTACTACTACTACTGGTGCTACTACTGTTACTACTGCCACTACTACTACTACTACTACTACTACTACTACTACTACTACTACTACTACTGCTGCTGTTGCTGCTGCTACTACTTCACTACTACTACTACTAAGTACTACTACTGCTACTACTGGTGTGCAGCACTACTACTACTACTACTACTGGTGGTGGTGGTGCTTCTACTTCTATTACCACTGCGGCATCTGCTATTTCTACTACTACTACTACTACTACTACTACTACTACTACTGCTATTTGTACGATTTTATTCTTTAGAAGTGGTCCAGTTTATCATGTGAAACAAGCTTTATTACTGCAAGTGTTCTTTTTATTCCTTATTAGGTAGAGTACCACCGTGCAATCCCAGCTGTTCTCTTTGCTTCGTTTGGCTTTGTATCTGGTGTGCTGGTTTTCTGTATGCTCCCGGAGACTAGAGGTAGAGCACTCCCAGAGACATATGAGGAGGCCAGAGATATGGGAAGGGGTGAGAGTGTCTGGTCCAAGTGCCCATGGTACGTGTACGCTGAATTTTGAATTTTGGTTATCTTCACTTTTTCTGCAATATTTAGGCTAAACTAGCTGGTTGTATATATAGAGGTGGAAACTAGAAATTTCCTTTAACTGGGAATTGCCTCATTTTCCTGCAAAGAAAATGACCTTTTTGTGGAGAAAAGAATATCCTTATCTAAGGTAGAATGACTTTTATTTAATGGGGGAAGACCCTGCAAGGGGCACATCCTCTTGCAATTGGCGTGCTCAATGGTGTGCAATAGGACTTGGCACCTCCCAAGGAACCCTAAGCGGGTGTGTCACCCTGCAAGGGGCACACCCTCTTGGCTTGCTCAATGGTGTGCAATAGGGCTTGGCACCTCCGGGGGAACCCTAGGCTGGTTTGACACGCTTAAAGGGGCACATCCTCTTGGCTTGCTCAATTGTGTGCAATAGGAGTTGGCACCTCCTGGGGAACCCGGCGACAGTGTGGCACCTGCTTGCCTTACCTTAGGAAAGAAGGGGGCCGTGTGGATCTGTTCATGGCTACCATGTATTGACAAGATCCCTTGTTCTTCTTTGGTTCTGAACGCCCTGCTCTTACACATCCCTATTTTATTTCTACAACTAGAGTAGTTATTGGGCCATCATTGTTCTCAAAGTATTGCTTGACCACGTTTTGGTAAAAGAAAATAAGACTGTATATTGAATTTATGTGCCGAAGTGCCTTTAAGTTTTCCATCCTAGCTCTTATTAATAAAAAAAAAAGTATAGATGTTTTTAAAGAAATGTTGGATATGTTACATGAAAGACAATTGGTTTCTTCTTTTTTTGAAGAAATATATTCTTTAGCTTTGCAGGGGTTGCTATTTCATATGTTAGGGTCTGAATTATGAATTCTTTGCTCTTTGATTGCAGTAAATCTCTGAAGACAACGTCCAAAGAGGAGAAGAACTCTTCTCCTGGAAAAACTCCTATTCACAACCAGGAAATGGAATTGGAGTTGGATGTTTTAGTTTAGGAGGCTGAAGTTTGAATATCAATGGCAGGCGTGTGTGTAATATATGTATATGAACAGTAAATAGAGCGTCAGAATTCTCATGAGCTAAAATCAGAAAGGTTTTGATTCCTTTTCAATCCTAATAATTAAGATTATGACTTGAAGGACACAGGAATAATTTGCTATGTCCCTTTCTACAGCTTATGTCATATTGGACTGGATTTTAACCAGATCCAAGAAGAAAATCCCTCTCTTAGCAAAGAGTTCAAATTGGTCTTTCAGTTGCAGAAGCACCATAGACAACCCTCCACAACGCTGCACATTTATATTGAGGGGCCAGACAATCCCGGGAATCAAATGGGGTCTTACAGCTGTGACCTCACACTTGGGAGCCAAGCATCGTAACCGATAGGCCACGGTGGATCCCATTGTGACTTATGTAAATAGCTTTGTACAGTAAACATCTCTTTTGTGACTGTCCAAAAAGTAGTGATATCTGGAAAGATTTAGTTGATTGGCTCAATTCTCTAGGGTATAGACTTACTTATTTTACAGATGTTCAAATCATATTTGGTGACCCAGGATTAGTCCCCATAATCAACAAGATTATTATCCGGATAATTCTTTTTTTGAAATCAGAAAGAAGAATAGAAAGGAGCATAGCTACACATAATAATCGACAAAAGAGGTTTTGGGGTATGTGGTCACCTCTTTGGAACAATCTCAATCAAACCGTAAAAAACACACAGTAATGTGGCCACAAAGTCACGACTGTATGTCAGACAAATATTGTTTATTCTTACCACTTTATTACGTAAATATACAACATGTCTCAGTTACCTCTCTCTGTCTCTTGTGAATATTGACCATGCATGCAAAAATAAAAATCAGACACCAATTCGGGTAGGCTTGGTGTTAAAATTTAAAAAACAAACTTGTACAGTACATAATTGCTAGTGTGTACATTTGTACTAGTGCACATTTCACATAAGTCATGCCACTTTTCGTATCAGGCAGTTCTATGATTATCTGCGTAAGCCATTTAGAGTAAAAAATGTGACTAGAAAATAAAAGTGTTTTCATTATAGATGCTCATATTTTATTGTGTTGCTAATTCAAGAACTTTGGACAGTTCTGAAGTTTTGAATTTTGAATGTGTATCTCTTATTACATACATTAATAGGAAGAGATTACAACGTGACTATTATAGATGTTTGTACTATGGACAGCTTTATTGTACTCTGATAATTTTAGAATTTTTGGAATTCAGAAATTTGGGATTTTTAAAGTTATCTCTAGCAGATATTTCGAAGTAAAAAATGACCTTGAAGATATTTACTATAATCAATGATGCATATCTAGTGAGTAACGGACTTTGAATCATTTGGTTTGCAGGACTTGTGTTTTTTGGATTGATTTATTTGCTTCTGACATGCATTTGACAAATGGCAAATGAGCCATTTGACAAGTGAGACATACTTTAAAATTATACTCTATTATAAATAGTAGGCAGATGCAGGTGAACTTGGATATGACGGACCACTGTACGACGGATTTTTGCATATGACGGACAATATGCTTGGTCCCAGTCTGATGCATATCAAGTACTGTAAATCACTTAAATAGGGCGTGAATATCATATAGCGCAATTACAGTACTGGCATGGATAGCGTGATCTAAGTATAGCGCTGAACGGGAACAGCAGCAACAAGTTCAATTATGAATGTAATAAGGACGGAGATTTTATGATAGCGCATATGGGCAGAGCGCTATCATCGCTATCTTATTGTTACCGCTATACTTAAGTGATTTACAGTATTCGTCATATGTATACGACAGATTTTGCATATGAAGGACCAATTTTCCTGGTCCCATTGAGTCTGTCATATCCAAGTTCACCTGTACCAACAACTGTTCACAATACAATCAAGACCAGTCCTCTGATTTTTCTGACTATCATCCACATGTGTATCTATTAGGACATTTGTAAGTGAATGATATGTGATGGTATACTGTAAATGCATTTTGCAGCCTGTGGAAATAAACTAGCACTGGAAATGACATTTATTGTATTATGTTGTCTATAACATTCGAGAATGGACAATTTGAATGATGCTTTGAAGCACCAGGTTAACTACACAGGTTAACGTTGACAGGCCTGTAGGGCCGTTATGGGCCCGTTTTCGATCCCTCAATATATCTACATTTCAATAAAAAGAATGTTCCAATTGTCTTCCGCATGATTTATACCATGTGACCAGTCATTACATACCCATTAAGTCTTACCTCATAATGCCTTACTAAGTTATTAGATCATGCACTGACAAGAGTGAGTTCAATGCTTTTCATATACTAACTACCGATCTCTGACATCTTATATAGATACCATTTGCACGCATCCCAATCCCATGCTCTGTAAGTATCAGCGCAAAATGAATAATGCTGACAATAAGAAGATTCTGTTCAATTGATCATTTTGGAGATATCAAATATGTAAATCATATTTGGTATAACATTTTCAATGTTTCATTTTAGAAGAAAAAAAATATTCGGCTTTTTATGATAAAAATATTGTAAAACGTTGTTAAATATGGCCACCAGATGTCTCTGTTAAGCCGTTTTAACGGGGCCTTTACGGCTTGAAAACCCGTAATGGGTCCGTTCGGGCCTGCTATTTTGACAGACTCGTACGGGCCTGTCATAACGGGCCCGTAACTGGTTCTGAGCCCGTAAAAATAACAGGCCCGTAAGGGCCCGTCAATTTTTACCTGTGTATACCACAGGGACTTGCACTAGCAGTTTGTTCGGTGACAGTATACTATTAATTAACTAGTGTTGTACACAAATAATGATGGGTTGAGATCCTTTCAGTCCCAATCCAACATTCATGAAATTACCCTTGAGTTATCTGATCGAGAAACACATAGATAAAGAATTATAGACCCATCATTATATATCTGGATTGAACACTACTAAATAGAATACAGTCAGCGATGAAAGGACAATTCCACCATGTATAAAACAGAGGCCCAAATAGTTTCTTATGGTATTCTCTACTTAAACGCAAGTTTCCCCTAGTGCCAACCTTCATACAAGAAGTATATTGCTGTTCAAACACCTCCTAATAGACACAAAATAGAAGCACTGGGGTCGGCCATCTTAGCCAGTTAATAGCCTCTAAGCAGGCTGTTGGTGCAACTAAGTCATTACCATTTACCTTACTGCTAATGTCTAATAGTTGCACCAACAGCCTGCTTAGATGCTTTTAACTGGCTAAGATGGCCGCCCCCAGTGCTTCTATTTTGTGTCTATTAGGAGGTGTTTGAACAGCAATATACTTCTTGTATGAAGGTTGGCACTGGTGGGAACTTAGGTTTAAGTAGAGAATACAATAAGAAACTATTTGGGCCTCTGTTTTATACATGATGGAATTGTCCTTTAAGCAACTGGAGCAAGCCCTGTGCCTATACAGGCAACTGTGGTTGACCCAATCACGCCTGGAGTGAATAAGGGTTAAAAGGAATATCAGCATACAAAAGCCATTTAGTGCCATTAAATATTACCAAAAAGAGGTCCGTTCTCATTGATGAAGAACATTAAAAGTATAACACATCTAAGTGAAAGATGAAAAAGAGTGTAAGATCAGGGCCTTCAGATCCAAAGAGTACCCTGGGATCTTTTAGGTGCATGGTTTCCATAGACAGATTCACACATGTACCTTCTATTATAAGACGAGCAGGGTGCCACACCAGCTTAAGATTCCCCATGAGGTGCCGGCTCCGATTGCTGTGCCTCATGTGGGGTCAACACATGGAGCCTTTACACTCTAACACATAGAGATATATCATCATGACAATTAATTGCTTTATAATTTGCTGTAACATACCCTCTTTAAATGTAATACTAGTGTTACTTTATTTGGTGAGGTACTATTGAAGTTGTGAGGCCATGTGCACGATAGATGCATGTGGGGTAAGACTGTGGGGCACCTATTGTATGTACTTCTAGTGATACCAGCTGCATCACGACTGCTAGAAAGATTCCAGGTACTTCACTGTAATGTACTCAAAGTCAAGAAAAAGAAAATCACAAAGGCAATTTTATCTTGTATATTTTCTGTTGGAAATGAGTACATAGAATTAAAAAAGCCTTGTTTCTGATTTACTGGTTTTGAATACACACAGAAAAAACAAATGATCATGATAGGTTAGTCGTGAAGTAAAGTGAACCATGTGCTATCTATCCCTAAGTCACCAGAGTCTTCAAGGGAATGAGATAAGAAGGAAGCAAGGAAGGGGTTTTATGTCGCTTCAGCAGGTTAGGTCATATCGCGACAAGATAAAAACCCAGCACCTGGGAGAAATTCCCTTCTCTTCATGAATAAATCCAAGGGGTCTTTTAGTTGCAGAAGAACCATATGCAGTCCTCCACAACGCTGCACATTTATACAGCGACCAGGCCAACCCGCATGGGGATCCAGCAGAGATTCTAACCTGCGAACTCACGCTTGGGAGCCAGGCATCATAACCACTAGGCCACAGCGACTGCTATATATGACAACTTTTATTTACATTTTACATTAGAATAAACTCTAAAGATGTGGACAAAGCAAAGTCAGATATTTTAAGAGAGAATAATGAATTTCAATGCATAAGACTGACAAGCCAAGGGGTAGTCCTTAGCATATGCATGCCTCTTCTACCCACCAAATTGTATCATAGATTCTTTAACAAAGAAAAAAACCTTCTTAAAGTCACTTCCAGCCACTGATATCTCTCAACCAATCAGAAGCAGGGCTGGCAGTCACTTCATTAGCACCACTTCTGATAATGGCAGCCTCTATACCCAGACTCAGGCTAGTTTTTTACTAACTTTCATAAGCCATATCTGAGGAGTGCTGAGGAGGACAGACTTGAGGGTGGTCTTATTTGAAAGGTGACACGTATAGGCACATTTTGAACCTAAATCATCATGAAGGTGCATTTGCCCTTTAAATGTCCTTCTTAAGTGGATAATAATCCTATGTGGATTGCCGCATAGAAATGTATCAGATGTTAGTGATTTGCTGAAAATAGACGATATCTATCGTTTTCAACACTTTGAAATATCATCAAGCTATCTCAAATGATAATAAACAGTAATGGCGAATGCAGAATCGTTAGTGTGAGATAATGGGTGGAATACCCATATAAAGTTTGGACTGAAATGTTATAAAGTATTCCACCTCGGACAGCGCCACCTGGTTTTTTACAACTCTCTTTTTAATTCCCATTAAATACATTTCATTTCATAACGAAGATTTGACGATCACTGCATATTCAAGAATGCAGTTCATTCTATAGATTTGTATATTTCGTGGTATGACCACCATTGTAAGATAATAAAACGTATCAAAAAGCCCATGAGTGAGGCAAAATCGATCATTCAACTGAAATAAAATGTATATTACGTGAAGGAATGAGAGATTGGGCATTTTCTTATTTTCTTGCTTTTTTCTGTCTTGATCGTCATATTCCTGGAGAAGAAAATGTAAAATCGACATGAAGGAAGCTAGATTACTTTTTATCTAAACAAGAACAGTAATAAATAAAAGTTACATTCTTACACATACGTGTTTGAATATTATTTGCCAATGTAGATATATGTTTGCAAACCTAGTGGTCCACTCTTAAGGTAGAAAGTGCAGTTATTTTTAGACTCAGCTTTTCCGCTTCCCTGCTTTTATTTGATAAGTTAGCCCAAATACAGTTTAGACTTTACTACCGAAAAAGTCTACTCATGAGGAATATATTAAGCATTACAAATTTACCCTTACAATAGGGTGTAAGAATTTGGGGCTATAAAACTGAAAAACCATGCATATTATTTTCAAACAGAGCTCCTACTAGGACCTTCAAATTTCACAAATGTGGAGAAAAGATCAATACAGAGGTATCAGTTTTTATAATTTTTACTCGATTCAAATTCTATTACTGTTTCTTCTCTAATTTTTGTTGAAAATTAGAAAAAAGTGCATTTTTCAACTTAAGGTTTCCGTAACTTTTGAACTAAGTCAAAATTCGAAAAACTTTGCAATCCTTTCTCTCTGAAATACTCTTTGCTATAACTATGCCAAAATTCAAGCAAATCCGTTAGCACTTGATAACCAACATTCATGATTGAAGCGACTATATTTGGGGAAATTCAATACAAGCCAAAGTGCCAAAAAAAGTCCTGCTGGTGTGCAAGACTATTATATGGAAGCTTCTGTAAAAGTTGGTCTTGAGATACTCTTCACAGTGATTGCCTAGACACATATCCCCATAAACATGCCAATGTTGGGCCGACGATGGGCCAATGTTGGGCCAACCATCTGCCAACCATTGGTGCGACGTTGGGCCAACGTACCAATGTCCACCTGCCCCAACATCGGGCCAATGTTGGGGACATAATGCCAACATCATTCCAACATTGGGCCAATGTTGGTCAACGATTGGCATGCCAACCATATTTTTGGCAACTGGATAATCACAGAAATGCTATTTTTAGAATTTGCCAGCGTTGGCCCGATGTTGGGGCAGGCGGACATTAGTACGTTGGCCCAACGTCGCACCAATGGTTGGATTACCATCGGCATGTTTACTGATATCCTACTTCTCATTAAATTCACTTTAAAATCGGTTGCGAAATGTATATTTTGCGACAGTTTGAAATCGTAATAATTTATATGCCATTAATAGCGAGCGAAGCTCGGAAAGGCCGTAGGCCTTTCGCGAAACCTCGCAATCCGTCAATTGAGCGTGTGTGTATATGAGTGTATATGACGTCACTATATGAAATGGAAATATGAAATACATACACGGACCCAGAAAGTTGTCACCGTCCCACGTGCGGGACAACAATATCGTCCAACGTGCGAGGCAACGTGCGGACGACTTCCGTTCTGGAGGAATCTTTAGTAGGTTAAGTAACGACCGATTTCATTGGTCGACAATGACGTAATGTGCAGTACAACAATACCAAACACTTACATTTCATCCCATTGGATGAAATGCATGAATGCACGTGCGTGAATGAAAGTGGCCGCTTCTACATGTATATCCACGTTAAAACTTAATTTCTCGCCCGTCCGTGGCTCAATTCTAATGCAGTTTAGAACCGCCTGAATTCATTCTACTGACCATTGCGGTTTAGATCGATAGAACCGCCAGAATTCATTGTACTGGCCATTGAATTCTCGTCAAAATCAGTTGCGAAATATGAATGCAATTCAATTCTAATGCAGTTTAGAACTGCCTGAATTCATTTTACTGACCATTGCGGTTTAGATCGATAGAACCGCCAGAATTCATTGTACTGGCCATTGAATTCTCGTCAAAATCAGTTGCGAAATATGAATGAAAGTGGCCGCTACTACATGTATATCCAAGTTAAAACTGAATTTCTCGCCTGTCCGTGGGTCAATTTTAATTCGGTTTAGATCGATAGAACCGCCAGAATTAATTCTACTGGCCATTGCATTCTCGTCAAAATCAGCTGCGAAATATAAATTTTAAGACAGTTTAAAATCGTAATGTTTTGTATGCCATTAATTTACGGTCAATCAATGCTGTATTTTGGTCAGAAGTAAAAAAAGAAATAAAATCATCCAAAGCTTCGCTCGCTTCCTGACCATGCCAGCATCTATTAGAGCCCGGTACTCAACATTTAGTGTGTTTCTTCCAGTTTGCTTCCTTTGGTGTGCTTTGACTTTTACCGCATATTGGGTCCTGTCAAGTTTAACCTTTCGTCAGTTTAACGCGAAAAAATACACCTTACCGGTAAAATTTGGAAGGCTTTCACATTTTTGCACCCAAAAAGGGAAGTACCCCGCGAGCAGAGCCCGGTACTCAATAGTTACTGTAGCATGTCCTATTTGCTTCAGTTGGCGCTTGGAGCCGTGGCTTGAAAAGTTGTTCTAGGTAATTGTTGTTTTGTTTTTGTCGCTTATTAATTCCTCCCACGTTTGATCTCTCGTACATTTTGTGTACAAGTCAAACAAATGAACTTATTTCCTTTCTGAAATAGATACCCATTTTTCTGATGAAGACGGTATGAAATTAAGTTAATTAACAAAACCTACAAAGGGTGGAAAAGAAATATATTTTTGAGCGATAATTGGGGAAATACTTCAAATCGGGTTATAAGGAGTGCATACATGTGGGGTTTAAATATATGTTGCTGAAGCACAGTTAGATACAGTTAGAATTGTTAGATCATGGGTGGAATACCAACAGGCTGTCACTGTAATAGCGAGCGAAGCTCGAAAGGCCGTAGGCCTTTCGCGAAGCCTCGCAGTCAGTCAATTGAGCGTGAGTGTATATGACGTCACTATAAGAAATACATACACGGACCCAGAAAGTTGTCACCGTCCAACAATCATCCCTCGTGCGGTCGACTTCCGCTCTGGGAGGTATTCTAAATAGGTTAAGTAACGACCGATTTCATTGGTCGACAGTGACGTCATATACACTCACGCTCAATTGACTGACTGCGAGGCTTCGCGAAAGGCCTATAGCCTTTTCGAGCTTCGCTCGCTATAAAAAAGCCTTAATGAGTTAAACCCCCATTAATATGACGCCTGAAGTAGGTAGAACAAGTGATTTTTTAAATAATGGAATTTACTATCGTGTGATACATCATATTGAAGCTAAGACTGAAAGAAATGCATTGGCATCATGAAAAACAAAAAAAATCCAACAAGTTTGCCAAAAATTTACTTTTCATTTTTTTCAACAGGATTTTCAGTCTGCCAAAATTCATATCATGGCAACAATAGCATAAACACCCTTGATAATTCTAAAATGATAAAATATATACATGGTAGTTTTAACCATGCCAGTATATTTCTGCCATTCATCGCGAAAAGAACTAGTTTAGGTCATAACATGTGGATCTATAGACCCCATCAGGGCCATCACACCAAGCACAATCTGCATCATGGGCTTAAAGTATATAAGCACTGAAAATCATACTGGTAGTAGCCACTTTCAGTCACACCCCTTATAGTTACACCCTTTATAGAAAACAGAATGTCAAATGTAATCACAAGAAAAACTAAAAGAAGATGTGTGACTGTCTTTGCTTTTGAAATGTTCTATTTAAAATCTTCAAGAATGCACAGAAAATCATGTCCATATACATGTACTACATGTATATATTTATGCGATGTGTGTGTCCAGAAAGATGACATCAAGATCCGTCTAGTCTTTAAGATTATTTAACAAGGGCAGTCAGATTGTAAATCAACTCAAACAAAAAACACCTGCCCCATATCTGCCTATAAGATACATCATACCAACTTTGCATTTAACATTTTATTTTCCATATACATGATAACTCGATCTCCTAACAAAGGAGCATTGCTACTATCATCAGTCTGTGATTCACACAAGCTAGTAAGCTACTAGGGGCCCAACTGTCAGATAGGCTGGTCCTCCACATCTACAAAACTTCTCCACCATAGGGGTTTGTTCTCCAACCAAATTACAATTACTGTCATATTCTGAGGATGAGTTCTGGTGTAACCTCTCCACTTTACAGGTTGTGTTTACTTTAACTAAAGTGCAGTCACTGTCACAAGATGAGTTGTTACTGCAATACATATAGCAAAATTAGTGATTTATTTGGTTAGAGGGGAGAAAAGTACAATGAGATATTTATTATTCAAAGTGGGTTAATGTTTCAAAAATAGCATATCTGCATGATTGTGTCACATTTTTCTGAACTTTAATTTCATATGACATGATTATTTTCTAGTGTTTTTATCGGTATTTTAAAACATTTTTTTTTTCTCGTATTCTTCACGTAAGTATACTATAGCCGCACCGATTCCATTTTTAAGGTCGGCGAACCAATATTTAAATTTCTCAACCAACCCCCCCTTTTAGCCATAGTTCAGATTCAGATTAACTGTAATTGGCATAACTAATCCTGATAGCCGACATATACTGAATAGATTTATTTAGAGGACATCTGCTTATGAATTATTCCATAACTCATCCCCAATCCACAGCCCAATGGAACAGTCCTAAACTATTTGTAAAATTTGACTTGAGAGAGAGAGAGAGAGAGAGAGAGAGAGAGAGAGAGACTGAGGGATGGAAAGTGGGAAGGAGAGAGAGAGAGAGCCAGAGTTAGAGAGAGAGAGCCAGAGTAAGAGAGAGAGTCAGAGAGAGAGAGAGAGAGAGAGAGAGAGAAAGAGAGAGAGAGACTGTTTGGTCAAGAGGTCAAGTGTCAATTGGACCGCCATGACCTAGTTAGCTGTAGGCTTTAGCCAAATTTTCAAATCAATTGCGCAAAAAAGCGCTAGCAGTTGACAAGGTCAGTTGAGTTGTTTTAGGTCATTGACTACCTGGACTTTCCAATGTGACTATGCCAAATTGTGCCAACACAGTTCTAATAAGTGTAATTTGATGATACAAGAATAGCAAACTTAACACATGTCAAACTATGAATAAAATTCCCCCAAAACCTGAAAAAAAACATACCTCATAGTTCTCTTGTATGTCATGCTTCTTTCCACTGTAAGCTTTCCAGAAGGTGTGGCACATGTGGTCAACAAAAATCTATTTTTGTTTGTCACCTGACAGGTCAGCAGCAAGGTGAGGTGCTGCCATCTGTCCATGTAATCACTAACCTTGCTCAACTTAAAGTTAGATTTTTAGCATGTAAACATAATTTCAGCCACAAAACATGATTATTATCTGAAAATTGAAGTGTTTTCACAGTGTAGTACATGAAATGAACACATGATCACAACACTGATCTCAAATCCCAGCCCTGCAAAGTTGGTATGTTTAGCCCATGGCAGATATGGGTAATGGCAATGGCCAAACACTTGGCATCCCTACCTGAAGCGAGCGAAGCTTTGGATGATTTCATTTTATTTTTTTACTTCTGCATTGTCATTGATTGACCGAAGATTAATGGCATACAAATTATTATGATTTCAAACTGTCGCAAAATATACATTTCGGATTTTAAAGAGAATTCGATGGCCAGTAGAATGAATTTTGGCGGTTCTAACGATCTAAGCCGCATTAAAATTGACCCACGGACAGGCGAGAAATTCAGTTTTAACGTGGATATAGTAGCGGCCACGGCGTGGCATGGCCAGGAAGCGAGCCGTATTTAAAGAGAATTCAATGGCCAGTAGAATGAATTCTGGCGGTTCTAACGATCTAAACTGCATTAGAATTGTCCCACGGACGGGCGAGAAATTTAGTTGTAACGTGGATATAGTTAAGATTCATTCAAGCTATGATACAGTAGCGGCGGCCACGGCGTGGCAGCACCCACAACAATGCACTCTCATTCACACACGTTCATTCATACATTTCATCCAATGGGAGGCGTGTTTGTTTTTGTACTGTCCATTACGTCATTGTCATACATTTCATCCAATGAAATCGGTCGTTACTTAACCTACTAAAGAAATCCTCCAGAACAGAAGTCGTCCGCACGTTGGACAATATTGTTGGGTCCGTATATGTATTTCTTATAGTGACGTCATATACACTCACGCTCAATTGACTGACTGCAAGGCTTCGCAAAAGGCCTGCTGCCTTTCCGAGCTTCGCTCGCTATTACAATTTCAAAGAATTCAAACTGTCGCAAAATATACTTTTCGCAACCGAAGAGAATTCAATGGCCAGTAGAATGATTTCTGGCGGTTCTAACGATCTAAACTGCATTAAAATTGACCCACGGACAGGCGAGAAATGCCTTTTTAACCTGGATATAGTAGCGGCCACGGCGTGGCATCACTCACAACAATGCACATTCATTCATGCATGTGAATCATTTCACGTTTCATCCAATGGAGGCGTTTTTGTTATTGTACTGTACATTACGTCATTTGCGACCAGTGAAATCGGTTGTTACTTAAACTACATACAAAAACGGAAGTCAGCCGCACGTGGTGTCATCGCGCGGGACCACAACGACTTTCTGGGTCCCTGTATGGATTTCTTGGTGGCGTCATACATTCATGCTATATTGCATGACTGCGAGGCTTCGCGAAAGGCCTACGGCCTTTCCGAGCTTCGCTCGCTACTAGTGGCGCCACCATTCTCTGTCATGGGTATAATTACCATGGTAGTATCAGTGTGGATGCAGCTTATATCTGTATTTTATGAGTTTCAGAATACTCCATAGCAGGGTCAGGCTTCGGTCAAGGGGCATTCCACAGTATTTTGGTCCTGACTACTCATTTTGTCATTCTTTGAAACTAAAGTTTATTTTGCATACATCTGAAAGAGAACTTTTCAAAGTTTTCGGAACTGGTTTTGATTTTTCCCTATGATGGCCCAAACTTAAGTTATTGACTTTGAAACTGGAATTTGTGGAAAAAATTGTGTCTATCACGGGACATGACATATTATTCATTTTCTCAAGCTTCAAAAATTGTTTTTTAAATATCAAAGTGGAAATGAGCCCTAAACTCTCAGTTTCACATAACCCATATTGAAGTTTGTGACATTTTTGAAAGAAAACATGTCATTTAGCATGATTTCCTCTGTCGCTGTCCCGTGGCGGACAGTCAGACATTGAAAAGTTTTAATATCTCTTAGATGCACAAACATAGAATGCTGCCTTTACATATTCTCCTCCTATGAGTTAAAATGAATAATATGATTCAGTTTTCTTACAGAAAATTTCTCAGAATCAAAAATAAATGACAATTCAAATATGTCCCGTGATAGACACTGATTGTCTATCACGGGACATCAAACTTGTGGTGGCATTTCCAGGCAGGAAAAACATGATAGAACATTTCTCTTTTCATGATTAGCTTCAGAATACTTTTCTTATTCATTCTAGAGTGATATAAAACTCAACTCTGTGCATACTGAAGTAATATTTATGCTAAATGCAATAATGATTGACATGATCAACTAGCAATTTAGTTACTTCAATAAGCCTAACCCTAATTGAAATCAGGCGTGTTAACCCTGTACTGAGTCACCAGAGGCATATAAAACTTAAAAGAAATACATGTGCATACAGAAGTATTTTTAATGCTAAGTGCAATAATGATTTGACTGACTCTGAAACTAGCACTTAAGTTAGCCTAATCCTAATTGAAATCAAGCATGTTAACCAAGCATGTTGTAATATGCATGGAGTAGTATTGCGGAATAGGAAGCAATCTTGGTCTTTGAATTCCACTAGTTCTTAAGTAGCAAAACTGTAACAAAAACTAGTGATCTTTTTTGTTAATGACAATACCTGCATTTCTACGAGTATGTTGGAATTTGGTAATTTTGATGAGTTTAATTTATTGAGTCAAAACATGTAGGAAACGTGTCATGTCACTGCATGATTAGAGTCAGATTTCTTGATGTCCAGAACAGAATAGATATTTGAGCATATCCAATTTAGACATGTGTATGTAGTTTAAAGGCTAGTTTACTTAGCTTATAGGTTTTAGCAATATTTAAGCCTCTATCAGTGTAAATTGTAACTTTATGGCACTAATGATAGATCGTCCCGTGATAGACGGACCTCATTTTATAAAAAGCTGTTTTTCTGCTGAAATAGTAGTTTCTAGTTGTTCAAAGTTATTCTAAATTATAAAACAAATGCTTACAAGTACAATGGAATTGTGCATGTAGTGATAGCTATATTTTCAAAGTATTTATTCAAAATTTGAATTTTTTCATGGTACCCCTATAAAATGCTTCAAAAACACTATTCGTCAGAATTTAACTTGTATTGTAAATGCATCATCACTTAGAAATGCATATACTCTAACTGTACACAAGTTTCTAGAAGGTTAGGACTGCTGACACTCTTGTGAGATACCTTCAAACTGTTGTGGAATTTTTGTCCCGTGATAGACTGTCCCTTGATAGACAGACCTTGTTTCACAAAAGCTCAATTTCCTCTGTAACTACACAGTATTTTACTATCTAAAATATATCATGTAGAAGCTAAGTATTTTTGTAATGGATTACATTAAGCATGAATGCCATAGTGCATGTATTTGAGGAGAATTTTGCAAGAGAAAAATGTTATGAAAAACCCACTTCCATTTTGTGTCCCGTGATAGACGACTGTATTTGCTTGATTATCTCCTTCACTTATGAAGGAATTTTTTTAACAAACAGTTCAAAAGATACCTCGTAATGCCAGCTAGTATTATGTAGCAAAACTGTCTCATGCAATAAAGTATTTAAAGAGTGAATTGCTTTTGAGTTGTCAAATATGTCCCGTGATAGACGGAAGGCTTACTGTGGAATGCCCCTCAAAAACTCTCAGAGACCACCAGACTTCAGGTTTTCAAAACGCCATAGCCCAACTCAAGATCTCATAGACCTAGATTTTCTAAATGCTGCAGTGCCATTGCTGTCCTTCCCTAAAACAATTATTGAAGGCGTAAGCTATCTTTTCACTGTTCTATTGCATATTGGAATTGTACCAAAGGACAACTGATGTGTCAAATGTTGTTCTTCAACTGATTTTAATATGATGCTGGCATGGCCAGGAAGCGAGCGAAGCTTTGGATGATTTAATTTTTAATTTTTTTTACTTCTGACTAAAAGACAGCATTGATTGACCGAAAAGTAATGGCATACAAATTATTATGATTTCAAACTGTCGCAAAATATACATTTCGAAACGTTTTTTAAAGAGAATTCAATGGCCAGTAGAATGAATTCTGGCGGTTCTAACGATCTAAACCACATTAAAATTGACCCACGGACAGGCGAGTACTTCAGTTTTAACGTGGATATAGTAGCGGCCACGGCGTGGCATGGCCAGGAAGCGAGCCGATTATAAAGAGAATTCAATGGCTAGTAAAATGAATTCTGGCAGTTCTAACAATTTAAACTGCATTAGAATTGACCCACGGACGGGCGAGAAATTCAGTTTTAATGTGGATATAGTAGCGGCCACAGCATCGCAGCACCCACAACAATGCACTTTCATTCATGCACGTTCATTCATACATTTCATCCAATGGGAGGCGTGTTTGTTATTGTACTGTACATTACGTCATTGTCGACCAATGAAATCGGTCGTTACTTAAACTACATTTAACAGCGGAAGTTGGCCGCGCGTGGTACGCTCACGTTGGACGATATTGCTGATCACGACGACTTTCTGGGTCCCTGTATGTATTTCTTAGTGACGTCATATACACTCACGCTCTATTGCATGACTGCGAGGCTTCGCGAAAGGCCTGAGGCCTTTCCCAGCTTCGCTCGCTATTATTGATATTGCTCTGAGCATGATCTTATTAAAATTAGTGGCTAGCTGGACCCCTGCATCAGGCCTCAACGCTAACCCAAAATGATACTGGCCCTGTAGGACCAGTAACACCTAGCATCTGCTGGTCCTGCAAAAATTTTACTGGTCCTACATTTTTCCTTTAACATAACAAGAAGGAATATTGCATAATATTCACCACAACATTTATCTTTATAGATTTTATCTTCATTTATTTCAAAAACATATGGGGTCATTCTCGGTAGGGAAACTTTTTAACAAGAATGTCTCTAAATGTTTACTGGGCCTGTAGGACCAGTTGAGGTCTTTTTTTACTGGCTCGAAGTTGTTTTTGGGAATTTTTACTGGCCTGGGGCCATAGGTTCACCCTTAGCGTCGAGCCCTACATGCATAGTGATATTTATTGTCAATTCAAAACAAATTAGTGAGATATGGAAACCATATTGCTCCAGCAAGTACCAAAAGCTGACATTCCACAACACTATCCATACTTTTTCACAAAATTCATTTTTGTTCCTTTCAGACGTAAAAGCGAAGCGTTTCACTCGCCAAGATGGCCGCCACAAGGGAGAGGAGGTCAAATGCCGGGGCCAAGATGTCGAAGCTTCTCGATACGGAGGAAGAGGATGAGTTCTACAGCACCACCTATGGGGGGTTTAATGAGGTAACTTATCGCTGAAAGGAAATAGTTTGTTTCCTGTAACTGGACCGTAACAAGTTTCTACTCAAAAAAATCCCTCCCCTAAAGTTTTTCTGCCCTACCGACTCCCAATTAGCATAAAAACATGCATAATACTCACATTGAATAACATAAAAATAATCAAAAAAAAATTGTTTAACGATCTACCTAAACTAGTTTTTTTTCCGGACTGTAACAGAGTTCTACAGCACCACCTATGGGGGTTCACTGAGGTAACTTATCGCTAGTTGTGGGATGATTGATCGCAAAATAGAATAATTGGCTCGGTATGATCAACAAACAAGCACTTGTGTCTAGGGATTGTCCGATTAATCTGACATGCCGATTAATCGCTCATTCAACCTCTGATTTTGATGATCGATTCCAAAATTATAAGATCGATTATTTTTAGAGTTTTTTGAAAAAATAAATTGTATCTAGAAATAGCCTATTGATCAAGTGAGAGATTCCACTAAAGCCTGCAAAATCTTTGATTAATATCAAGCAGTACTGTAATGTAAAACTAAGGGGTTCAAGGGATATTTAAAGATTGCTAGATTAGCTCCTTTACAAAAATGGAGCCAAGAACCCTTGAACAAGCCCAGACTACTGCAGGAGAACTGGGCATATACAACTTCGATTATTAATCGATCATCGGTCGTTCAGATAAACCGATGATCGATCTTGAAAATTGTGACAGATTCTGAACACTACTTGTGTCTGAAAAGTTGCAGCAAGGAATTTAGGAGCTCTGGCATTTGTGAAACCCACCGACTGGCGCAACATAGGTTGTGTTTACTGACCTCTTATTTGGCCTAGCAAAGAAAAGTTTGTTTCCTGTAACGGTCCGAAAAAAAAATGGGTAGGTAGGTCAGTTAAACATTTTTTTTGGCACTATTTTCTTGGTCAAACATGTGTGTTTTATGCATGTTTTACGCTGATTGGGAGTTAGGAGGGGGGAAAAACTTAAGGGTAGGTATTTTTTTTAGATAAAAACTTGTTAGGGTAGGGTTACAGGAAACAAACAATTTTTTCTTAGGCCTTAAATAATCCTAAAATATGACGAGCGCTCACTTTTAGAAAATTGCCAAGTCCAAATACTACTTGTTGCAGATACCTAATTATAAAAATCTGGTTTTTAGCCAGTAGGGCGTCTGGGCATCATTTTGATATCCAAACCCTCAAAAGGCACATGAGCACACCCAAATTTTTCGAGGAATTTTTGACTTAAAGTCAAAATTGAAGATTCTTAATAGAATTTTTTGCCTGTCCAAAAAGGAGGTTTTGAGGAAACTGCCTGTCCAAAAGACAATGCTGCACAGGTCTTGGCTAAGTCCCTAATGAGTAGTGGTGGGACGAGTAATCGGACACTCGAGCACTTGGTCACTGGGGCCTCCGATCTGAGCGCCCGAGTCCAAAAATAGAGTGCTCGGAAATTACGAGCTGATGACATTTTAATGACATTTTAATAGCAACACATGCTTCCGATGCATGTGTGGCACAGCGATGGCCAAAACTCCCAGATATGCACCACATTTCCAGTAATAAAATGTGTTTTCTTAAGTCTCCGTGTCAAATGCGTACTACACCATTTTCTGGTTCACCGATTCTCACTGCCTCGGTACACTTTTATGTGAGCCTGGCATGTGCCGGTGTATGCCGAGGCGCAATGTTGTTTCAAATCAAACGCCTTGAGATCTTGTCAATGTGGCCGTAAAACTCGATATGGACTCGAGTTTTGGTCGCTAGATTTGCCGAGCGCTCGAGTTAATTTTCTAGGCCGAGTCCCAGCACTACTAATGAGCTTTGTTGTTCTTTTTGTTGCAGGAGGGAGATGATAATGATTATTCGTCCGAGGCGTCTGATCACGATGATGTGGATTCCGACTTCAGTATCGACGAGAATGACGAGATCCGGAGCGATGAGGAAGACGCTGATCAGCCCCAGAGAAAACGGAAAGGAATCGACACCAGGGCGTATAAAGTAAGTAGTGGTACTGGTAGATAGCAAAAAAAATATTAAAGGAATTGACACCAGAAGTAAGTAGTAGAGCACTCAGGCCGCGAATCTTGCCACTGCACCATTGAATCTGGTTCACAAATACTTCTCTGGGTGTGAAGCTTATGCTTGCGCTCGCTTTTATTTAAGAGCACAGACCAGATTGCATTGACATCGAGTCTGTTGCTTGAATTGACTACTTTTTTGATGTAATCATCAATTAAAGAAATACTTGAGGGAGAGGAAAACAGGTCCTGGCTATGTCCCTGTAAGAAACTGTTCATGTATTCATTATTACAAAGGTTTTTTGGAGACGATTTGCCTTCATCGGCGAGATGGTGCAGCCAACATTTTGTCAAAGTGTCACTTATTTTCTCATTATTACTAAAATTTCTGGTTAAATGATTGGTACTCGCATCACAACGAGGTGATAACTTCTGCTTTCCATTCAATCAATTCACACCCCACTAAAATATACTGTAAATTCTCAATAATTTGGGACACTTAATAATTACTGTTTTTATGGGTTGAGGGAGGCCTATGTTTTGTGAAAATACTGACAAAGCAGAGTAGTAGTTGTCCATACTTTGTGAAATACCCACCAGCAATAAATCAAGGGTGGTCCATATTTCCCAATATTTATTTGACAAAGTAATTATAGTGGCCCAAATTCCTAGGGTGGCCTAACTTTTCGAGGATTTCTGGTAAAGTACAGTACTCAATTTATTTTGTTATTACCTTGCACTGTTACATGTGCCTAATTATTTGATCTCTGATAATATCCATGTGACTGTCTTTGCAGGAACCGGCCGTAAAGAAGGTGAAAAAAGACACGAAGAGCGATGATACCAGTGGCGCCCCCAGGGTGAAGAAAGAAAAGAAGAAACCGAGGGACAACAAACCCACCATACAGATCTACCACACAGCTATCGGTACGGAGAATAGTAGAGATATAGAGGTTCTAGGGATGTCATTGATATCCCTTTTTTATTCGATTAATTTAGGGCTGTCATTGTTTAAAAAAATTTGTCGATTCGATTAATTGATATTTCTTTTTCGATTTAGATTATATCGATACGATACATTGATATATGCCCATGAATTCTATAGCATGTAATCAAATAGTAGGAAGTAAGTAGTTAGTTTGAAATTCAAAGCAGTATGACATATGTATGATTGATTTCAAGGTTTAAACCTATGATCTTACACCCTGCAGGGAGGGTACTTTTGTAAAACTGCATAACTTAATCCTCATTAGGAGACTATTCAGGCAATATACTTTACTAAGGGCTGAGTATTCAAATACACAGACAGCAGAGAGAAAAAATTCAGCAGAGAGAAAAAATTCATTATAATCAAACCTATAATCTTTATTTTGAAAATCAAATATTGGCAGTGTTTAAGTGTTTAGGAGAATAAAATATCTGTATGTATATATATATATATATATTCGTTTATATTACTTATCATTTAATACCCAGCGCCTGCCAACATTTGATAAACATCATTTCAACATTTACCTACATCAACAACCACATCAGCCACATGTTTATGAACGGTGAATTATGTATCATTGATCGTAATTGTTCGTCATACCAAACAATCACTTCAGCCACATTGTTTACGAACGGTGAATAAACATGAGTCAAGCACACCATTCCTTCCAATTTCTCTTACAAAAGCGTTAGGGTTTTACTCTGCGTTAGTTTAACATGAAAATGTCTGCAAAAAGTTTATTTTCTATTAATAAACATACCGCAGAATTGGGGTACAGAATATCGATCATTTCGATCCGATTTAATTGTCAAAGTGAAAATGTGAAGAGGTTCCATTACGAGAGAGCAAAAGGAACAAAAATTCTGACATGAGGCAGGGTCATAGCCAGGATTTAGAAACTGGGTGCCCAAAATTGGCAATTGTAAAAGTTGTTGGCATCCTATATTTCAAGGGAGACCACAATATACTCAGAATAAACTCAGATTACAACCATAAAAATGTATTTACTTATTGAAATAAGGCATAATATCCTTATATGATGTCATTGAAATTATATTCAGGCGGGAAAACTTCAATTATATGCTTGAAAGGGACATTGTAAGAAATTTCTTCCAAAAACTTTTGGGTTTCCTGTGGGGTGATTTTTGAGGGTTTGGGTGTCTAAATGACGCCTAGACACCCTGCTGTCTAAGATGATACCATACATATCTGAATTTCTTTTTCTACAACATGCATGTTGGAAAAGTAGTAGAGATATGAAGGTTCTTTAATGACATAACTATAGGAATGAAAATTCTAAGAAGTGTATTTTCTTTGGCAAAATTCAGGGAGTTCCAAAGGCCAAAAAATGATACACTACATGTCTGAAGTTCTCTTCCTCTAGCACATGAGTTGGAAATGCAGACGAGATATAGTTTTTTATACAAAAAAGCTTTAGTAACTAAAATTCTGACATGAGGTGTATTTTCTCCGAGAAAATTATGTGGAATTTAAAAACCTGAAAATGATGCACCACATGTCTGTAATTCTGTTCCTTTAGCACATGAGTTGGAAATGCAGACGAGATATAGAGGTTCTTTTACGAGAAAGGAACTAAATATCTGAGATGCGATTATATTCTTATGGAAAATTATGGGGAATTCCCAGGGTACACCACATCTCTGAATTTCTGTTCTTATAGCACACATGAGAACTTTTTTCTGCCCCACTAGATAAAGATGATAATGAAAACGAAAATGCACAGTTCTTTATAGGGAAGCCATTGTGTGTGTGGCGTGGGATGATTATATTGTAAGGTGATCCATATATGGTCATTTTACCCATATATGGAACCAGAAACCACTCTCAACGCTAATTGGCAATGGAAATGGTTTTCAAGGCCTAAAAAAAGATTGTTTGTTTCCTGTAACCCTACCCTAATAAGTTTTTATTGAAAAAGATCACTACCCTTAAGTTTTTTCCGCCCTCCCTACTCCAAATAAGCGTAAAACATGCATAAAACACACATTTTTGACCCAAAAAATATACAAAAATTTTTTTTTTACTGACCTACCTACCCTATTTTTTCTCGGACCGTTACAGGAAACAAACTATTATTTTTCTAGGCCTAAGGAATCGCTGCAGAGGACTATGTTGGAGAAATCGAAGCAGGCTTATCTCTGTGAGCTCGAACGCGAAGCTAGGAACAAGATGATATGGTCAAAAAAGGACAATAATGAAAATTCCACTTATATTTGTATTTCAGATAAGAAATCACTGCGGAGGACAACGTCGGAGAAGTCTAAGCAAGCGAATCTCCGGGAACTGGAACGCGAAGCCAGGAATAAGATGATGAAGGAACTGGCAGCCAAGAAAAACGTTACGGAGGTACGCCGCCTGACACAGGAAGAGCTACTCGCTGAGGCCAAGAAAACAGAGGAGATCAATCTCAAATCTCTTGGTAAGTTCTAGGAATCGTCTAAACGTTAGCCTCTAATCGTTACAAGAAGAGCTTTTGGCCGGGGCTTAAAAAACAGAAAATATTAATCTCATATCACTAGGTACATACATGGACTATTGAATGCCAGTGCATTGCAGAAAATATTGCCTTGACATTGTAGGAGCTCTTGACTAAGGTAAGTTCATGAATAGTCAAAAAAGTTCTTAGTTAGTGAAAGGAAACAGATTTTTCTCAAAAATGCTTATAGATAACCAAAATGGTCGATATTTTTGGGAACTGCAAGCATGGGTGGGTCGAGACTTAACTGTAATAAGTTCAGGTATAAGACAGAGTTTTAGTAAAGACTTTTAAAATCTGGCTGCCCAAATTTAACAATTGTGAATTATTTTATATTTAGATATTAACAAAACTCTTTTCAAATATTTTGTGAAATCTTTCTCTATTTCTCTGGATCAAAAGTGTCATAGATCCAGCTGACATTCACTTACCAGCCAAAGACTCTTGAACGGGTTAATCTTCTGCCAAAGCACAATGACGAAAATATTTTGAAAACCATCTAAACCCTGTCATGTTGGTACTTATTAGATAGCTCCCACTGAGTACTCTCAGAGAGTACCCATATGCAGGAGTTTCTGGTATTTTGTATTGGCCAAATTAGCCACAAGCAGCATTAGGGTTAAAAAGCTGAAAAAAGTGACGATGATAAAAATTGCATTTTATTGTGTACCTATTGCATATGTCATATATTTGTTTACGTATAAATAAATTGTGTGATACTTCTTTATTTTAGAATTACTTAAGCAGGATATTCATTTTAAGGATGTTATTTTGGCGCTATAATGGGAAGAGTGAAAATAGCGAAAATTAAATGCCTGTAAAGATACCATTTATACAGTATCGCGTTTGTCTTGACTTTCTTTACGTTTTGATTCAGAAACCTACCAAAAGATGGAGCTGGAGAAGAAAAAGGCGAGAGTGACGAAAACCGTCTACAAGGGACCAATCGTGCGCTACCAGTCTGTCACCATGCCTCTAATAGAGGAGCTGCCTGATAATAAAGAAATCAACGTTGTGGGAGACGGGTAAGTCTAACGCTATTATACAAATATGAAATCCCATTGGGGGTATCATGATGGAACGGATCCCCTCGGTTTAAATGAAATGTGAGGCAACTTTAAATCCTCAAACTTCTTACTTCCATGATATATATATATATATATATATATATATATATATATATATATATATATATATATATATATATATATATATATATATATATATATATATATATATATATATATATGAGAGATTAAAGAAAGCAGACTGCTAATCCTAAAGGAAGATTTTGATTTCCATTCACATCTCAAACATAGTTAAGGTGCAATATAGGTTGCAAAACATTATTTTCTGAGCGGGGCAAGCTGCCCCTAAAGTTGCCCCACCGGCACTTCCACTTGCCCCGCCACTCTGTTAAACAAAGGTGACATTGGACTTTGCCCAAAACATTACTTGCCTAGCGGGGCAAGTCAGGGTCTTGTTCAGCCTGCCCCATTGCGTTTTTTTGCCGAATTCACTTGCAACTTGCAATGGGCCAAGAGGTTGTGTTGCTGCTGAGATTACACTTACGGAAAAAGCTTAGGAAAAATCAATATTGTGAAAAATAATTGACTGAAAGTTACTCCTCCCGTTGAGGTGAACGATACCTCTTTGAAATAGCAGTGTTTTACTCAAAATTGCAATAATATTGTTAGATATCAACTATTATCCAAGTGAAATGGACTTTGTGTTACCAAAAAAGCATTGCTGTTTTAGTTCTTTGTTTCTCCACTAGATGTCAGCACTAACTGTTCCGACCATGTATAATATTGACACACATCTTTATGGGTGTACTATATATGTGTATTTTTGTAATTCTCACAACATTGTTGATGGTTATATTTTTCTAATGATATTATTGTATTTCCTCTATATTATAGAGTAATAAAGTTTGTATTCGTATTCATATCCGTATTCCCGGTTTCGTACCAATGAGTTGACATGAAATGTGTAATGTAGATTTCTCCAGCATACTTGGTCTTTCCTGTTTGGTGGCGCCATCTATTCCTGATTCTGAAACTAAAGATTTTTGTTTTCATTTTTTCTTCAGCAGTGAAGTCATCAAGAAAGCACCGGCCATAGAAGGAAAGTGCTCGCGAACATTTATTACCTTTACCGACGAAAAAGTTTTTAATGAGCACTTTTCTCGTAAAAAGACACGCATTCCGGTGAAAAACTATTGCCCCGTGACGAGACTTCCGGCGAAATATTTCGATCCCATCACTCAAACGCCGTTTTCGAACGTTCAGGCGTTTAAAGTGATCAGAGACACCTATATTCAGCAGATGGAACAACAATCGGAGAAGAAAGCGCAGGAGCAGAGCCAGACACGACGAATACGACAACAACCGGTGACAGTTGCGGCACAGTAACAAAAATATATTAAAATGTCATATTGTAAAATCCCGATATTTGCCTGTGACAGAAGTATGTGAAAAGATATTATACTGTAAAATTCCAATATTTGCCTTTGACAGTGTGACAGAAACAAAAATATGTGAAAAATGTCTTACTATAATTTCTAAATATTTGACTCTGACTATAGTCGCACTGTAACAAAATATGTGAAAATTGTTATACATGTATTGTAAAATCTAAATATTCTGTGAAATCAGTAGCACAGTAACAGAAATATTTTTGAAATATCTTACTCTTAAATCTTGATTTTCTGTGACTTCAGTAGCACAGTAACAGAAGTATGCAAAAAACGTCTTACTTTAAAATCCCAATATTTTGCACATGACGGTGACCACACCGACAAAAATTTGTGAAAAATGACATACTCTAAGATCCCAATATTTTGCGCATGGCGGTTGCCATGCAGTTAGTATGTGAAAGATTTCTTACTGTATAATCCCAATATTCCTTCGTGACTGGCGGCATAGTAACCAAACTATGCGAAAAATGTTATACTTTTAATCCCAATATTTGCCTGTGACTGGCGGCACAGTAACTTAAAGAATATATGAAAATGTCATACTCTAAAATCCCAATATTGTGCCCATGACAGTGGTCATACAGCGACAGAAATATGTAAAAATGTTATACTCTAAAATCCTAACATTTACCTGTGATTGTGAAAGTGCAGTTAGAGAAATATACAAAAAATGTCGTACTCTAAAATCCTAAAATTTCTCTGTGGTGGCACAGTGATAAAAATATGCGAAAAATGTTACACTGTAAAATCTAAATATTCACCTTTGACTGTGGCTGCACAATAACAAAAAAAGATCTAAAATATTAGGGTAAAATTTTAATATTTATCAAATAAAGCCACAACTTGTGACAATGGCCACACAGTACTGTAGAATAGGAAATTAATCCGAGTGGTTTATTCTTCCGAACTTTTCCAAGTGGGGTTTGTTCAGTATAATTAAAGTCGGAAATATTGTACCAAACATTTGCAGTATTATTCCTGCCATGTTGGTTTTTCGTAATAAGAAATCTAGTAAAAATCCAAAATCACAAATGGGTTAAATTTGCACCTCAGATTAATTTCCTATTCTACAGTAATCGAAATGTGTCATACTCTAAAATCCCAATATTCGTCTTTTCCTGTGACTGCACAGAAATGTGAAAAATGTCATACTCTAAATTCTAAATATTTGCCTGTGACTGTGGCCGCACAATAATATAAATTCACAAAAAAACTGTTACCCTTAAATCTTGATATTTGCGAAGTAAGACAAGCTTTGAAGATTGGCAAGCAGTGACAGTAATATGTGAACTATTTCATTCTGCAAAATCGGTACTTGCAAAATAAACATATATTTACATTTGGCTAGTCAATCCTTATGCTGCTGGAATGACCTCGCTGAGTACTTAAGGGATTGACCTTAACATTTTCAGACGGGAGCAGGTTTGGCTCCTAGGATTTAAAATTTGTGAGCAAATAGATCCCGGCGCAGGCACCGCATCGGTAAGATTTTCCACAGGCACACTGTCCAGGTTGTTTGCTCTCCCAGAAAATATTGAAAAATGTGCGCTCTCAGATGCATTTATGGGCACTATTAGGTATTAAAAGGAGGCAGAATTTTTTTGAAAGGATGAAAAATTTGTAAAATGCTCTAATGGATAATTGGTATGTCCGTTCACAAATTTGGCTTCGATAATTTAAGATCTGGTCGCAAAATCACATGATCCAGGGGCAAATGCCCACAGAACGACCTTAAAGTCAATCCCTGTACTCTCAGATGACTACCCAAGAGCCAGGGTTTCAGTCATTTTTCAGGTTTTTTTGCATAATTTTGTATAAGCCAAATTAACCACCAGCAGTATAAGGGCTAATACTCCTATAGAAATTGTGAGGTTCTCTGGTACCTAGGAATGATTCATTAATACACAAAATATTCAAGGGAGAGTTGTAAGTGTCGGACTAGTAATCAGAGGGTCGCTGGTTCAATTCCCGGCCGGGGCACTTTGGTCTGTCCTTGGGCAAGACAGTTTATTCCACATTGCTTCAGTCTAGCCAGCTGTAAAATGGGTACCTAGCATTAATAAGGCAGTGCTTAGAGGGAGTGCGCTATATGCTGCCAGTTGCTCTGGAATATCCCCCTGGGGATTGAACTGGTTTCCGTGTGTACAGGCCTGCTAGGGGATGAAAGTTGTGTGAGGGCTTCGGTGGATACAGGAGTATAAACCGAATACCTTTAGGTTGGATAAACATTTCTCCATCAAATATTTTGCAAATTATACTTTTGTCTGTGAGTTACCTTCATCAGACTGTTTTGGGGCGCTAAGTGTATGTATTGGTTGATATGACTGTTGTGTCAAATGTGATGTTTGTAGACTTGGAAAACTAAAATAAAAAGTTATTTTGTAGAATTTTTTTTGACTTGTTTTTCTTGACCCAAAAGCTTACCCTATAGGTGCACTATTACTACTACTACTACTACTTCTACTACTACGTCTACTACTGCTACTACTACTACTATTATTACTACTGCAACTACTATAAATTCATTGTAATACTATTATTATTGCTACTACTACTATAACTACTACAATTACTACTACTACTACTACTATTATAATAACTACTACTACAATTATTATAACTACTACTACTACTATAACTACTACTACTATTACTACCACTACTACTATTATTATTGCTACTACTTTAACTACTATTACTACTACCACTGCTATTATTATAACTACTACTACTACATGTATTATCATTACTACTACAATAAGTAACCTACTATTACTACTACTACTACTACTACTAGTATCATAACTACTACTAATATTACTACTACTACTACTTAATTCACTACTGCTACTACCTACTATTATTATCATTAGTATTATTATTACTTCTACTTAATTCACTGCTGCTACTACTACTACTATTATTACTACTACTACTACTACTACTACTACTATTAGAGTAACTACTACTGCTTCTACTACTACAGTAACCTGCTATGGCTGTTGCTGCTTGGAAGGACGTCTACTACTACTACTAACACTACTACTACTACTACTACTACAGTAACCACTACTGCTGCTTGGAAGGAGAAGAAGATGTTTGGTTGGTGCTATTACAGATCGCTGTGCCCGCCTGGCAAATGTCCTCATACTACTACTACTACTACTACTACTACTACTGCTGCTGCTACTACTACTACTACTACTACTACTACTACTACTGCTACTGCTACTGCTACTACTACTACTACTACTACTACAATACTACTACTACTACTACTACTACTACTACTACTACTACTACTACTACTACAGTAACCACTACTGCTGCTATGGCTGCTGCTGCTTGGAAGGAGAAGAAGATGTTTGGTTGGTGCTATTACAGATCACTGTGCCCACCTGGCAAATGTCCTCATACTACTACTACTACTACTACTACTACTACTACTGCTGCTGCTGCTGCTGCTGCTACTACTACTACTACTACTACTACTATACTACTACTACTACTACTACTACTACTACTACTACTACTACTACTACTACTACTACTACAGTAACCACTACTGCTGCTATGGCTGCTGCTGCTTGGAAGGAGAAGAAGATGTTTGGTTGGTGCTATTACAGATCGCTGTGCCCACCTGGCAAATGTCCTCATTTTCTCCTGTAACTGCAGCGAAAACAACAATTACGTCGGCCATAAACCTGCAGGCTCCGGCAGCCAGGTGTGCCGGCTACCTGCTGCTGCCAATCTTACTGCTTCTACCGCTACACTGGCTTCCCTGTTACTGCTTCTACAGCTACTACTACTTCTACTGCTACATAGGCTTCCCTGTTACTGCTTCTACAGCTACTACTACTTCTACTGCTAGACGGGCTTCCCTGTTACTGCTTCTACAGCTACTACTACTTCTACTGCTAGACGGGCTTCCCTGTTACTGCTTCTACAGCTACTACTACTTCTACTGCTAGACGGGCTTCCCTGTTACTGCTTCTACAGCTACTACTACTTCTACTGCTAGACGGGCTTCCCTGTTACTGCTTCTACAGCTACTACTACTTCTACTGCTAGATGGGCTTCCCTGTTACTGCTTCTACAGCTACTACTACTTCTACTGCTAGATGGGCTTCCCTGTTACTGCTTCTACAGCTACTACTACTTCTACTGCTAGATGGGCTTCCCTGTTACTGCTTCTACAGCTACTACTACTTCTACTGCTAGACGGGCTTCCCTGTTACTGAAACTACAGCTACTACTACTTTACTGCTAGACGGGCTTCCCTGTTACTGATTCTACAGCTACTACTACTTCTACTGCTAGACGGGCTTCCCTGTTACTGATTCTACAGCTACTACTACTTCTACTGCTAGACGGGCTTCCCTTTTACTGATTCTACAGCTCCTGCTGTTTCTTCTACTTAAAATGCTACTGCTTCCACCACTGTTTCCACTACTACTAATACTGCTACTGTAACTGATAATGCTGCTACTACTACTATTACTGCTAGTACTACTGCTAGTACTACTACTACTGCTACTACTATACTACTACTACTATATTACTACTACTACTAATACTACTACCTGCTGCCAATCTTACTGCTTCTACCGCTACACAGGCTTCTCTGTTACTGCTTCTACAGCTCCTGCTGTTTCTTCTACTTAAAATGCTACTGCTACCACCACTGTTTCCACTACTACTAATACTGCTACTACTACTATTACTGCTAGTACTACTGCTACTACTACTACTACTACTACCTGCTGCCAAATCTACTACTTCTACCGCTACACAGGCTTCCCTGTTACTGATTCTACAGCTCCTGCTGTTTCTTCTACGGTAGCTGATTATGCCACTTTTAATGCTACTGCTACCACCACTGTTTCCACTACTAATACTACTACTGCTACTGTAACTGATAATGCTGCTACTATTACTGCTACTACTACTACTACTACTACTGGTACTACTGCAGCTGCTACTACTATTACTACTACTGCTGCTACTACTACTACTACTAATACTGCTACTGTATCCGATTATGCTGCTACTTCTACTACCATTACTACTTCTGCTGCTGCTACTACTACTACCAATACTACTACTGCTACTGTAACTGATTATGCTGCTGCTAAGTTACTACTACTACTGCTGCTGCCACTACTACTATTACTACTACTACTTCTGCTGCTGCTACTACTACTGCTGCTCCTACTACTACTACTGCTACTAATAGCATTAATGCTACTACTACTACTACTACTATTGCTACTACTACTACTTCTATCACTACTGCTGCGACTACTACTACTACTACTGATAGTACTACTACTTTTACTACTACTGCTAAAAGATCTGTGATTTTCTCGAGTTTTGCTGAATAAATGACACCTAGACTTGAAGGATCTAAGTTTGTGTGACTTTCTCGAATTTTGGTGTAAACGACTCCCAGCCATCCTGTATGTGGTTGTTCTACATGTGCTTCAAGATCTTTGGATGACTCCCAGGTAACCTTCTGGCTGAAACCCTAGAATTTAGTATGAAATTGTGTTGTGGTTTTCGAGGATACAGAATATGGTATGTCTTTTTTAGCATTCTGGTATGAAAACGAACCCCAGCCACCCTGTTGTTTTAACCCATTAACACTCAAGGGTTTCTCTAGAAGGTACCGTCTGCTTCTCTCATACTTTAGAAAATAACTTTTGAATAAAGCGAAAGTTCACAAATTATTTGAAAGAGAGTTGTTGTTTGGCCTCTGATAAACATTTCTCCTTCAGATTTTTTCAATAAAATGCATTTGTAGATATAATATATCCAAAATTGTCAGGCCTCTTTTGGCTGCTCTGAGTGTTAATGGGTTAAAGGGTCAAGTGGTATGTGTTTTTCTAGGATTCGGGTGCGAAAATGACACCAGCCACCCTGCTGTCAAAGGCTGTTTTGTATGTGCTCTAAGATCATTGTATAGATTTATGATGAAGCATTCCACAGCATGTGTGGGTTTTTGTGCGTTTATATAAGTCTGGTGTGAAGTGACGGCCGTACATCCTGCTATGCAAGGATCTAATCGTATGTGGTTCAGGGGCTCAGCCGCCTATGCGTCCAGCGTGTCATTTGAACACGCAGAACACTGTTTTTTGACAGTTTGGACACCCAAAAGTTTATGTCAGAATTTGCTGAAGATGACTTTTCTTAGAAGATAGAAGATGAAGAAGCTGTAGTGTCGCTTTTGTAAGACACACAAAGCAGTATCTGGCCTAAAAAAGCAAAATCTGTAAAGGTATAAGGTCTATATCTTATTAGTAGTACAGTGCCGACATTTAATTCCTGCACTTAATGTGTGGGCAGTCCGGGCATGATACACGACCGCACACCCGGTTACCGAACAGTTTCCTGGGCATGGATGACCTTGTAACTGAACGTAGATTTGATTAGCAAGATACATGTGTCATTGATGTGTTTGGATTATTTTCTTGACATCTTGGATTGGCTTTTTATACAACCAGGCATTGGCTGACGTCCGGTCGACTGGTGCAGAAATTAAATGTCTGTACTGTATGTACACTTTGGACACACTTTGGACACGCAAAAGTCTATGAAACCTCTATTTGGACACCCTGTTTCAAATATCGGCTAAGACCCTGATGTGGTTTCTCTGGTAAACGACGCTCTGCCACCCTGAGCTGCAGGTTAGATTCCTAAAGACTTGACATTCCCTTCTGTGTTGTCCATCAGTGTGGTGTAGTCCCAGGTATTGTAGATAGATGGCACCACCCGGCCTTCCTATCTCTGGGGTTTTTAACTAGGCTCCTAGTTCCTGAAAAGTTTACATTCCCTTCTGTGTTGTCCAAGCAGTGTGGTGTAGTACCAGGTATGGTAGATAGATGGCACCACCTGTTGTCAGATCTCTGGAGGTTTTAACTAGGCTCCTAGTTCCTGAAAAGTTTACATTCCCTTCTGTGTTGTCCAAGCAGTGTGGTGTAGTACCAGGTATGGTAGATAGATGGCACCACCTGATCCTATTTCTGGAGGTTTTATGTGTCATACTCATACTCAAACCGATAACTCTATTCCACAGGTGAGATTAGTGTAAAGTAAATTCATCAAAATGACCACCTTGACTATTCGGTGCCCGGTAACAGAAAAAACATGACATAAAATACATATGAAAGGCTAGAAATCTATCTATAGAGGTCTTAGGTGTCATATTCATACTTAAACAGAGTCCGCTATTCCCCTGGTGAGATAAGTGTAAACTAAATTGACCACTATGGTCACCTAGACTATTTGCAGCGGATTAAGTTCCTATTCTACAGTAATCGTTTTGTGGTTTTCGAGAATAGGGCCTATGGCATGCCTTTTTAGAATTTTTGTGTGAATGCCACTTCCAGAGACCATACTGTTCAAGAATCAAAATTATGTTTTATTTTCAGGAATGCTGGTAAGAAAACGACTCATGCCACGCTACTGTGTGAGGTTGTTCTGTGTGTGCTCTGAGAGCAACCCATTCACACTCAGAGTTCCTATAGAAAGGATCGTCTGCTTCTCTCATACTTTTGAAAATAACTCGGGAATAAAGCGAAAGTTCACAAACTATTTGAAGGACAGTTGTTGTTTGGCTTATGATCAAATATTTCCCAGAATAGGCTTTATCTAATATTTCTAAAATCGCCAGGCCTGTTTTGGCCGCTCTGAGTGTGAATGGGTTAATTTGCTTCAAAGCTGTTGGCAATCGTAGTAGTAGTAACATAAGAAGAAGTAGAAGCATAATAAAGAATCCAAATATGCTTCAAAGCTTTTGGCAATCGTTCTAGCAGTAGTATAAGAAGAAGTAGAAGCATAATAATAGTAATAATAATAATAATAATAATAATAATAATAATAATAATAATAATAGTAATGATAATAATAGTAAAAGTAATAATAATAATAATAATAATAATAATAATAATATTTATAATAATAAGAGCACTAGTAATACTCTCATATACTAGTATTCATATATCTATTCCATTGTTGGTTTCACCTGTCAGTATCCCCCACTGTGATAGAAGCTTGTGGCTCTATCCTCAGAGAGGAAAGGACACTGAGACACTGAGACAGGTGAATCACAGGCTGGGCAATAAATTGATGTTTATTGACTGTAAAGGTTGTTTGCAAATTCATCATAAATCATATATATATATAGTACAAACATAAACAAAAATAAAAACATGTACCAAACGAAAGTAGTCAAAAGAGAACTAAACTTAAACACAAAAGGGCTCATGGCCTAAGGATATAAACAGTAGAGTGATAACAGAAATTAGAAATTAGAAATGTGTTGGAAAGTACCAAAGAGCATCAGCTATATTCTGCTTTTTCAATTTTTTTAACTTCGCTCTGTTGACAATAAAAAATACCCCGCAAAGGGCACACATTATGGTGCACAATAGGAGTTGGCACCTCCCAGGGAACCCTAAGCTGGTATGGCACCAGTGGTGGTGATGAGGGATTCCAGCCCAGGGAGAGAGTGAAGTGAGCAGCCTGGCCTTACAGCAGGATCAATAGATAGCAGAGTGTGTACTTCAGAGAGAGAGAGAGATCAGCACAAATAGAGAGAGAGAGAGAGAGAGAGAGAGAGAGAGAGAGAGAGAGAGAGAGATTCCAGCAGAGAGAATGAGAGAGAGAGAGAGAGAGAGAGAGAGAGAGAGAGAGAGAGAGAGATTCCAGCAGAAAGAGAGAGAGATTCCAGCAGAGAGAATGAGAGAGAGAGAGAGAGAGAGAGAGAGAGAGATTCCAGCAGAGAGAGAGAGAGAGAGAGAGAGAGAGAGAGAGAGAGAGAGAGAGAGAGAGATTCCAGCACAGAGAGAGAGAGAGAGATTCCAGCAGAGGGAGAGAGTGAAGTGAACAGCCTGGCTACACAGCAGGATCAATAGATAGCAGAGTGTGTACTTCAGAGAGAGAGAGAGAGAGAGAGAGAGAGAGAGAGAGAGAGAGATTCCAGCAGAGAGAGAGAGAGAGAGAGAGAGAGAGAGAGAGAGAGAGAGAGAGAGAGAGATTCCAGCACAGAGAGAGAGAGAGAGAGATTCCAGCAGAGGGAGAGAGTGAAGTGAACAGCCTGGCTACACAGTAGGATCAATAGATAGCAGAGTGTGTACTTCAGAGAGAGAGAGAGAGAGAGAGAGATTCCAGCAGAGAGAGAGAGAGAGAGAGAGAGAGAGAGAGAGAGAGAGAGAGAGAGAGAGAGATTCCGGCAGAGAGAGAGAGAGAGAGATTCCGCAGAGAGAGAGAGAGAGAGAGAGATTCCGGCAGAGAGAGAGAGAGAGAGAGAGAGAGAGAGAGAGAGAGAGAGAGAGAGAGAGAGATTCCAGCAGAGAGAGAGAGAGAGAGAGAGAGAGAGAGAGAGAGAGAGAGAGAGAGAGAGAGATTCCAGCAGAGAGAGAGAGAGAGAGAGATTCCGGCAGAGAGAGAGAGAGAGAGAGAGAGAGAGAGAGAGAGAGAGAGAGAGAGAGAGAGAGAGAGAGATTCCAGCAGAGAGAGAGAGAGAGAGAGATTCCGGCAGAGAGAGAGAGAGAGAGAGAGAGAGAGAGAGAGAGAGAGAGAGAGAGAGAGATTCCAGCAGAGAGAGAGAGAGAGAGAGAGAGAGAGAGAGAGAGAGAGAGAGAGAGAGATTCCAGCAGAGAGAGAGAGAGAGAGAGAGAGAGAGAGAGAGAGAGAGAGAGAGAGATTCCAGCAGAGAGAGAGAGAGAGAGAGAGAGAGAGAGATGCCATCAGAGGAGAGAGTGAAGTGAGCAGCCTGGCTACACAGCAGGATCAATAGATAGCAGAGTGTGTACTTTGACTCAGAGAGCCCCTGGGGAGACAGGCCATCACAGAATTAATATTTCACAGCGCTGACTGAGCTGGTGACAGAACGTCTTGGCTTGTCTTCAGAATACTAATGCAGCTATCAACAGAGACTACCCCCACCCCCCCACCCCCACCCCGAACAACTTCAACCCCCCTCCACACACACAACCCATATCCCTTAGCGCTGCCTGAGCTGGTGACAGAACGTCTTGGCTTGTCTTCAGAATACTAATGCAGCTATCAACAGAGACTACCCCCCCCCCCCCCACTCCTCAAATTCCCCAGTCACCCCCCCCCCCCCCCCTTCAAACCCAACAGCGCTGCCTGAGCTGGTGACAGAACGACTTGGCTTGTCTTCAGAATACTAATGCAGCTATCAACAGAGACTACGCCCACCCCCACCCCACCCCAGAACAACCTCAACCCCCCCCCCCCCCCCCCCCCACACACACACAGCCATATCCCTCAGCGCTGCCAGATATGGTGACAGAATGTCTTGGCTTGTCTTCAGAATACTAATACAGGTTACCAACAGAGTCTACCCCACCCCCACTCCTCATATTCCCCAGTCAGTCCCCCCCCCATACCTTCAAACCTAACAGCGCTGCCAGAGCTGGTGCCAGAACATCTTGGCTTGTCTTCAGAATACTAATACAGGCTACCAACAGAGTCTACCCCCACCCCTTCCCCAACAACTTCAAACCCCCACCCCCACACACACACCCATAACCCAACAGCGCTGACAGATCTGGTGACAGAACGTCTTGGCCTGTCTTCAGAATACTAATGCAGATACCAACAGAGTCTACCTTCCCCCCCCCCCCCCCCCACACACACACACACCATATCCCTCAGCGCTGCCAGATCTGGTGACAGAACGTCTTGGCCTGTCTTCAGAATACTAATGCAGCTACCAACAGAGTCTACCTTCCTCCCCCCCCCCCCCCCCCCCCACACACACACCCATATCCCTCAGCACTGCCAGATATGGTGACAGAACGTCTTGGCCTGTCTTCAGAATACTAATACAGCTATCAACAGACATACCCACCATCTGCCCCCCCCCCCCCCTACCCGCACTAACCTCGCACTGCCCCTTCCCCCACAGACTCCCCCATCCCTTAAATTACACAGTAAACTCCCACCCCCACCCCCCCATACATTCAAATCCCTCAACAGTGCTAGAGTTGGTGACAGAACGTCTTGAATTTCCTCTAGAATACTATAGGAATTCATCTATTGGTCCAGACTGCCCCATCCTTGAATTACCCAGTAAACTCCCCGCCCCCCACCCCCTTCCATTCCTTCAAATCCCTCAGCATTGCTATAGCTGGTGACAGAACGTCAGCTATCAACAGACATACCCACCATCTGCCCCCCCCCCCCCCGCCCCCACAGCACAAACCCCTCACTACCCCTTCCCCCCACAGACTCCTCCCCTCCATTCCTTCAAATCCCATAACAGTGCTAGAGTTAGTGACAGAACGTCTTGACTTTCCTCTAGAATACTATACTAATTCATCTATTGGTACAGACTCCCCTATCCATTGAATTACCCAGTAAACTCCCCCACCCATATTTATATGACAGATTTTGCATATGACGGATCAATTTTCCTGGTCCCATTGAGTCTGTCATATCCAAGTTCACCTGTATGACTATCAATAGAACCCCCTCCTCTCATATCCCCCAGCAGTGTGAGAACTGCATGCAGTAACGGAACCTCGGGTTAGGGACAGAACGTCTAGATTTGACTTCAGAATACTAATATAACTTTCAATGAACTCCCCTCCCCTTCACCCCCTCAAACCCCTCAGCAGGGCAAATGTGCGTACAATGAGCCAATCATTGTGGGGCATTGGCAGCTAGACGGAGCACTTCCGGTGGCCATCTTGTTTGTTTATGTGACGCAACAATACTGGGTGAGTAACATTTGTTTGTTTGGCGTTTTTGATGCTGTTTGTACATGTAATGGAAGTATTCTGCAGGTGATTGATGTTACATTGGAAATACTTAGTCAAATGACGAAATAATGGCAGAAAATATTTATGAGAGAGTATACAATTGCAGTAGTTGTGGCGGAAGGCATGCCAAACCTACTGGAAAGAGGTGCAGACAACAAATACATAAAGAAGAGGAATTTATAGAGAAAGCTGTATTGACAGAAGCCCAGAGCTCCCCAGCCCTCAAATTGCCCAGTAAACTTTCATCAAATCATAGTTGTTCCAAATGTGCATTATAGGTATCAAATGTGAGCAGATTTGATTGATGTTTGGAATACTGTAGATTCGCAATAGATTGTGTAGAGTAAATTTTGCGAATTTACAGAAAATATATTTTTGCGTTTTTTAACTTGCGAATTGGCCGCAACATGGCGTGCCACCTATACACTTAAAGGGGCAACACTAGACATTGCGAATCTTAATTTTTCGTTCGAAGCTTAACGCTAAAAACGCAAAAATTAAATTAACGCAATCTTTTCCGAATTTACAGTAGTTACAGCTCAGAATATTTTGAGTGATGGCTACCTAAGCCTTCCCAAATTTGATTTTGTTCAAAAGATATGGAAACTGATTTTAGAAACTTATTCTAAAAAGCACATTTTCTTCTTTGAACAGAAATCCGAAAGAAATGGTCCTTAATTTTGAAGGGAGTGAAAATTAGAAAAAAAAATGTTATTCAAATTTATCTTTCATCCACATTTGTGAAATTTGAAAGTGCCTGGTGAATCTGTGATTGAAAACACAATGCAGTTTATTCTTCTTTTTTACTTTACCCCCAAGAATCTTACCCCCTGCTAGTAGGAGGGGGTGTGTTGTTTATTAAGGTTAATTACAATCCTCATCAGATGTCACTTTCAAGCCGTATAGACTGAATGCTCGAATACTAACCGGATAGAGAAACTGTGCCAAAAAATTAACCCCCATAAGCTACTAGTGCCTTAACAATCAAACTGGAATCGGGTACAATGCCGACATTTAATTCCTGCACTAAATGTTGTGGGCAGCCCAGGCATAATACATGACCGCGAGCCGGATTGCCACCCCAGTTTCCTGGATATGGATGCATCGATGACCTCACAAATGAACGTGGCTTTGATTCACAAGTTACGCAATTAATTGATGTGCTTGACTTATGTTTGTGATATGTTAGCCATAGGTGTTTGTACAACCAGGCATTGGCAGACGTCCGGTCATTTTTATGGATGTGTATTTATTGACTATGCGATTGCATAAAGAATACGATACATCTAGATAGTATTGAAATCATATAAAGAAAATACTCAATAGAGCACAATAAATACATAGATGGTTACAGTGTCAGAACGAGACACAGAAAACAGAAAAGATTGGTACTTAAAATTAAATATCTTACATCATAGTCCTTTAAACATTGCCTAAGTCATGTCCTCCGAAAACAGATTTCCACACTATTTCTAGTAGTCTAGCCTACGCCTGTTCTCGTCTTGAAAATATACATTCAGCGACATGTTTAACCACTACAGACCAATTTAACCAATTGTCCATTTGTGAACTCCTCAGAATTCTTTCCCATCAGTGTGTACAATACATCCCCTGCTGAGGCTAGAATCTCTCTACCACTACCATCTTCTATATTTGATATTTCATCAAACATAACATTCCTAATCTGTTGCACAGTAAAGCACTGCATAATCATATGCCTCGCATCATCCAATGCTCCTAAATCGCATAATTCTA
>OZ012701.1:19625381-19649332 GCA_963942565.1 Maea johnstoni | reverse complement strand
TTTTTTTTACTAGGAGAGGAATGATTTTGATAAGTAAGGTTCCTTCTGTTCCTTTTTTACTTGAGATAATTTTCATTATTAAAAGTTCTTTTGCTCCTACCCAATACGCAATTGCGGATCATTCCTTTTATATCCGTATTTGAGTTTAATATCAATAAATATGGTAACATACATATGATTGATATTTGAAATAGGTGTTTATATAAAATTTAAAAAAAACGTGTAAATGATATTCATATAAATTATGCTCATTTGCTATTATATTTAAAAGGAAATCAAAAATCTAGACGAAACGGTCCAGTTAACGATCATTCAGTCATGAAACAGTTCGTTATCTAAAACATAAACCAGTGTCACAAACAGATCTTTAGCAATGTAATGTAGTGCGCAAGTTCTATTCCGTTTATTCACTATTCCTTTTATCGAATCCTGGGTCGATTTTACACAGAATCATCGAACTGTTCCTGGATAGTCTTTACCAATTTTAACCATTTTGCTGCTGGTGGTTAAATTGGCCTATACAAAATGATGCAAAAATGCTGAGAAATGACTGAAACCTTGGTACATGCGCACTCATACTGGAGTACTCAGCCAGAGCTATCCAATGAATACCAACATGACAGGGTTTAAGTGGCTATCAACAATCTATGCATCCTTCAGTTTTGGACAAAGGTAGACTCAGCATTGGAAGGGTTGATCCTTTTTATGTAAGTTTCTGTCTGTGTGACCAAGTCGTATGTATGTGTTATGCCCTTGTTTTCAATTAGAACAGCCACCAGTAGTTTCATGTGTATTTTAGCTTTTTTGTGAATTTTGAATTTATTTCTAAGTTTTGTTGGATTCCTTTCGTACTAACTTTGAGTTTCTATACATGCTGATGTTTTTAGTATAAGATTGTCAATTACATATTCTAAAAAACTACTATTTGATTATATCTTTGTTCACCTAATTCAAAAAATGTAATGTTCTCTTGGGGGGATTTAAGGCCAATACTATTGAAATGAACACCTATTCTAGGCCTGGAATGTATCTTCCAAAATTCTTACATCAGATTCGTTGTAAATTTAGAAAGTCCCTTCCCACGGCATATTCTGCTTTATATATACATTCCGGCGATTTCGTTTTAAACTTCCTGACCCTGCTATTTACAAATGCTTCACAATTGCAATTGATTAATGGCCTATGCTATATATCGTATCCTCCCTTCTCTTTGTACATGTTTATATATCTAATTAATTAATTAATTGTATATTTAATCTTAATAATATAATCTACCTGTCTATATATATATAGTTCGAAGTCATTATCTGGCACCATTTTTAAAACAAGGAGTTTTGCGAAGATCGGGCCGCGATTTTGACATATATCTTTTGATTTTGGAAAGCCACAAGGAGTTCTTGATTGATTTAAACAGGAAATAGATCAGCTACAGGGGTTAGGGGCATATTTCATTTTCTATTAGGATATGTTAATCATAGAATAGCTTTTTAGAACTGGGGTGATGAATAACAATGGTAAGACAGTAATACATTTTGTTGTTTACTTTTTATTACAGATGCACCTGAATACCGTGATCATTTCAACACATTTTACCATCGTACATGGGTATATATATATATATATATATATATATATATATATATATATATATATATATATATATATATATATGTATATATATATATATATATATATATATACATATATATATATATATATATATAAGTATATATATGTATATATATATATATATATATATATATATATATATATATATATATATGTATATATGTGTATATATATATATATATATATATATATATATATATATATATATATATATATATATATATATATATATATATATGTATATATATATATATATATATGTATATATATATATATATATATATATATATATATATGTATATATATATATATATATATATATATATATATGTATATATATATATATATATATATATATATATATATATATATATATATACATACAAGCATATATACAAATTACAAATATGTACATATATATATATATATATATATATATATATATATATATATATATATATATATATATATATATATATATATATATATATATATATATATATATATATATATATATTACAAATCAAGAACAGTGGAAGATATCTGTACTCATAGAATTGGAACATTTGTTCGCTATTCACTATGCCTATTCAATATGCCTATCAGGCCCGGCAACATGTTAAGCACGTCTTCTAGAGTTAATTGCTGTTTTCCCTCTCAGGGGCCATCGGGAGATTTATGTGCGATCATAGATGTATCCGTGGATTGGCTGCAGTCGAAGACGAACAGACAGCACGTGGGCTCTTCCCAGGCGGGCTTCCTGATGACGTCAACTTCTTTGATATTCATCCGCGGAGATGAGTGATGCGGTTTTGTGTGCTGACCTTGAGACTGGAAATAGTGCCGCGCTGACAGAATTCAGTCCAATGTTAGTTGCAGATGGAAATATATAGAATTATTGGGTAAACTTCACGTATTTAATCTTTCCATGGTAATGATGTTCACGATTCTGTCAGAAAACGAATAACCTTCTTCAGATATCTATATCTCTAACATTGAAGGCATCTATCTGCAATTCAATTGTGCAGTCTCCTACATTGAATCTATACACATTTCTTTATTCGCTAAAATTAAAGCATTCCATTCGCAGAAAGACCTGTAAGTTTGCTGATACGTATAGATGTTAACAATACAAATGACATATACGTTTACAGGCATAAGACGCATGACTTATTTCCGCATCACTTAAACAACATTCTAAACATATATATATATATATATATATATATATATATATATATATATATATATATATATATATATATATATATATATATACACACACACACACACATATATATATATATATATATATATATATATATATATGGGTTAAATATCATCCATAATTACCATCGTAATCACGGAACCTCATCACAATTTTTGATGAACCTTAATATTTACCAAAGTATTTGAAATCATACCTTAGCTAAAGAACTGAAACTGAACTATCATTTATACATGAGACCATATTGCAAACCTTTATCATAGAAACCGCAGCGTAAACATGTCTATAACATTTCGATATTCCACTTTAAGTAAAACATGATCATCGTCTCTAATAGATAAACGATTAATACAGAAACCTCAACTTAACCTTAGATGAATAAAAGAATGGATATATAGCATGAGACCGATTACTATATGCGCTATAGTGAAGACCTGGCTATGCCAGGGGTCTCGAATCCGGCCTAAGTGTGACGTCACTAGGAGACAAAGACCAATGAGGTCTCTCTCATCGTTTACATTACAGAGAAACCTGCGCAACAACATGCGCGGAACACGACATTTGGGCTATTCGCCGCAGCCTGCATGTTGAGGTTGACCGGCCGTTTATATCCACTTGTTTTTATTCATCTAAGACATAGCCTATACCGATAATCAACTTTTAGAAATACTGGACCATCGTCAAAATCAAAAACGACCTAAAAGCTTCTCATGAAACAGGAAATTCTAAACCTTTCGATATTGTGATTCCGTACGTATACGTAGAAAATATAAATGTATTCACTCAAACGACCGAATCCAAAATTCCCGCATACAAATCAGGCACATGAAAATTGATCTGAATCTAAAGCCTGATTAATTGAAAAAGTAATAATATCAAGATTTGACAATTTTGTTAAAAAGGGTGTTTTTGTGTAAATCTTTTCCCAGCAACCACACAGACAAGTGTAAAACAGAAAATTAAAGAATACCCAGAATCCCAAACAGGAAACGGAAATACCCACAATTCCAAGCAGGCATCCCCCATTAAAGGCACTCCAATATAAGCGCCATGTAAAGCGGGTCAGAGGACTTGACGTCACCGTCTCTACCTCATTCTATGGGGAATGGATCATTACCCATAATCCCATGCAGGCATCCCATAATGCTAGTCTGGCGGGCAGTAGGATTTCTCACTATCCTTTCTCTACCCCTATCTATGTTGTATGGATTTTACCCATAATCCCATGCAGGCATCCCATAATGCTAGTCTGGCGGGCAGTAGGATTTCTCACTATCCTTTCTCTACCCCAATCTATGTTGTACGGATTTTACCCATAATCCCATGCAGGCATCCCATAATGCTAGTCTGGCGGGTAGAAGGATTTCTCACTATCCTTTCTCTACCCCAATCTATGTTGTACGGATTTTTACCCATAATCCCATGCAGGCATCCCATAATGCTAGTCTGGCGGGTAGAAGGATTTCTCACTATCCTTTCTCTACCCCAATCTATGTTGTACGGATTTTTACCCATAATCCCATGCAGGCATCCCATAATGCTAGTCTGGCGGGTAGAAGGATTTCTCACTATCCTTTTTCTACCCCAATCCATGTTGTATGGATCTCCACAAGCCCTTATCAGTTCTCCGTCCAGTATCTTTACATAGACCGGGCGAAGAAGTGATAAGGAAACGTGGTAGTCTCGTGAGAATCTCGCAGAAAGTCTCGTGCAGCAGCAGCTTGAATCACCAGACTCCATTCTTCTTTAGCTAGAAAAAGTATTTTGGAAAAAATCGCTCGACGTAAGTCGAGTTCATTGGGAATTTAAGAAAATTCAATGTTTGTGCAGTTTAACAAATCAAAAATAAATCCACCTCATAACAAAAAGTTCATGCAAATGAAGGTGCTTCTTATAATAACCTGCGAAACACAAACTATACCGAAGCAGCGCTTTATACTAAACAGGAAGTGTAACAATTGCGCAGGCGCACTCCCCAGAAAGCAAAGATCCAAGAAAGTTTCCATTTACTATTCCAAGAGAAAACTAGAGTAATTTATGGAACAGAGGTTAACAGAGTAAGGGAAACTGAAACACAAAGGAATGTTTAAAGGAATAATCTCTTCATCTCCAATTCTACCTTGAGCCATTCGTGAGTTATACTTTTCCTGAATTTCCTACTAACTAATTACGCCATTCTGGCCTTGAATCGAATTTGATCCATTACTTTTTCACTTTGAATTTTACATCTCCTAGTTTTGCTATTACAGAATTGGACAAGCATAATTTTTAATTGAATATTGGCAAAGGCATTTTACTGAATTTTGGTTCCTAAATTGAGATAATTAAAATTTGTTTTGGCAATACCATTGGTCTGGTGACGAATCATGCCCTGTTATGTACATGATTATTTATCATTGATGAAATAGTCTAGTTTAGTAGTTATAAACTCTATTCCAATTGTCTCTAGAATTATTCTGGTTATTTTGTGATGGAATTTCTTTTCCTATCCTCTCTAGAATTATTCTGGCTGTTTTGCAAGTCGAATCAGATGCATTCGTTTCTGTGGCGGGCTTGGGAGTGTACCGCACTGGCAGTACAAGCCACGCAGCTTCTGACCGCCTCAATATGAACAGACAAGCTAAGCAAGACTGTTCGCATATTGCTCTCCGTCCGCCGTGATGGCGAGGAAACTCCATGGGGGAATCACGTGATTAGCACTGTGGCATTCTGGGAAGGGTACGAATATTAATGAGCGCGAGCGAGCGGCGTGTTTTTGATATCCATATTACCCGGCCGCGGTCGATTCGATTAAGACGGCCGACCCGGTATTATTGTTGCGAGTTCCAAGAACGGCTGTCAGTTGTGGCAGGCACCAGGATTTCATTATCTGACTCAAGAGGATATTGGAAACGATTGGAGTGAGCGAGGATCTCGATAAAGGCAAAAGCATAGTAGAGAATATATTTGAAGGAAAAATGTTCATCAGATCTGTAACAACACCTCTCGTTCAAATATTTTGTATAATCATTCTAAATTTTCAGGTTTTTGTAAAAAGAATCATAGACGCAGACGACAATTCCCGGATTGGTAAGATGATGGGAAAATCATAGTTTGAAAATGTGTCTACCTTTGTTTGAAATCGACAAATGTAACAAACTTAATATAAGGGTATGAAGGTCAATTAACAATAAGTGCAATGACGAAACTATGTGTGCAAAAACTGCAGATTTTTCATAATTACCGTTACTACTGAATTCTCTCTCCATCATACAAGCGCATATTCTCTCTCTCTCACTCTCTCTCTCACGCACATACACACACACATCATGGGCATTTGAAATATATGGGCATTCGGTTGTGATCATACGCGCAAGTTAACAAACATTTATCTTAGGCATTCGCAACAATTTCACCAAGATATCAATGTATGTTGTCACTGGGAGTATATTTGTTTAAGAAAAGTCCTAAAGGTGGTACAAATAATTTGGAATTCCCTTTTGTTTTGAATGTTTTGATTTTTGCGTTTTTTGAGTAATTTCCTAAAAGCCCGAAAAAGTCATACAGAAAAACCCATGTGCCAAGACATACAAAGCATATAATATGGACGAAGAAATGATAAGGGAGGTCTTCTTTCGTCCTTCGGGCCAGTGACGTCATCGGTACAGAATCACGTGACAGACATGTGACAAAGTGCTCCAGAAAACGTGCATGTGCAGACCTGAAAGTATACTCAGAACGAGGCTGTCGAACATCCAGAAAGATCACAATAATTGAAATCCGACACATGGACGACTCGAACCAACAAAGACATGCGTGATCATGCAGATATGAAACTGATAACAGACATAAACGACTTAAAGTAAGATGTCCATATCAATTTATATGATAACTTAAATTATTGAAGAATGAAGTGAGAATCACAAAGGATTTGAAAGAAATTGCATATACATATATATATATACACACATATATATATATATATATATATATTTATATATATATATATATATATATATATATATACACACATATATATATATATATATATATATATATATATATATATATATATATATGAATATATGTAAATATAAATATATATATATATATACATATATGTATATATTGAAGAATGAAGTGAGAATCACAAAGGATTTGAAAGAAATTGCATATACATATATATATATACACACATATATATATATATATATGAATATATGTAAATATAAATATATATATATATATATATACATATATGTATATATATACATATATGTATGCATATGTATATATATATATATGTATATATACATATATATGTATATATATATATATATATATATATATATATATATATATATATATATATATATATATATATATGATTACAAGTCGTTGAATAAAGTATGAAGACATGACTACTTTCAGTCGTAAAACGATGTGTTGGTGCAAATTCTTACAAAAGAGTGATTATTAATCAACAAATATGTTTAACCTACAATACAGCTATTGTTAATGGTAATTTCACTACTTTTTATAATGACAATACTGTATAACATTATTACGAAGGGTAGGTTTAAGCATGCTTAGCTATAGTAAAACGTTTGAGGAGATTTTAGAAAATTACGATGTAAATGAATTTAGAATGTTAGCCCAGCATTTTCATAAAAACCTTTTTTTGTTCTGTTGGTACAACTAGACGAGTATTTTGATTTTGAGTACGTGTGAACGATATGTTACAGATATATTACAAGCAAGTAAAATTATTCATAGTCAAGTTATGAAACTGCGTACCTGGCATACAAATATATATATATATATATATATATATATATATATATATATATATATATATATATATATATATATATATATATATATATATATATATATATATATATATATATATATATATATATAAAGTGCGAACTTTAAAAGGATACGCTGCCTGCGCTCTATCATACCATACCATACGATGCATCGCTTGATCAGGATGGTGAAGTTATCTGGAAAATAAAACAAACATAAATCATGTATCTGATAAGGCGCGTCCCTGATATATGTACATTTTGGCATAATCACTATTTTTGTCAAATATCATGCAATAAGAACGAATGCATATTTTCAAATCTCAAACACATGGTTACAAGGATCATGCTATCAAGCGCTTGAAAATGCCAAGGGACTTTAACAATGAAAGCTATAACGTTTTATTGAATATTTTCACAAAATATTCCCTTTCAATGTTGTCTAATTTATCATGTTTTTAAATTGAGAAATAAAAATGTTTTCCAATGTATCAGCTCATGTGTAGAGTTTGGGGGAAAAGCCACGTTTGCACGTAGCTTGATATCAAAATCCTTTTTTTAAAAACTATTTTTGGCTTTATTCCATATTGATATGCAAACCCTGAACAGAATGAAAGGGGGCCATTTCCTTTCCGTTTCTATCGTTTCAAAGCAAACCTCTTACTTAATCTCAGATAAATAAAAACAAATGGATATGAGACCTGCCGGTCAACTTGAACAGGCACCTAATTGGTCCTTGTTCCCTCGTGACCTAACGCTGATGCCAGATCAGAGACCCCTGGGCATGTCCAGCCCTTCACTATAGCACATACAGTAATTGGTCTCTCGCTACATATCCATTCTTTTCTGTATCTAAGACTTAGGGCGATATGTACCCACCTCACTCTCACTTAACTCCCACTTTTAAAAGATTAATCTTTCAAAAGTGTACTTCATTAAGAGTTACCTCATGGTCAAGGAGGGTAAAAGCATAGTGTCCCTCTCTCTGGGTCTGAGCAGGAACAACTGCAATCTCTAGTTGACTCTCAATAAGGTACACTTTTGAAATGTAAATCCTGTGAAAGTGGGAGTAAAGTGCGGGTGAGGCTGGTGCATACCGCCCTTGATGTAGTAGCTTTCTCTCACGAGCGATACCCATATACATCATCAATTTCACTCCTCTGAGAAACCCGACCCTTTGCGGTGGGAAATGCCAAACGCGAAGCTTGACTTATATGGGCATTGACCTATGACCTGGTCATTTGACCCCGTGACCTTTCACCCTCCAGGACTGTGGCGAATGTGATTTATTTCATGAGAACACTGATTTTCTTGTAACAATTAGCCTTGCCCGTTTAAAGATTGAGCAATAAATTATTGTTAAAATGTTTAGGGAGGCGAGTTTTTTGTAGTTATATTTGGAAGTTCGTCTATCGTCACATTTTGCCATACTGCGACAAAGTCATAACAAACCAGTTTTCGTGCATCTGATGTCGTTATGACATTTACCCTTCCAATGCTGAGGCTACTTTTCGTCCAAAGCACAAGGACTCAAAGTTTATTGAAACATACCTAAATACTGTCATGTTGGTATACATTGGATAGCTCTCGCTGAGTACGCTCAGGTGAGTACCCATTTGCCAGGTTCTCAGTTATATTTCAGGTTTTTTGTATCATTTTGCATTTGGCAAATTGGCCACCAGCAGTATAAGGGTTAAAGATGGAGATAATTTTGGTATCAGCAAATGGCCCGCTTAACTCATTCACGGCCACAGGTTAATGTTACGATAACATAAAACAACAAAGGATGTGTATTCTTGATGATAACACTCATAACCATTTCATATAGACAAACTAAAGCCGATCAATAATAGTGTATTGGCAATAATCTGAGTGAAATATTTATATTGTATGATCATACAACAATGAAGTGTTTCATTTGATATCATTGGAACTGTTTTTTTTTTATTAATCTCACCTTCATATTAAGATGGGGCCCTTAAAAAATATGTCATCGTCGTGCAATAAGCAAACAGACCTATCCCAGGAACTTAATGTAATGTATGTATGTATATTTATTAACTGTAATTTCTCAATTACAAAAAGTCATACATTTTATAGTAGAAATCAAATAAGTTAATACATACTAAGTTGTGGATAGTACATTGGGTACTTAGCATGACGATGTAATTGAAAGAAAGTAGAAGAATAAAAAGAAAAAAGGTAAATGAAATGTACTCAATTGGCTGTGTCTATCAGGATACGAAATGCACGTATACATACAAATATAATCAGATAAAGAACCAAATACAAAAGGAAATGTTCGGCGACTGATTCTTGGCTGAGATATTGCGTGATTTCCTGCGTTTAAAGATTCATCACGAAAATGGATCTCTCTTTACGTTACAACTCCCTGTTCACACCATCACACACGCAAGCCGCGAACAAAGCACGCCAGAACGAACGCGGAGCAGACGAACTTTCCTTCTCTTCGCGCGAGCTCAGATTTCGTCCGCCCATACAAAGGGAACATATGCTCACAATTTCCCCTTCGTAAAACGATTAAGTTACAAAAAACATCATCGGCATTGAGAGTATATTGAAAAGAAATGTCGGATCTTGCTACGGATTTATAAGATCACCTACCTTGCTAGCATCATGCGAAGAACTGTCGCTTTCCCGCGCAATACAAGTCCATCCTGTCTCTCCGTCGTCTGTTTATGTACACAGAAAGGGGGTTGCTATGACAACGGCCTACGGCAGCCTGCAAAAGTGAAAAATATTTGGTCATGACAAAGTGACAAATCGGCGGAGCGCGAAGACCGGGGCATTCAAGAGAGGAGCCTTTTCACATACTCTGCATAAGTGGTCGTCTGCTCTAAAACCAAAACATCAATATTTGGGAAGGGAACGTAACCAATCAACTGAATGAAACAGTCCAGATTCCACCTTTGGGATAAGTATCTTTGATCAGTAATCATTTTGAGATTGACTTCTAAAGAGTACGTGAGGAAGCAACAAAACCCCTGATGAGCAGACGAAAGTGATAAGGTCAGCCATTAGACAAAGATTACGTTTGGTTGTAATGGCCGCGGGCGTCTCGGCGACTACGCTTCATTTAACCCATCAATGGCCGTAGCTTCCACAAACAGGAGCAGGCTATTTTTGATGATTTCTGGTCGAAATTTGCATCTTTCGTGAAATAGTCGAGGGAAATGTTATGCTCAAAAGGAACCACTCTCTAAATACCTCATGAAACCTGAAATCATTCATTCCATGGCCGTAACTTCCACAAAATAGGAGCTGGCAATTTTGATGATATTTCTGTCTGAACTTTTCATCGTTCGTAAAATATTCCAGGAAGATTTTATGATCAAAATGAATGACTACTCTCTGAGAATTAACTCATTCCTGTAGGCATTTATTGAGAACACCAAGGAATTCTTCTGATATACCATTCCTTCCCAATTTAGCATTCACCCCCGAATTCATGCTTTATTTTCGGAGAATTCGTCTTAAATATCTGATACGGACGGTACCCTTCAATATGACCTTGAAGCAAGAATAGGATAACAAATGTATAACCACGTGAGCTACCAAAACCTTAATACACACTACGAAAGACCGTAAATGCAAATACAGTAGAAAAAAAATGAATAGTATCCATCTGTATAGTGTAAACATTTCCTTAAGGAATTTTTATTCATGATGTATGCATAAGTGTCTTGAAGGTTCCCTGACGGTAAAAGGGTCAATGAGATTTTGTTTATTCTAGCGCTCACGTTGTTTTGTCTCGCGCTGAGCTTTTGCGTGATGTGTCATGAATACTACACATTTCCTTAATCTGCTGGCAAAACAACATTTCCACGTATAGCCAGAGCTGTTACAGTATGGGATTTAGGTAAAGCTAACTGTCACTCAACTGACAGTCTGAAACCCCAGGTACAACCGGCAATTGTTTTGGTTTCTTCTTTGTATTAACCCTTCCAATGCTGAGGCTATTTTCGTCCAAAGCACACGGAGGCAAATGTTTTCGAATCATCTAAACCCTGTCATGTCAGGTATTTGTTTTGGTTTCTTCTTTGTATTAACCCTTCCAGCGCTGAAGCCAATTTCGTCCGAAGCACAGGTTTGTATTTTTGACGCAAGGACAAACAGTTTGAAAAACATCTAAACCCTGTCAAGTTGGTTTTCACTGTATTGAAGTTCTCTCATATGAGTACCCATATGTCAGGGGAATTAGTCATTTATCAGCTTCGTTTTGCCACTTTGTATCGGTAAAATTAGCAACCAGCACCATAAGGGTTAAGGGTTCGAAACAAAGTTCGACTTGATCTAGGTACAGATGACACAGCACTATGAAAACGTTACATGACGTAACATGGCGTAACATGGTACACGACGTCACAATCTCTCATTTGACACATTGTGACGGTATATGACGTCATGACATATTCTCAAGGTGGGGAGGTTGAGTTCTATTTCGAAAGCCATGCACCACACGAAATAACAAAGCAACGGCTAAATCCCTTAGTAACGGCACTTGCTTCCTAAGATTATCTCAAAATATTGACACAACAATTAGTTCTTATGCTATGCATATCACAAGCAGCCTGTCGTGTTTCCAACATGTTAGAAACCCACTCATCTTTCACTCTTTCGCGCCACGAGAAAATGTCGTCTGCAATTGGGAAATTTTTGGAAATATCTTACAAATAAAATGGGTATTCACGAGGTATTTGAAGGAGATTTGTTCCTTGGTGCCTAATCTACATTTCTCCTTCAATATATTTCATATATGATGTTCTCTTTCTTATTTAATGCCAAAAATGCAGGACATGTTTGGCCGTTGCGGGCGTGGATGGGTTCAAGCCGCTTAAGACCAGAAATAAAAGCCATGTATTTATAGCGTTCAAGCTCATACTGGTTTGAACATATGATCACCTAACTTCGAATACAAATACATGTACACTGTTTTATAAATGTGTATGTAGATGAGATGTTATGGTTACTAAAAGACATTTAGTTGGATGGGCATAAGATCTTATACATTTATATATAATAGAGATAAGAATACTTTTTGGCATAAATATAAATATGGCATTTTAAACACCGACTGACGCCAAGTCACTGGAAACTATCCCACAAGCGGCGAAGCAGACCAGGATCCGGGACCTTTAACCAGTGACCTAACCACTGGGCTATCAGGGCAGCCCTTGAGTAGGAGAAATGTATGTGTGAAACAATAGATGGAAGACAATGGTAGCATTGGGAACACTTTACGAGCAATTGGGAGTATAACACATCTGCTTACATCCCATAATATCCTCGTAACGCCTCGGTGTTTGTCTCGGCTTTTACCGTTTATCACCAAGGGGTTATGGAAAACGAGAACTGGGGTGTGTTCATACTCTGCCAACGGACAATAACGTCGACAGTTTCCATTGTGTGTTGATAGTAATGTCACGGTTGTTCATCCGTTCTGTTATGAATAAGAGGAACATACAATGACGTCTTCACTGTTCCCGCGCGTAGGACTATAATCCTATGACAAAGGAGGTGTGATGCGGCTAAACGACCAGCGGAGTGATTTCCCCATGGCCTCATCAGTGAGGCGGTTAATGTGAGCAGTGCGCAGGTGCGACAAGTAATGAGGTTGATGAAGTCAGGGAGAGGGTTATACCTGCCACTGGGATAGCATCCCTTTGTTCTCCACTCTATTGTTCTGAACATAACATTAACAGGGGCGAGGGGACAGGGCAATGGCTGATCTGAAGTCTATCCTCGATGTGTTTAGTCCTAATCTATCTATCTATCTATCTATCTATCTATCTATCTATCTATCTATCTATCTATCTATCTATCTATATATATATATATATATATATATATATATATATATATATATATATATATATATATATATATATATATATATATATATATATGATTACAATAGATTACCCACTTTACAATTCGAAATTTGATTTTCGCACTACGTTTTTCACATTTCTCTAAGTTTCCATAAAACTCATGAGATGAACCTCACTGATAAAACGAACCCTCCCACCCCCCCCCCCCCCCCCCCTCACAGAGGACAAAACCCTTCCACTGACAATCAGACATTCTGGATCCGCCATATAATGTAATGATGGGACAGTTGACAACAGTAATGGTGATAATGGTGAATGTAATGCTGGTAAACAGGAACATACGTAGATAAGTTCTTTAACCCATTAACACCCAGAGCATCCAAAACAGGCCTGACAAATTTGGAAATATATTACTTTCAAAAGCATTTTCTGGAAAACATTTGAATTAGAAATGTTTATCAGAAGCCAGACTACAACTCTCCATCAAATATTTTGTGAGCTTTTGCTTTGTTCTGAAGTTATTTTCAAAAGTATGAGAGAAGCAGACGTTAGGTTCTAGTGGAGTTCTAAGTGTGAATGGGTTAATGATGATGATGATGATGATGAGTATGGTGGTGATATTTAGGGATGCCATTATAGAAACCAGGAACCAGGGTATTCAGGTTCCCGTGGGTTAATTCCGATATTGATACGTTTCTCTTCAATTCAGGCTAAATCATGACCAGCCTATTGCCACTGATAAAGCTGTTTTAATTATGATGATGATATTAATTGACTGACGGGATACAGTTGGCAGGACTGTTTAATTCAGATAAATGTAGCCAAGTTGGAAACTATTCAACTTGATGGCATGGCGTAAATTTATTTCATTTATCAATTGATTCAGAGATAGTTTTCCTAAACTTTTCACCCTCGTTCTTATCTCTCGAGACATCAATTGATATAAATCAATCAATGGCTATATATATATATATATATATATATATATATATATATATATATATATATATATATATATATATACATATATATATATATATATATATATATATATATACATATATACATATATATATACATATATATATATATACATATATGTATATATATATATTTCTATATATCTATATCTATATATATGTATACTTCTCAACATGTGTGTCATCCGGAGGCACGGCAATATGTTAATAACACATACCAGCTTAGCAATCATGTGTAAAAATAGGACAAATATGACAGCTTACAGGATATGTGTGAACAGATCCCTGTCTGTCATTTTGTATGTTCAACCTATTAGAATGTCGTACATATTTTGCCATTCTGAAGCGAATTCGTGATTGCCAGATATTGGGTTAAAGGCAACTAAAGTACCCGCCGTTAAAACCCTGCAAGGAGGGTGGTAGGTGTAAAAGCAGGTGTTATCCGGAGTTTGTGAATGACTGTATGACCTATATACACGTGACACACTTAGGTACATATACGTAGACACACCTCTCCATCCCACAGCTAGACCATACTTTCATTGGTGTCAATGAGAACACAATCCCACTACGTGTGTCATGGGGTGGGTAAAAAATACTCCTTAACAGAGCATATACATGCATATATATATATATATATATATATATATATATATATATATATATATATATATATATATATATATATATATATATATATATATATATATATATATATATATACATATATATATATATACATATATATATATATAATTATATATATATATATATATATATATATATATATACATATATATATACATATATATATATATGTATATATATATTATATATATATATATATATATATATATATATATATATATATATGTATATATATATTATATATATATATATATATATATATATATATATATATATATATATATATATATATATATATATATACATATATATATATATATATATATATATATATATATATATATATAACATTCATTTTACCCCTTTCTCTCGGTTTCTCAAGGGACTGGATGTCTGTCACATCTCTGTGTGATGGGAACCTGCAAGCAACCCTTGGGTGTACGACAAAGGCCTTGCACCCCATGCAGTACCCACCACGTAACCCTTGACACCCCTTTTGTCCCAGTCAAGGTCACTTTCAGTGGCGTACCCTATCATTAGTGACCATCAACCCCTTTCATGTGTGAGACCCCTTAATACCCTGAAAGGTTTCGGGGAGGGTAGGGGGTGGGGTTAATGTCCGGTACTGTCAAACAACGTAATCAACTTACACTTTTCCTGTGTGGCTAGTAAGAGTTGGGTTACAGTTAGCGGATTTGCGCATGCGCAACGAAGAATTTACTACCATAGTTTCCGGTTAATAAAAAAAAGTATGAAATGCCATCAAGTTACAAATAGATAATAACCTTCTAAGTGTCTTACATACTTATTTTCTATGATATCAATTTCAAATTTTTGATTTGCCAAAATACACTAATTTGAAATATCTGATTTGCCAAAAATACACTTTAATTAAATACATGTCTAGTGGGTATCTCTTTGCCACGCCACAGACGAAACGTAAGATGAACCATCATGTTTTTGTATCTCTATACAGTCAATAAAAGTTATATATATATATATATATATATATATATATATATATATATATATATATATATATATATATATATATATATATAATGGAATATGATTTTTGTAGAGGATAAATCGAAGCAATTTAACAATTGAAAATACATCTACGCATTTCGTGTAAGTACATCAGTAATTATATTGTATGTTTATTGACGGGACTGAAATGTACAAAACCATAGCAAATACAAATATATAGATAGAACAAAATAATGTAATATTATTTCTGTTTAGACATATTTCATTAGATAAATACTTTCCCATATACTACTGCAAATATAGCGTTAGTACTATAGTAGGCCAGCCACCCATCACCAAACAATACTATTTCAATATGACCCCCCCCCCCCCCTCGCCACTGACCTCCTCTGCCAGGCGAACCACTGACAGCATCAGCAGCAGCGGCAAAACGCGCCAACAGCAGACGAACAATATCATAGCAGACGAACTTTGCGGGGGTGATCCTTGCGGAGTGACGGACTTTGCACCGACTAGCAAAAAAAAATCACGGAAATTTCTTTGAATGTGTTTAACCCTTTTATTCCCGCATTGATCATAAAAAAAGCTGACTATTTTTGTGATATAGTTACATCCAAAGCATTTTTTGGAAGATACTGAGTAGGGAAATGTTCATCACAACCAGACGATGCACTCTCCTTCATACATTTTTAGAATATGCGAATTTTAACGACGATAATTCGAAATTTTCCCATAATCCAGACGATATTTAACTGGTAAATAGGTATTTACGAGTCAAGCGTTTGTGTATACATAAATGTTAATTTGTATGTAACTAAATGATGTTAAATTAGTGCCAAAGCAAAAGAAAAACTATTTGAAATCCAAACCTAGCTAGACCTCAAAAGCAGTATACGGAATAAGTTCGACATAGATACCAGTCGACAGTTAAACAATAGCTACAAACTGAAATTCGGATTATTTCGCGGAATTACTTTTAGATGAATATCTATCCTAAGTATTACACTTAATAGTTTAATTATATCAATTACCTTATCTTGGACCAGCCGTGCTATAATCGCTCTTCTCCGATCGTCTGACGTTGCAAATCCAAATTAAATGAGCCGGCGCCCACTAGGACAAATGCTACCTGCTAATTTCTGTAAATAGCTTCGTTTATCTAAAGCCTTTCGCCACCTATGAATACCCAATGTGGCATTAAAACGTTTGGTGTTGGGGAGAAATTGCTCTATTTAGTCGGGTCGAATTCCCTGGGTAATTCAACACTAGAAACAGTTGGTAATTATAGCATGATACGAAGCCATCTGAAAGTGCCCGGGTTCTTGATTAACTATTGTCCCGTGGCCCCAGTCTCAGTGCCATCTGTTCAGTTGGGCTCGTGCGCACCTGCCTCATTTTCTCCCCAGCTGCTCATCATGATCGTCAGGACAGTCCCGCACTCACATCCGGAACACGTGACCGGCGGACGGCCCGCCGCAAACAAAATCACGAAAAATTCCGACGATAAATTAATCGTTTTTCGTATCGACCCCTTACTTTCCTTCACTCTCCTGCACTGTATGTTTGGTTAATATAGACTTAATATTTGCAGATCTGTTTAGAACTAGCGAGTCAAGGTTTCGCACGTGCGAATGCAAGAATGTCGTCTGCTCTTCGCGTAGAAATCGAATGTAGCTCCTTTACAGTCGACAGAAATCAAATATTTAGCTGCAGGTTAGGACAAACAAATTGTCCCATTCAGTATATGTCAAAACTCGAACTCGATGTGGCTAGGCCGACCTATACAAATACAATTCCTGTGCCTGTCTGCTCTAAACTAGGTCAGCCACTGTCGCGTTGTACATTTCCACCATATCCTCCGACACCCTATCCGATTTTTGACCCAGCTTAAGAGAACGCATTAGCTGTAATTGACATAACTCCATTATCAAACCTCATTATTTCTATTTCCTGGCCCGGGTACAAATTGATGAGTCAGCGACAGGCTTTGGAGATACGTTTATCGCCCGATAGCGCAGAACCCGTCCGGTCGCGATCTCTCTCTCTCTCTCTCTCTGTATCGTTTTCTGTCTACCTTTCTCTCTCTCCATTTTCTATTCAGTTTGTCTCTGTATCTTTTTCTCTGTCTGCCCCCCCTCTCTCTCTCTCTCTCTCTCTCTCTCTCTCTCTCTCTCTCTCTCTGTGTCTGCCTCTCTCTCTCACTCTCTCGCCCTGTATCTTTCTCTCTCTCTCTCTCTCTCGCCCTCTCTCTCTCTCTCTCGCTCTCTCTCTCTCTCTCGCCCTGTCTCTCTCTCTCTCTCTCTCTCTCTCTCTCTCTCTCTCCGGGTGGTGCTGACACGCCATTGTGTAAATATACCCCCTGAGAGAGAGCCGCTTTACGTTCCCGCAACTCAAACACACTTCATAATTCATATTAACAAAATGATTCATCATCATCAACATCAAACCCCCCAACACCACCACCATCATCAGAGGCAGTGGTATGAACCGCCATTGTTTAGTTACCCGGATTAAGGGCGTTTCAGAAAGCAACGGGGCAGACCCAACAACCGAGTCGTCTAACACATTTTGTTTCAATTGTCAAAAGGCCGGGTTTGTATACGGCTTGAAACATGCCAGACAGTTGCTTGTATGTATATATCTTTAGTGACTGTATCGAATCATATAAAAAGTGATTCAACACATACGCATAAAAAGACAGAAACGACCACCTGAGTGCAAATTGATAAAAATAGAACAAATGAGTTTGGGTAAATATCTCTTTCTTTCTTCCATTATTTAGTTGGTCTTTGTGTTTGTATTCACATTATATCTTGTTGTTATATTCAATTAAATATATATATATCTATATCTATCTATCTATCTATCTATCTATCTATCTATCTATCTATATATATATATATATATATATATATATATATAAATATATATATACATATATATATATATATATGTATATATATATATATATATATATATATATATATATATATATATATATATATATATATATATATATATAAATATATATATATATATATATATATATATATACTAGTATATATATATATATATATATATATATATATATATATATATATATATATTAGCCAGTGGTTTTTGCCTGGTTTCCTCCACGACTTTCAAATGGATAGTGAAATCCAACAAATTAGCCACATTATGGCATAAATGTGACGAAAAACGAAATCTCAATATTCCATTATTTAGTAGTGATCGAACTACTTTCAATAAAGAAAACCTACATCCATCAGCATTTGGTTTGTTACGAATAGAATAGAGATTGAGACTGAATATGACAAAAAAAGTGACGATAAACGAAATTCTTTGAATTCAACCAATGAATTTAGGTGGTTACCAGATTTGAGGCGTATCCTTATCGCTGTATTAATGCACTCGCACTACTTTCAGACCGCACCACTTTACCATCATTGCTCACTTTCACGCTTCAGCGAAATCCAAGGCCGCGCGATTAACCCATTAATGACCACAGCGGCCAAAAGCAACCTGACAATTTTAATGAAATCTTGCAGGAAAAGGCAAAGTTGAGAAAATATTTGAAGGAGATAGGTTATTCAGAACATTATCAACAACTCTCCTCCAAATATTTATTAAAATCATTCTTAATTCCGAGGATTTTACCAAAAGTATCATAGTTCCAGACGAAAATTTCCAGAGGAATATTTGAAGGAGATACAATTTTCAGAACATTATCAACAACTCTCCTCCAAATATTTTGTTAAATCATTCTTAATTCCAAAGTTTTGATCAAAAGTATCATAGATCCAGACGACAATTTCCTGAGGAACTCCTAGGAGTGAACTGGTTAACCCATTAATGCTTAAGAGTTTCTACAGAAATTGTCGTCTGGATCTATGATACTTTTGATGATAACTTTGGAATTGAGAATGATTTTGAAAAATATTTGAAGGAGTATTCTTGGTAATGTTCTGAATAACATTTTTCCTTCAAACAATTTTCCACATCACTTTTTTTTCGCAAGATTTTTATCGAAATTGTCAGGCTGTTTTGGCTGCTGTGAGCATTAATGGGTTAAAGATGCTGCAACTAGAAAGATAAATCTTTCTCGCTCGATGGCACAACGAACGTCAGTCGCCAATAAATGCCCTCAGCGTCGGAATTTGCCTCAACGATCGACTTTCTCTTCTCGCATGCTAAGAAGGCCGTACTCAAAGAAATTGATTTGTTTTCCGGTGGAATGCGAAGCTAATAAAAGCGAATCGATAAACCATTAAAGCCAGCGACATCACGGGAATGCACAAGGCCTCCGAATGGATTCAATACAATTAATCGCTTTTAGTTGGGATATCATTTGAAGAAGATACGTTGTTCAGAACATTATCCACAACTCTCCTCCAAATCTTTAGTAAATCATTCTTAATTACCAAGTTGTTATCAAAAGTATCGTAGATCCAGACGAAATCTTCTAGAGGAATTTTTGAAGGAGATACATTTTTCAGAACATTACCCACAACTCTCCTCCAAATATTTCGTAAAACCATTCTTGATTACCAAGTTTTTATCGAAAGTATCATAGATCCAGACGAAATCTTCTAGAGGAATATTTGAAGGTGATACATTTTTCAGAACATTATCCACAACTCTCCTCCAAATATTTTGTAAAACCATTCTTGATTACCAAGTTTTTATCAAAAGTATCAGAGATCCAGACGAAATCTTCTAGAGGAATATTTGAAGGTGATACATTTTTCAGAACATTATCCACAACTCTCCTCCAAATATTTTGTAAAACCATTCTTGATTACCAAGTTTTTATCGAAAGTATCATAGATCCAGACGAAATCTTCTAGAGGAATATTTGAAGGTGATACATTTTTCAGAACATTATCCACAACTCTCCTCCAAATATTTTGTAAAATCATTCTTGATTACCAAGTTTTTATCAAAAGTATCAGAGATCCAGACGAAAACTTCTAGAGGAATTTCTGAAGGTATGCGAAGCTAATAAAAGCAAATCGATAAACAATTAAAGCCAGCGACATCGCGGAAATGCACACGGCCTCCGCGAGGGTTCAATAAAATTAATCGCATTTAGTTAAAATGGCTATCATTGCGAATCGTCTGTAACGTGCACCCTTTTTAAGGGTTCTGGGTCAATTCGTGTCGTCCTTTGTTAAGCATTAAGTGAATTTTTGTATGCCAAGGAATGTGGGTATTTTTTTTTGGGGGGGGGGGGAGGGCGGAGGGGGGTCAAATGTTACAATAAATCATTTCATATGCCCCTTTCTCTCAGATATTAATGATATAAGAAGTTACTTATATCTAATATTTTCTGGTTTTCCTTTATTCTTTATAACATGACTTTTGTAAAGATGAATTTAGAGCAAATAAACATAGACATCTCCTTTATGTTCCTCAATATTACCTCTTAGAAAAATACGTACTGAATTGGTTCCATGTGAATCTCTCTCTCCCTGACTCTCTCTCTACCTCTGACTTTCTTTCTATCTCGCTCTCTCTCTAACACACTCTTTCTCTCCCTCTGACTCTCTTTCTATCTCGCTCTCTTCCTCTCCCCACTCTTTCTATCTCGCTCTCTCTCTCCCCAAATTCTCTCTCTCTCTCTCTCTCGATGGGCAGTGCGCATGAGCACTCACCATGGTGCAGATGTAACCTAGGGCTATAGGGCAGTCACAGAGCAGAGACAGTATTGTCTACGCTCACTACCTACCGAAACCTAAACAACATCTACCTACATTAAACACACACTTAACACGCAAAAAACACCTCAAAACACCCTTGATATCCGGCCTAAAGCTACCCTCGTACCCAACACCAATACATCCCACGAATAGCATCCGCGGGCGATTTCTCGTACATAGAATAGCACGCCTTTTTCAACCCCTTATAGTGAATGAAAAAGCTGCTTAAACCTACATAAATTTAGTAATGCGTGGGTCATGAATAGCCCAGTAGCCTTGCATTATAGAGGTGCGTTTATTTGCTAACTTAAAGTGCTTCCCGCCATTTTGGAGAGATTCTGATTGAATGGTGATATACCCTATACCCGCTGGCACACGAGGGGTGTTCGGAGTGAAACCCCCTGATTTCAACACCCCCTAATGTGAACATTTTTGTCGTGTACCCGAGGTATTCACATCGGGTGTTTCGCTCTAATCAAAACCCCATCCATGTATTTAGATCGCCCTATCCATCATTTAGTACAAAAAACACCACCTAAAAACTTCATATATCAAAGAATTTACTATTAGTAGGGGGTGATATATATATGTAAGCCTAAAATCAGCGGATGTCAATCAAAAATGGGTTTTCACAGTGAAAGATTTCAGCTAAATCATGTATGCAATGTTTGTTTGACCCGGCACCCTTATTTAATAGGGTATCTCAAATCGGCCGCAAGCCAGGAGGGTATTAAACGTCCTAGATGCATATACCCTGGTACATATGTCTAACAGGTTTGGGTTTGGGTTTGCGCATAGGGTATTTGATGAAGGGTAACCGACGCCCTACATGGGTTCAGCTTCGAGGCTCCGTTGCGGAACAGGGTAGAATTCTAAATAAGATCGTACCTTCTATATATAGCGACAATTTTTCACCTCATGGAATACAATGAAAGAACAACTTTCAGTACTGGTTTTTGAGCATTGCGGTCACGGAATTCAAATCATATTTGGAACAGCCATATTCATCGACCGGAAAAGGCGTGTTACCCATACCATATATGTGTAACAAACGGAACAAAATCCTATTTTATGTGAATTTCGTAAAAAACTAGAAGAAACCGTACTTTAAAAGATTTCCTGGTCGGAAATGATGTTGTGTATTGCAGACCCTTTAAGATTTACCACTCGCATGGAAATTCCACGTCCGTAGATACCATCAAAAAATGTCAGACAAAAAAACTCACCTCCGAAAATGCTTTCGATTCTGTTCGGTATGAAACGGGGTCGCAATGGCGTGTGCCCATATGCTGTGTGCCTACAGCTGGTCTAGTACTGTGCGGGTACCCCTGTATACCCCATTCGTTCATCTCTGGAGCTTTGCCCGCTGCACCCTCTCCGCGAGCCCATTCTGATCAATCTTCGTCTGCTTCGAGGACGAAAAACGGGTGTTCTGCTCGGCATATTGGGGTTTGAGCCTCAATTCTTGGTACAGTAGCGTCTTTGGGTGTCCCGATTGCTATGGGTACGAGTGTTAGTTCTGTTGTATCTTTTGTTCGCCATTAGTGGATGTTTTCTTCAATGGCTTCGCTGCGGTCCTACTTAAACCCCACGTTGGTGGCGAGAGCTCTTGAAGCTCTACCTTTAAGTCCTCCCACAAACAAAGGGATGCGTGGCTCTATTTCTAAAGCCACTGCTACCACGTCGTTTCAAGGGCGACTGATATCGTGGTCATGTCCGAAATGCTGAAAAACCGCCCCGTTACTGCTCTCTCGTCGTGGCGGCCGCAAAGTTCGTCTGCCCGTCTCGACCTCGCACGAGCGCCTCCCATGTTAGGCACACGGGAAGCATATTGAACCGTCAAACAGACGATCAGGCGATGCCAGCCGTCGGTCGCAATCTTCGTCTGCTGAGTCCAGCAAAATGATCAAAAAACGACACCGTCTGTCGTAACCCACTTTAAAAAGTATCCGACCATTGCGGTAAGATATTTCTCGCATGGTGAGGTGATCTTTTCGCCTCCGGAGCGTGGAGAGTTCCTCTCCTCGCCCATCCTTGAAGATCTTCGTCTGCTTTGCAACGTGCATGTTAATTTCCATCGAATAACCACCATGGAATAAGTCCCAGTGTTGGAAACATTACTGGAGCAGACT
>OZ012701.1:19587344-19622681 GCA_963942565.1 Maea johnstoni | reverse complement strand
TTACAGATAGTCTGAGAGACTTGCTGTTCCGAAGCTCAAAGTTCAGTTAATCATATCAGTTTATGTAATGCTGTTTCGCATATGCCATTTCCTTGATGATTGAAAGACAAAATATATTCAGAGATAGTCTGTTCGAGCCAGCGATCCATCGATATCGCCGGTATCGATGGTAGCCCTAGTTTCTAGGAACAAACAAGAATAGACGAGAATGAAATCCCGAAAAATTCTTCCAAGTACACCAAACTATGGTGTTCTTGGCAAAGTTTTTGTCTGAATTTTTGATAGTGGGAAACGTGCTTTAGTCACTGCAAAGACTTACTGGCTAAGTTACTATTTAGGTAAGCATCCGCTAAAACTTACAGTGATTAATAGGACCGGGTGACATACGGCATAAATCAACAACATATGTCAATTGAATGTGCTCTACTTGAACTTTTACTAGCAAATTTATGAGGTGCCGTTGTGGACAAAGAAAAAAACATATCATAAATGTATGTAAAAACTTTGAAATTAACTATATTTCAATGTAAAAAATGTAATAGAAGCAATTGAAAATAACGAAAATCTTTTGAAAATCTTTTTTTTTTACAAAGTTTTTTTTTATCTAAATCTCACTGTAATTTTATCAATTCTCCCTGCGTTTTTACGCCTCATACAGCCGAAGTACGGAAGCCTATTAGGACCACTGAAAAAACTTTTTTTTTCCTTTTTTTCCTTAGAAATCCGAAAATCTAAAAAAAAAAAAAAAAAATTGTCTCAGGATCCTCGTTCGGAATTTCTATTTTTTTTAATATTTTTTTTGTGTTCTGCAAAGTTGGCATTCTTGTCTTTTCTGAAAAATGTAGTCTCAATCTTACGCACATGAATTTGGGGCACATATCAGTGACCGTTGATAGCCTGGTGGGGAGTGGCATTCTTGCCTGAACTACGGATGAAAAATGTATTTTGGCTACATGATTTCCTCTGCTCGTTACGTTTCATTATTAGAACAGACGAACACACCCACATACACACACGCATGCACGCACGCACAGATACATACCACTCCCCACCCGTCTATCAAAGGTCACGTACGTAAGATTAAGATCGCACGCTATTGTCGTCATAAAGGTATTCCCTGAGTTATTTATAGAAGCCTCATGACTTGCTATGACCCGGATGAGGCGTAAAAACGCAGTGAGAATTGATAGAATTACAGTGAGATTTAGAAAGAAAACTTCCAAAAAAAAGAGAAAAACTTCCAAAAAAAAAAGATTATCTGAAAAAAAAAGTAAAAAGCGTTGAGATTTTTAAAGAAAGGCATTGAGAAATTGAAAAATGTTATACTATCAAAGAAAATGTGAAACGAAAATCACTATTTTGCTGAACTTTTATAGAGACTTAAATGTAAATTTCAGCCTATCTTTTAAAATTTACATTGATTCTTTGACTTTCCTCAACGCAATAATTTTTTATTTCAAAGTTTTTTACAAAAAATATCAATGTTTTGGAAAGTTTCAGTGTATCTTAGTCTTTTAGAGTGAATAATTTTTATTTTCAAATTTTTTGAAAAGTTTCCAATTTTTGTTTATTTTTACAGTGCAAATTATTTCATTTCAAAGTTTTTCTTTATTTATCATTGAAAATATAGTTAATTTCAAAGTTTTTACATGCATTTATGCTGTGCTTTTTACTTTTGTCCACAACTGCGCTTCATACAAATGCATTAACTGAATATAATTCTCAATGTGATGATCTTTGACAAGAATTATAGTGAATATATTATATGCTGTCTGACGACGATAGGGCTTTGCCAGTGTATCCTTTTGTTGGTGGTCTTGGTGTATCATTTTACTAGTGCTATCAAATTGGTAGTATTGTTAATATGCTGGTTTCTATCATTTTTCTGTTACTTCTGGATAGTAACAGAACACTCTTTATTTATTTGGTGACCCAGCATCTTCAAAACGTGCCGGATTATCTCAAAGAAGACATTGAAAAGAAATATTGATATCAAAAGGGATTATTTGAAACAGGTTCATAGGTAAATGTAAGATGAACATTAACGCTGGCGGGTAAAGAAGGCATCACGGTCCTAGTGGACTGGCCTTTTATACACAAAATACTTAATCTATGCAGTTTTGGTGAAAGAAAACGCTATCATGGATTAGGGGCCCTAGTTCGAGGTCAGTTATACGTCAAAATGGTTTTACCTCAGATCGTGTATATTTGGCGAGAGGGTGAAGGGTCCCTGTCTTAGCACGTATCTTCATATCATAAGCTGAACTACTGTAGAACACAAAATGTTAGCGTCTGTTTATATATAGCGTACATAGCGTGTGGTTCCGCTTCGCCATATATAAAAACGCTGTACTTTTTTCTCACTGTACTGGCGCTGTCAGCGGCGGCTACCATCGATAACATAAAGATACGCTATGATGCGAAAATTCTCCAATTCGCTATATTTGGGACACATGTCATATATGTGTTCTACAGTATTCGGTATAGTTATTCCAGAAAATAAACAGAATAAAGAGTTTCACAATTTGCTAACAGCCCCACCCTACTGCTGAAGTATAATCATAAAAACCTTCATAGAGTTAATGAATGTTAATACTGAATATTAAAACTATCCATCAAGGTTTCTAGATTGATAGTGAATGTTGATAAAACTAAGGTGATAATGCTTTGAGGGAAGGGGGGCAACAGGATAATATATGAAGGGAAAGATGGTTTTGAATGGACAGATGAGTTTGCATTAATGGGAATCACAATCAATGTAAAAGTATAAGAAGATATTAGAGATGAGAACTCAGTACTAAAACTTCAAAAAAAAACTAAAATTCTTAGACAATGGAATGTAAGGAAGCTGACATTGAATGGGAAATACCTGGTTTAAAAAGTTTGATCTCTTGTATGATAAGTCACATCATATTGTGACAAAGTTCAATAGGGCAAGGTTTAATAGTATCAAAATGCTTGCTACATATCAATTTTCATCACTTAAAGATTAAACCCAGTGTAGATATATAGATTTAAAAGTTTAAGGTGTAAAAATATATGGTCAACTAAGGTCAAGAGGTCAAAAAGCGTATTTGAAAAAGATTTCTCAATGTTGTAGTTAGACCTTGGTAAGAAAAAAAGCCAGGGTCTTTGTTTACATGAAGGAATATATTGAAATCATGAGGCGCAAGAACAGAGTTAGTTTACAGCTACATTAGCAATACCAGATGGAATAAGTTGCTTTTGAGTGTATTTCAAGTTCAAGAAATAGAAATTTTCATTTTTACCTAGGAGTGAACACTATTGATGTTTTCATGTGAAATAAAATATGCTGAAAAAATAAGATAGGAGATTAACTTAAAGGGGAAACTAAGATTAAATTGTCAAATCAGTTTTTATTACTTATTGAAGCAAATGCCATAATATTGAAATTATGAAACATCAAAACTAGACTGATATTTCTACTGACAGGAATAATTGGCAATTTTAAGAATTCAAGGACAACCAATTTATGAAACTAGTCATTAAATTGTTGCCTTTAAATTTTAGAAATTGCCAATTATTCCTGTCGGTAGAAATATCAGTCCACTTTTGATGGTTCATAATTTCAATATAAAGATAACGTTGATTGTATATCTCAGGGTTACAAACTAGTATTAATGTCAGGATATATTCAGTCTGTGATACTAAGACAATTCCTGATAACCTCTGGATGAAAATAAAGTAGAACCCCACAGATCATTGGCCCTTTTTTGTAATAATCAAATCTACTCATAATAATCAAATCTACGCCTAAAAATCAAATCTTCTGTACCCATCTAGACCATCACGTAGCATACTGAGAGACCAAGTATTACAGAATCTGATTTTGTATTGGTTGATTTCTATGATGTGGCTAAGGTCTTTGATACTGTGTGGACACAGGTTCTCTTCTTCCAATTATATCAATTTGGGATAACAGTAAAACATGGCATATTTTATACCGGTGCTATATAAATTATCACTTTCAAGCTAGAATGCAAGGTTATGTTTCTCAGTCTCATGCTTTAGAGTGTGGAATTCATCAAAGAGGTTTCTTATTGTTAGTTAGATATAATGATTTTATTAATTCTTTTCTCGTTTCATTGAAACAATCAGGGTCCTGTTGTAAGGTTTATCTTACACAAGTACACCCGTGGGTTACACGGATGACGTAGCAGCATGTTACCTTTTCAAATACAACATGGATAGAGCTATGGATATTGTTCATAACCACGGTCGTACTTGACGCTAAAATTTCAATGCTAAGAAAAACAGTATTTTGGTCTTCAGTGAGAGAAAGTGCAAAGTAGCTCAGAATGCGGTCTATTGAGATTTCCAACTTGACCCGAATCGTGTACTTGAGAGAGGCATGTTTAACCACGTGGGTATTCGGGTGTCTGTTTACATATATGAAATATCAGGTCTCAAATAAAGGTTATCTAAGGCCAGAAGGACATTAAACGCTGTCTAGGGGCTAGACATTAGAAATAGTGGCCTCACCATTGCTACTTGCAACGTAATTGTCTGGTTTGTTGTAGTACCAATCGCTCCCTATGGCTGTGTGTTGCAGGTCCTAACCAATAAGCACATCACATTTCTAGAGCTCCAAGAGAAAGCCTCAACCCCTGGTTTTGATTAGGATCCAGCAAAGAGATATAAGATTTACATGCTGCTCCACAGTCTAGCTTAGAACGAACAGGGGCCCTATACAGCCATGAAAGAACTGTACGATCCCCACCCCAGTCGGTATTGGAAACTACTCTCAACAACTTCAAAGCCTTGACACATTTAGTGCCGAATGCTCTTTATGGTTGTGAGTTGCAGGTCCTTACCAACATCTGCAATAATCTCAAATCTTTGCTGGGAAAGGTTTTCCCCAAAGGTCACCAAGTGTTTCTGCCTTTATGGTACGTCCTGGATAGATGAGACTCGAAAGAGTTGTCCAAGTGAAAAGAAATACTTTTCATTAGAACTGTGATGATCATGGATGATATGGAAGTGATGAAAACATTTTGGTAGGACTGTAGCAACCATGTGCTCTGCAGATGTTAACAATGCGAGCTCGAACTTCAGTCCAGATTTTGACATGCTTAATACTACAATTGCTTTTGGTATTTATGACGAAGTATTCCATATGGTTGCACTTGTTATTACTTTTCCAAACAATATTGGCGAGATATGATCTTGAGACGTGCCTGGGTATTGGACGACGTCTATTGGGCAGTGCAAATAGGATGTCATAGGAACCTTGATATGGTTAACACAGTCTGTACTACTCCCAGATACCTCTGCTGGTGGCAGATCTCAGATTTGCATCAAGGCTTAATGGGAATATATGAGGTTATGGCTAAACTCGTTAGTCATGCTAGTAGGCTAAGATGTGATGATCCTAGACCAAAGGCAACTACAAGAATATATAGGATGTGTACTTTGTGAGATCTTTTTGAGGATGATGATGTTAGTCACTAAATTATGAAGTGTCCTGCTCTTCAAATTGAGCGTAAGAGATTGTTTGATTAGATTAGTAGTGTAAAAGACAGCTTTGGCTGCATCTTTCCTGACAATCAGTTAATTTCTTTGCCTACTAGGGTCATTTAGACAAGAATATCTCAATTATAGCATGGATGCGATTTCGATCATTGTTGCTGGGAACATAAACTGGATGTATCACAAAAGCATTAAACTAAGAGAGATTGTAGGGTAAATTAACCGTAACATTCTTAAAACAATGACTATGGACCTGACAACTTCCTGGTCTGTATAGTACGATTTAGGGTATCATTTGCCTAGGTCACATTGGGGGAAGATAATCGTACGACTCTAAACTTTAAAGAAATCTCAGAGTCATGCAATTATTGCACTATAGTTGCATGAGATTATGGACCTAAAAGGCCTGTTTTCAATCATAGCCAATTTGCGAATTGATTCGCGAATTGTCTGCGATTCTGTAGAATCTCCAATAGGTGCGATAGCTGCACAAAAGTCGTGCAACTGTTGTGCAATTGCCTCTGGGGTTTGCAAGAGTCGTGCAACTGAAATCAATGAAAAAGAATCCCCCTATATATACTTATACTGTATACCGTGTTAATAATGCGGCAGTTGAATTAATGCGTACTTTCCGCACACATAGAGTCCGCATTTATTAAACTGCGCACTATTATTTGTATATTGGATCCCTATGCTGATAGCTAGCTTGCCATTCAACATAAAGACCCTTCGCGGCCTCTGCTAGTACTGAGTTCAATTACGATGTAGACAACTTGCACACTCGAGAGTAGTCAAACATGTCGGTTAGCACTAATCAGACTTACTGATTGCAACCAAGATAACACTGTTCGTGGCTGGTGACGAAATAAATATTGCACTTGCCTATAATACTGGCAGCATCTGGCATTCCTAAGGGGATGGCCGGCTTGAATATAGCAGCACCACTCTTCCCAAAAGTCGGGTAGGTTGCATACCTTTTGCCCCCTCGCACAGCTTGAGCAGGAGGTTATCGATGCGCAGTTATCTGCTGAGCGCATTAGTTAATACGCGCAATATTAATACGGTATACAGTATATAGTTGCACCACGATTGCACATTATAGCGCATAGCTATGAAAATACCTGGCCTTGGAAAACACACTATATGTTCAGTGAGATGCTGTTTCTTAGGCTTCAAAGTGGTCCCGGTTCACAGCAGTGAGCCGGGACCAAATCCAGGATGAGGCTCCTGAGCTGGGATCAAATCCAGGCTCATCGACCATTAGAAAACATGATTTTTGTGTCATTTCCACAAAGTTGTAGGATAGTTTTTTATCACTTAAATGCGCTATAATAGCCATTAAAATCTGCCACTGAGCATTGGTGCAGATTTATAGCCTCGCCGAGGGTGTTTGTTGCAAAGCTTCGGCCTTGGCGGCCTCAGCTTTGGCAACAAACGCCTATGTCTTGGCTATAAATCTGCACCAATGCTCAGCGGCAGATCTTAATTCCTATAATAATTGTGCAATTGTCGTGCAATAGTTGTACCACAATCGCTTCATGGTGAGATAACTTTCTCATGCAAGCAGTCCTACAACTGTGAGCAATGCGACCACTACATTTAATTTATGATAAATAGCATGCAACTCCGTGCAACTCCATTTTGGAGAAAATTCTCATTCGATTTCGGAGTCGTACGAATATCTCCAACCAATATGACCTAGGCAATATGGAAATAACTCTACCTTTTGCTTATGTTAGAACTTCTCTCTCTTCGTTTTGTTATTTTGTTTTATTGCTTATGTGAAATATATATCTTCATTATGATGCTATGTATACTAAAATATGTTTGTGATGAGAATCACAAGTCAATAAAGATACATATATACAGACATTGAATTCCCCAAATTTCTTTAGAAATTGACAGAGTTATACAGAGGGAAATGTACCTTAAGTTCTTTGAGTATAGTGTAAGCCTTTAGATAACAAATGTCCCTTCAAACCTTTTGAAGTCACTTTGAAGTTGTTTGATCAAAATGTTAGGCATATGAAAAGCTGGCCAGAAGATGATGAATTAAATTAAACAAGTAGGAATCACGAATTTCATGAATTTGCAAAAATAAGTTAGGTATGTGTCTGTCAGGTGTTCTATTGGACAATTGGTATACATAATTGTAACGTTTAAATAGCATTATCTGAAATGATTATACCTAATTTTGGTGTATACACGTTTTGTCATCTATTCCATTAATTCCAAGCTCAGAACCAACCTCTCTGATTGTTACATATTCTAACCTTCATTTGACCTCTAGCCCATGCGACAGAGAATATGTGAATTATATTTACATACCTTAATCCATTTTGGAACACAAGCATATTCCACTACCTAATTTGGTCAATTTAAAAGTCTCACTTTAGGATTCGGTTCATTTTGAGCTGACAGTCATGCTAACAGTCATCTGTGCCTATTTTATGTGCTTTCATGAAAAGTGCTGGCCTCTTGGCTCTTTTAATAAGCAGCTAAATAAACCGATTGAAAAATTGTTTAAATAGAAATTCCTTTATCCTCTGTCAGAGAATCAACTTATATAACCTATCAAAAGAGGAATTTGTGAATAAGCGGATATCTTCTGAGTTGAGATATTCAAAGACATGCGCCAGAGCTTACGTTGACCTTCAATAACCTTTTAACCACAACATTAACTGTCATACAGGAAATTATACATAGAATTTAGAGATAACAATAAGGGAAATTGCAGCTTCTCTTCCTCAATGATTACTTGAAATGATACAAGAGGATGATAATTATTATTTACCATGGGTACCCAATATCCAAATTTATGATAGACACCACAAGGGCTGTTGAATTTTTTAAATTATGAATGTAAAAAGATATATATTATAGTGTTAGAACTGTTGCATGATTTTGTATCTTACATTATTTTAAAGATATGACAAAATTATCATTGCTCAAAGTATTCTTTGTGATATCACCTATATTAATACCAGTTATGCCTTGTGTTCTCTTAGATAAATTTCATCTGATTTTACTGAATACTTTTGTATAATAGAAGATAAATACACTGCTGTTTGAAGTTGGGTTAATAGCTATTCTTGTTAAACACTTTCCCTCATATAAGTATTTTCTCAAGGTTTTTTCTTGTAAGTACAACATCACGCAGATGTACTTTTTTGACTGATACACGCCGCGTGAATATGTATGTGTCCTATTTAGATATGATGGTGAGCAGGATATGCATTATTTCCATTTTCCTCGTTTTGAGATAGTAACATCTAAGGATATTTCTATTTTCTCATCTGTCACATACTTAACACGTTCCATTCAAATCTTTATTTTTAGCTTGAAATATCTTTCCTAAATATGTCAGCAAACGATGAAATCATTACAAACCACTAATTAATCACTACACTTAAGGGACTACCCAGTGCCTGTGCTAACTGAAAGGGGTCATGGTCTGAGGGGATATTTAGTCATTACAAACTGTGGCCTAGGTGAATATCCGCTCCTCCAGGCTGTTAAATGGGTAAGGCCTATAAATCTTTGCTGACATCCATATTCACAAGATTATAAAAAGTTTGTACAAATAGTATTAAGCAGCTTTCCATGCATTGTATGACTTCCCAATTTTCAGAACAAAGATTGGTAATAAATTTCATTGACTAGAAAACTACAATAGGAAGACCAAAAAATCCTCTTCAATTTCATAAATACTTTAATTATTCGCACGCTTGAACATGATAGTCTGAGTCTTTGACCTCTAAATAGATACAAAGAAACTTATTATTATCTGGAATTATTGTAATCGAACTCTGTAATTAATTTCATGATACCAAATATTCCTTTTAAGCGAATGAGCATCACTCAATTGACCAAAATACAACTGCCGTATACAGATCTTTGCTTCGAAATCGAATATGCTTCATTTGACCTCTTGACCCTGGTTTGACATTCAATTTCTCCTTGAATTCCAATGATATTTTATGTTATCTTTAACCTTACATGGCAAACATAAATGGGCAAGTCAAAAGGCGTATTTGCCCGATTGAAAATTAAAGCGGTTATACCATAAGATATTATTCTCTTCTGGCAACTTTCTGCTGCTTCATTCATCATGAGGTGCACCTATACTCAGACATTTTGGTATTTTGGTGCCTAAATATTCAAGATTGGCACAGTCTTTGTCCTGAAATAACCTAAAAAGGCAAGATTGTCGTATTTCAAGGATATTCCTCACCTAAAAATAGTTGAAATACATAATTTTCAACATTTTCTATACAAAGATTCAAGAACGCAAAAATAATTTTTGGTTCTTGTGCCAAAAAAACTAATTGCACAGGGCTTCAGGGTATAAAGATATATCTATCTTCAACTCTTTTACTGCAGGAGGACAGGCATACATGTATTTTTTTTAAGATGCTGGTAATTAATAGAGTAACTGAAATTTACAGAAAATCATTTCTATTTAATGACATTTTTCCTTTTTTTCTCAGGGTTTGGGGTAGGGGTACTAAGCCACGTATATATTCAAAATGAGTAATGATACAGTATCAATTATGGTCTTAAGATACATCTGAGGCATGCAGCTTATTTTTAAGTATTTTCAATGTTTAATGTGTTTCATTTCTAGCTGTCAGGAGAACCATTTCTAAAAATCATCTTGAAAACATACCTACATTGTATAAATATCCAACTGCATATCCCGTAATATCTAGGATTTGGACAATCTTTCATTTTTTATCTATTCATATCATTCATATTCGTCTGTTGAAGCAGAGAATGAAATGTTACACTGTGGGGCCAAATGGGCCCAATTTGAGAAGTTGAGAGCATATATGGGCATATCTTTGTAAAGAATTTTCATATTCTCATCATTTTTGTCCAGATAATAGCGAATGGGGATACAAAAAATTTAATAAACTCAATTGACCTTGATTAACCTTGGATGACCTTGAAATGGCATTAGAAAACATCTTTTTCTCAGCATGTCCCTCTTTCAATCACATTTTCTCCCCAAAATTGGGTGAAAATGAAAAATCTGCTCTTATACGAATTTGAGCAAGGCACTAAAGAAAACATTTGCAAAAGAATCGGTACAAAAAGTACAAAATTGATTTTTTTTTGTGAAGGTCAAAAATTAACATATTCATTTTCTCTTCTACTGCAAGACATGTACGCCCTACCAAGATGACAATCACATAACTAATTAGAGCTTAAAGTGCAGATATCGTTTAAAAAAAGACCATCCCGATATATCCCGTGACGTGCACTGTCTGTTTTCCTTGGAAACTGGCGTCATATCCTCTACGTGACACTGCCTACCGGCACGCGCACCATTGTTAGGTCAGTTGTTTTGAGCAGCTGAAGATCGTCCGTGTTTAACGTAAGACAGCTAGAAAAGGTCTGTCTATAATGCATCCATAAGCACATTTAGAAAAAGAGAAACATTTCACTTTTGGTGTCACCATTAAGGAGAACTTTTATGGTACGTATTTTGGCTTCATGTTTCGCTATGTTTATCATGAATTCGACGTATTTAGTGCAGCCTATACAGTATCCTGAACGGCTAGCCTGCTCCAGGCTAGCCGTTGACTTATTTCGTCAAGGCAACAGGATAACCGCTGGCTTAGGATTTTTTGTGAAACCGAATTTAGCTGGCTAGCCTGTGGTAAGCTTGCTGTTAGCTAGATAACCCATATTCCAACTTTCGTGAAATAGTCCCCTGGTTGTCTTACAAATGTGTGACATTGTTAAGGGCTGCTGTTTATAACTCAAGCAATTGATACAGGGGTTTTCCAGTTGTGGGTGTATCTCTCGTCAATACAAATCAGCAAGCTGTCGAAGGAGAACTAATCCTTGAAAAATAGCTAGCAAATAATTTCTTTCATTGTGCATTTTGATCTTGTCTGATTACTAAAAAACATTCGTAAATATAAATTGACATTATAAAGATATTTGAGGTTTGGCTTTTTGGACTATATTAGCTATCATCATTCATGAGGAAATCATATTTTCAGATTAATCACATTGCTTTTATCAACCGTGTTATCTTGTTTTACGTTTTGACTCAAGTATCATTAACCTAACATAAAGAATGCATCAAAACCCCAAATAGAATTGACTCTTTGCTCCATGCAATAACAAATATAAAAAAGATGAACATCAATTACAGCATTATAGAATACTAACTTATCATGGTGTATGTTGTATTTTTTAGGTTGTGTCGAAGGCATCCCCTACAAGAGCTTGGGTTGCTGGAAGTATTATAAGAGCTTCGATGCCGAAGAACCCAAGTCTGACATATTGGATGGCAACTATAAAAGTCGTACTGATCCGATACGTAAATGCTATGAAGCTACGAAAGGTTTATTCACTCGCTTTGCAATTTTTGATGGTGGCCAGTGTCTTAAGGCCTTGAGTAGATATAGTAGGGACGGCGGAATGTCCTCATCCTGTAGCAGTAATGGAACAGGTAGTCCAACTGCAAGAAATGTCTACATCATGATAGGTAAGTACTTTGAACACATAATAGATATAACATAGTGGGCACGATTTTGAGACGCTCTCTCTCTCTCTCTCTCTCTCTCTCTCTCTCTCTCTCTCTCTCTCTCTCTGTGATTTGGAAAGGAAAATATGTGCTCTTCCTGAGTGCCCTTTCTTCAAGTGTGAAATTAATTACTAGGGGAAATAACAATATTATGTACAAAAAGTCCACCTCAATTACAGTAGATAATCTCTAAGGACTTTTGGGCTATATCCTGTGGCCAAACTTACCATGTTCACTAAAGGAACTGGCATCGTAAGTCTTCATATTCCCTTTGAATTTGGTCTTTGACAAAGGGCTGTTTTCGGATTGGTCATTTCAAACAATACTCTGGTCAGACTGACCATGTCCCAAGGTTTGGACATACCACCATTTTCAGAGAGTCCCTTATTATCCCTTTGGAAAATTTTCTACTATGAGTTAATGTTACTGAATCAATGTATTCAGGATTTGGGTTTATGCTGTCTCAGGTAGGAAGCACACGTATGGTATGCCAAGATGATATTAATTCCACTCACAAAATATCATGCAACTTTCAAAATATGGTGCAACTTATAGAAAATGTATTATGCAACTCAGGAAGGGTGTATGTATAATGAACTCAGCACGTGTAGCATGCACTTTCAAACTACAGCCATGGATTTAAATGATGATGATCAAACTACCTATATATATGTATGTATATATATATATATATATATATATATATATATATATATATATATATATATATATATATATATATATATATATATATATATATATATATATATATATATATATATATATATATATATATATATATATATATATATATATATATATATATATATATATATATATATATATATATATATACATATATTGATAAGCATACGCTAGCCTTAACACCCACAAAAACCCACAATGTTTGCCGAGTAACCTACTGGTGAAACTAGGTCAACAAGGCAGACTACTAGTATCTATCCAAAATCTCCGTTTGTAATTTTTCCCCCTTCTGTTTTATATTTTTTCGGTATAATAAAACAAATATAAAATCCCTGTGTGGTATGCACCAGGAATAGCTTCCCCTCGGGGATGCCATATTTGTTTAATATAGACCATCAACATCTTTCACTGACTTTTCTCCGTATATTGCTTTTGAACATCATAGGTTGGAAGGTTGCTGTATCAAATATCAATCATCATTATTATTATTATTATTATTATTATTATTATTATTATTATTATTATTATTATTGGTGTATCTAACAAACATCTTAATCCCCTCACTGGAGCTGCCAAACTAATCAGTTGAAAATTGAGTAGTATTTAAAGATAATTCTGTTTTTTCGCTCATTCAATGAGATAAATACAGGAGAGACTTCACATGTACTTGCATGTTTTCTATACGAGACATGTCCTTTACGCTTATTGGAGAACAGGCAAGTTAAAATTCACAAGCAGCTAATCCGTACATTGAAAATCACTATTACGAATACATTTATTGTATGATGTCAAAAATATATTCATATAGAGGTGATTTATAGAATCAATTATAAGAGCCATATAAAAGAATTAAGGAGTTTATGAAATAATTGAAGTACATCTTAGGTTCTGAATTTTTCAGATGATTCCTACGAAACAAAGCTTGAGGGCTCATTTTCCCTTGGCTGCTGGAAATTTGCAGATCTGCCATCGTTGGAAGGAAACTTAAACGGCAACTTCAAAGATCGTTCTGATGCAGTTCATAAATGCTTATATGCAGCCAGAAAGAGAGGCTATTTCGCGGTTGCGGTTTCGAATGGTGGTTCATGCCAGGGAACATATTGGGGTCGAGCCAACCATTATATGAAAAGGGGGCGTTCAACAAAATGTGCAAAGGATGGTAAAGGTGGTCCAGATGCAAGTCAAATTTATAGACTCATGGGTAAGTGAATTGTATATAATATAGAATATATTTATCTGTCTATCTATCTTTCTATCTATCTATCTATCTGTCTATATGTGTACGTACGTGTACGTATGTGTACTGACCTGTGGACAACATGAAACTGCTGCCAGTTTGTCCAGGGTTCCTACGCCTGACGGCTTTGACTATTATGGCTAGCTGCCTCGTAATTAGGTTGCCTGATGGTGCTGTCCTCTCATAACAATTGTTTTCCAAAACTGGTTCTGGGAACAGTAATTGAAGCAGCAGATTCCTGGTTATATTCCCTTGAGCAAATAAGCTACATAGCTACAGTATCCCATTGATTAAACTTTCTATTTTCTTCCATCTCAAAATACGTCCCATGGTGATGGTGCATTTTAACCCGGTTTTATTACCTTCAGAAGTCTGAAGGGACCCCTCCTTAATTTCAAATCCAAGACCTCATTACTTCCCTAAGCCATAAACAGCCTGGCTTATTTGCAAAAAAATAATATCAGGATGTTTCATAAGTTTTTCCTTTGCTATACTAAGATTTAAAGATTGCCTGTCTTACATCTCAAAGAACAGACAAAGGCTAGACAAGAATTGCATCCTTTTTTTCAACACTATTAGTCCTGTATCAAACACTCGTGTTGAACTTTAATTGATGGAATACAAAAGCATATAGAAGGGATGGGCAAGGGGGAAAATGTGATATTTCACACCTAGAGCCTCATACATCACGCATCCAATGAGAGATCAGAAAGTGGTGGTGTATGATTCCATTGTATAACCTTCACAGCTTGAAATCCATGCGCCACTTTTATTTAATGAACATCTTTTAAACGTTTTAAAATAAGGCATGAGATGAGGTAAGGTGCTAGACTTAATAGTTAGAACCAAAACATGGAAGCATCCAGATATTGAAATATTTATTCAATCGGTACATCTTACCTCTCTGAATGTAACATCGTAATTTTAAGGGGAAATAATCAAGTTATTGCCAACATTATCAAATATCAAGACGGCTATTGAAGAGTAAAGCTGATGCATACATGGGTTAAGCTTAATCTGAATGGTTAACTATTACATCGTCATTATCATTATGCTCCTTATAAAAACAAATGCGTTTATTTCTGATAATTTTGATACTCAGAGTTTAAGACCAATTTAGGGTATCAAACATGTTAGGAGCAACTTGTAATGTTCTTTGTGTATGTGCTTTAGTTTTGCGTGTAGATACATTGTGTGAGAAACATTCCGTTCTTAACTATATTGTGCTCACATTTTGCATAATAAGGTTGCTTATTGGGTTAAGATCTTTGACTGGTTTTCCTTCAACCCTGCTTTCATTTGACATTTCAGCCTATGCAAAGTATACAATGTGTGGAAAATCTTCTGATGAGAAATCTACTAAGCACCAAAAAAGTACCATCCCAGGAGGATGTAAAACTTTAGGAGTAAAAAACTGATAAACATGCATAGTATTTTCAAACGAAGCTCCTATCGACAATTATTGAAATGGGACCTTTACATGGTAATTCTAAGATCAATATCAAAACCAACTGATTCAACAATTCGTATGGCAAACAAGGCATCGCATTTTCTCATGATTTCTTTCTGATTACATAAATATCAAGTCAGTCAGAAAATATAGAAAATACATAGTGTTGTGTGTTTGCATTGATGATATGAGACAGTCTTAGACATTTCATAGCTATATATTTACCTTTAGAAAGTCATTCTATGGGTATGGGCGTTGATATTTCTATTATGATTATATTTGGAACTATTCTCTCACCAGCAAGATATGATCAAGACTGTAAGAGTCCTTTTGGCTGCTGTAAGAATAAATGGTTAATTAAGATCTGGTTGAATGCTAAAGCAAATAATGCTTTATTTTTCAAGATCAAATGCTGGACCAAACGTCCACAACATTGGGATGTATAGAAATGGAAGCAATTGAAGGAGGATTATTACTAGTATCATTATTAACATTTCATCTTCAATCTTATTTGTAGCTATTCTTTCGAAAGCAAGATATAATTGATATTGTGAGGGTCATTTTGGCAATTACAAGAATTATGGGTTAATTAGATCTGATGGAAGGCCAAAACAAATATTGTTTTATTTTTAAGCTGACGATGAAAGGCAACCTTTCATGGCCTTGGGATGCTGGAAAAAAGTACAGTTGCCTTCACTGGAGGGAATAGCCAGCCAACTAGACGGCAACTATACAGTGCGCACTGATGCCATTTACAAATGCTATAAAGCTACCAGAGAGAGAGGATGGCGCGTATTTGCAGTTACAGATGGCGGCCAATGTAGGAGTTCTGCAAATGCTAGTGATGTGTACAAAGAAAATGGTATGAGTAGCAAATGTATCGACCCGCTAGAAGGCAAAGGAGATTCAGGCAACAGCAATGTGTATTTTGCAAGTGGTGAGTGATATGATAATTAAAATGATAACTCAATAGTTGACACTATGCCCTTACCACCTCTAACGTTCAGACACGCAATTGGAGTAAGTCAGTGGACCGACATTGCTGGTCCATATAGTCAAATTACCCTCTTTGGTTCTCTTGAAAAAAAAACAATATTAATATTTTCAGTTGGATCATCAAGTTTTGCACAGAATCAGCTGTCTAGGTGTTATTTAGGGTCGCTCATTCTAAGGCTGCAATGCAAAGACACAGATGGCTATCCGAGGCCTTTTCGGATTACTTTGAGGTATTGGAAATACTAATAGATTATTTGCATTTTACTAAATTACCCTTTTTCTCTGCTGTTTGATTACCAATTGTCACAAGTATAAAGCACACATCATTTCATGCATATAGAAGTCAGATGCCTTAATATCATTCCCATTAGATCTCAAGTACGCAAAAGCATGCAGAAATATCATTCAAGATTATACCTTTTCCTCTACATTTTACTGCCATAGACACATTAATGAAATTTAGTGGGAGAAGGATTTACTCTGTTCCTGATTTGATTGCTTCTATGTAGTAAATCAAAATTATGTAATTTAATTTTTCAAAGACTAGATTCACTCTCTAGTGGATGCTGTAAAGATGGTCTTGTTTCGATAGATTTATTTGAGTAAAACCTTTGTATGTTGTTTTTAAAGGCTATATCGTGCCTCAACCCTACTATGGTATCAGATGCGTTAAAAGGGGTACAGTGCCAAAGTTAGAAGTGAATGCCAAGCAATTGGATGGTACAGAACCAAGGCGCAAATGCTATGAAGCAGCAAACAAGAGAGGCTGGTCGCTTTTCACAGTTTCAAACGATGGAGCATGCAATAGTGGTCCAGATGCAATCTATACGTATCTTTCAAAAGGGAAAGCTTACTGTGCCGGTGTGGAAGGTCCTGATTGGATTGAAGCATTTGTCATACATGGTAAGCAATTGGTATCATATCTAATGGTACACATCACTGTACTGTGGTAATTAAGTTCATTTTAGCCATATCCTGAGACATTGCTCTTCAGTTTTCATAAAAGCTATTTCGAGTTACAGTCATGTCAATTTGAGCATAAACGATGGGAATGTAAAATGTAAAATGTTTGCATTTTAATTCTCACTCAAACAATATATCAAGAAAAGAGTTTGAACTTTGTTGTATTGATGCTACGGGTTATTTTTCTGACTAATTGTATTATGGTTGTCCATTCAAACCTCATTGGACTGCAACATGTAGATATTTTATTTTTTGACAGATACCCTTAACTAACTAATGATCCCTAGAAATACCCATAGGATTGTACGTTCTTACATAAGCTACATTCTCATTATCAGGTGGCTCCCTAGGGGGTACTTCAATTACTGCATCAAGCCCATCAACACCTGCATCAAGCCCATCAGCACCTGCATCAAGCCCATCGGCACCTGCATCAAGCCCATTGGCACCTGCATCAAGCCCATTGGCACCTGCATCAAGCCCATTGGCACCTGCATCAAGCCCATCGGCATCGGCACCTGGAGTGACAGTTTCATGTGGAGAGAGAATTGAAATTCATATTGAGGGGAACAAGTGAGTAAAGAAAAAGTGTGACATGCCAGCGAATTTTGTATCCTGTTTGTGGCTCATGATTCTTCCTACAGAATAGCATTCATTTAAAGTGTCCTTGATGCTACCATATTTGTTCAATTGATTTTAGTATTCAGATAGGAAAGTAAATGTAGCCTAAGCTATCCATATGATGCATGGCAATGTATTTACAAGTTAGTCATGACACTTGTGTGTATCTACTCATCTAAGTTTATGTCCCTTATTTTACAGCCATTTTGGTGTTTTTCTGAATTTTGAGATAATCTAGTACCTACTAGAGTTCTTCAGAAAACAAACATTATGATATACTGTTCTTCATAGGGTGGAAAACCTTAGATGGGCAACTTGCTTTACAGTACTTCAGTAGGTGTTGAGAAATGGACAATCTTTCATTGAAAACATATTCATTTACTTTTGAATGCATAATTAATGACTTATTTTGCATTTACTGCAGTATTATTGCTGATGCAAGTAGCTTTCACCTCTCTACCGTATCTGGGGCATCTTGTTCAGCAGTGAAAAAGGGTGGCAACTTCTCCTTCAATATTGGTTTGAGTGATTGTGGCACAACAGTTACGGTAGGTATCGTAAAATACATGTAGTACTATCTAAAGCTCTGGCGAAAAGAGTTAGGTAGCTTTTAGAAAAGTATGTTTCCATTTTGAACCATCTGGATCAGCTATCAATATTCCCTGCAGATGTACACACTGTTTTTTGTCTTGATTAATTTGCTATGAAAGATAATAAAGGGAGAGATTTCGTGAAATAATTCAACTAAAAGGAATTTACTGTTTGCAGAAATTGTAAGGACTTGACCATTACTTTTTCTATTTATATTAGAATACCCACATTGTCATATGTAGTGCCATGGGAAGAAATATCCTCGACATGATTTAAGAAAGATATCATTGATTTTTCAATACAAAATTGTAAGATAAAATTGCAAACAAAACTAAATTCCACATAGGTAAAGATTAAACTGTATGTGAATATATTTATTTTTGCTAACAAGTAACTATAAATTTGCCATTTTACAGAGTACAGAGGAATATATTGTTTATGAGAACACAATCCGTGTTAACAATAACCTGACAAAAGGCATGATCCAGCGTCAACATGAGAAAGCTATAAGCTTTAGATGCCGTTATAACAGAAAGAGCAAACTGAACAATGTTGAGTTTTCTGGAGCAATCACGTACGTAAATGCTTATGCAATAGCCATTAGCAAATAGCCTGTTAAGCACACAGTCTCTGCACTTTCAAGTTGGTGTATGCAGCATAGTCTTGAACATGTCTGAAAATCAGATTGCACGTTTATTCTTTCATGTATAATGTGAAGTTTAAAGAATGGTTTTACTGAATTAGTTGAACAGCCTTCATGGATAATGGCTGATGGGGTATGCATAGCCAAAATGAATAATAACTACTACCTTGCAATTATATTTATAACATAAACATAACATGCCCCCCCCCCCCCTACTCCCAATTCTAAAGTCAAATAGTTAGTATGTTTAAAAATTAATATTGAGTACCAATTTGTTGCAGCCAAATTCAGTACAACACAACGAAGTATGGAACGTTTGATCTTTCATTTGGACTTTTCAAGGAAGAAAAGTTTATTCAAGTGGTAGAACCCAATGACGCTATAGATGTGCTTGGAACGGTCTATGCAAGGCTTAGACTCAGAACCAGTGGTGAATCAATCAAAATGGCTGTTCAGTCTTGCATCGCCACTCCCCGTAACACTCCTCCGGATGATGCTACCTATACACATGATCTTATCAACAACAGGTCAGTTTATACAATATTCTTTCTGAAATACCAATGTTTTACCTATATCTGGAAACTGAATTGTGGCTTCGTATTGGGCCAAGCTCCAGTTAACGATGAGGTCGAATCTTGCACTTGCTCACGCCTGGCCCAACTAATCAACCCAGCAAGTTGGTTACTTGGGTAAGCATCCCACAGGGCAATGCCTGAACATGGCAGCCATGGTAACTCTTTTGTTTACCAAAAATGATTTTCTTGCGAAAATAAACTGTCCTTATTTGTAGAAAAATGCTTAAAATTCATTTGTATTTGAGTCTTTCCCAAGCACAATTAATAATGAGTAGATCGTTCACTTTTGGATCATGGATTTTCAAATAACCTTATGATTTGCTGTCCCCTAAGTTCCCCTTTTGTAAGTAATCCTGACTGTTGTTTGTGATTTCGTACATGATACGCATCAGGGAAGTGGTCTGAACATAGAACTACATACTTCAAGACAGGTGGATTTACAAGTTTCAGTGATGCTAGCCACTGTTTTTGTCTGTCTTTACCAACAGGGAATATATGAAACATAATTCTGCTACCCTGTCTTTTTGTACAGCCAATTGCTGCTCATGATTTCACCATTTACCTGTTTGATACTCACACAAGTTTTTTATGCAACCTTCGAAGAGAGTTAGTGTGTAGAGCATCACAGTCTATGATGCACTGCTCAGAGTTAGGGGACAGCAAGTGGGCTGCCACCCATTGAGTTACAGCTGATAGTAGTAGAAGAACATGGCTGCTACCAGGGGCTGCTAGTGACTGGCCGAGGCTGGCAGCAAAATGCAAAATTCTCCCCTCATGGGATCACTAAGAGGAAAAGGAGGACAGCATCCTATTCTTGAGGTGTATCACTTTCATATAAGCTAATATGTATGTTAGCATTTAGTTCCCCTTTAAGTCTTAGATGAATAGAAATTGACATTTGTGATTAATTAAGCACAGTTTACACATTATTTGCAGACCCTATGACAAGTTGATTTAAAAAAAAACATGCAATGCTTGCAGAAATTAAAAAGAAATTCTCAGACTGTTTCCAAGTTTCAGGTGTGAATGTGTTAAACCCTAAATAATAAAAAGGTTATTGGTTTTTGGTGTTTTCTCCTCATTTTAGGTGCTTGGCCGACTCAACAGTGGGAGTCATAGATCCAAGAGATGCCAGAGAATTCAAGTTTCAATTCCAGTCCTTTGTGTTTGCAAAACTTGGAGATACAGTGTTTGTCCACTGCACAGTAGTAGTCTGTGAAGATGGTGAAAGTACACAAACATGCACAAATGTAGGTGATCAAGTTGCATTGTTATTTGGGTAACACCTTTTTTGTTTTCATTTTTTGGTGAATCAATCCACATTGTCTGTTTCATTTGTTTACTCAGCAATACACTGAAGTGCAATCAATGCTTGATCATTTTATAATTATAGGCTTTATTAGTTTTAGTTCAGTTCCTAGTGAGCTTGGAATAGTTATGCAAATTCAAAGCATTCCTGTAGGTAGTTTGAGGAACTAAATGAATTATATTTGTACTAACTATGGAGCTCTGTAAAATGCAAATATTCCTATTCAGTGAGAATGATAGTATTTCATTTTAGAGAAATCCATTGAGGCTGCTAGGCTTCACTACTTTCTTGAGTGGTTATTTCTTTTAATTGAGAATGAAACATTGGCTTGGTTTCGTATTACATTTTAGCCATCAGCACCTTGTTCCGTGAAAGGGAGACGCTCAACCCGCATGGGTGGTGCCAAGTATACAAAGTATGCCATCACGCATGGTCCATTCAAGCAGACAAACTGGAAAAGGTCACTCCATTGTGAGTACTTACATTTTCTTGACATTTACCTTCTAATAACATGGATGCCATGGTCCTATTAATGATATGTTAAAAATTCAGAAAAACCTTGTGAAAAGTATTTTATTTCATTTAACAAATGAGATTTTCCTTAAATATTCGGATTCGTTTCTCGTCGTTCTATGTTGTGCTCTAAGCATGTAAATGTCGACATGTAAATGTCCCATTTCAAGGCAAAAAATATGCAAATCCTTCCGATGAACAACTCTCTCTCTCTGTTTCTCTCACTCTCTCTCTCTCTCTCTCTCTCTCTCTCTCTCTCTCTCTCTCTCTCTCTCTCTCTCTCTCTAAAGTACACTTCCGTTAAACGGTAGTATGAATGCAATGTGTCAAACCACATTTTGATAGTTGTAAAAATTATTGGTCTCTGTTTTGTTTTACAGTAACCCCCAAGACGAGAAGCACAACTGACACGGATTGGAGAGTTGTTTCAGCAGTTGGCAGCGGGGGTCTTTTCGTCATTCTGGTTGCCTCCGTGGTCATATGGCGTAATAAACACAGCCAACTGCATGAGTACACAGCCCTCAAACAGGTGCCTACTAAAGAGTAGAAAGCACTTGCCAAAGATTTTTATGCAGTTTTTGGTATTTTCTTTTTCTTTACGTTAGTTAGTGACGCCTTTTCAGTAGGAAATAAATACCTTGAAATTTATATATTCAAATTATTACATTTAGTATTGACATAAACCAAATTGAATATATTCTTACTAAAACATACTAAAGTCACAGTTGTTAAACCATTTATATAAATGGAAAACAGGAAAAATACCTCAATCTGCATAATCATATGTTTAGCAACAATCAATTGAGCCTGCTCGTTAGAGATGTACTACATTTCCTATCATGTATTAATGACTTAAGGAAACCAATAAAATATATAATGGATGCAATATTGTTTTGATTATTTATTTCTGTTGAGATATCTACTTTGTATATAATTATTAGAATTTTGTACTCGAAGAAACTTATGGATTTTGATTTTTTAAATTAAGTTTCTTCCAAATCTATGCTTTTATTAAAACCACTTGCCCGTTCAAAGTACCCAAGGTACATTCGGTATTGACGAATCGCCCTATCAGTAAGGGTTAGATATTAAGAGTTAATAAATATAACAATATTCAAGGTGATACTTAACAGAACTTTCTAACAATGTCGGACACGATTGTGCGCCTTTGTGGTACCATCACCTAAAGAATCATGCATAAATATATGTGTGCATAATCAATCTATTTAACGAAGAGAACACTGACAAATCTAAAACACCCCCCCCCCCCCCCCCATATAGCTCCTAAATGAAGGTAGAATATTGTGCACCGTTCACTTACATATGTCACATCATTGCGGTGGACCAAAATATTTCAAAAATGTCTAACATTAATAACCAGGTACAGGATTTTGACCATACATCCTCGTTAAAATTTGGTATCAGACCTTTGTAAGGAAAATTACAGTTTGTATACACAACAGGATTAAGTTGGTTGCAAAACTGATTTATTTCTAGCCAATACTCACACCTGGTGTTTACATTTGGAACTAACTTTATCCCAGCAGTTGTTTTATAATGAGAGATTTTTCCTGAGAGAACATGGTCATGCACATGGACATTTTTAGCTTATACTGACATCTTGTGGTGAAAAATGGGACAAATCTTATCAGGATAGGAATAATTGAATTGATCACACTTTTAGTTAGTGGATGTCACTGGAAGAGGAGCATCAGCAAACTGTACTACTCTAAATATGAAGGACATCTGGTATTAAAGTGATGGCCCAGTCACACTAGGGTCCGATTATCGCACGATTTTAAAATCTGATCCGATTTTGCTACTTTTAAAATCGGAACTGGTCATTCCGATTTTGAAAATAGACAAGTTTGCAGTCACATTATTACGATTCATCGGAGCCGATTTTATTGCTAGAAAAATGCGTCAATGATTTGTCTTGCGATGGTCGTACGATGATCGTACGATGATCGCAAGTCAAAAACATTGTCTTGCGACTTTTCAAAAATCGGCACTGGTTTGCGAACAGGATCACAAACCAGTAACGACTTTTTTAAGTTGGATCCGATTTTGTATTTGGCCTAACAATGGGATCTGAAGATTGCACGATAGGTGAAAAAATAGGGTCCGACCTGCCGATTTTATAATCTTGCGATAGTCGGGCTCTAGTGTGAGCGTGACATATACGATCTTAACTCAGTATCGACATTTCAAACGGAGCCGATAGGTGAAAAAATCGGGTCCGACCTACAGATTTTAAAATCGTGCGATAGTCGGACCCTAGTGTGACTGGACCTTAAAACTGATTACTTCGGTAGTGATAATTTTTCACATTTTAATGAGATAAGGCCCATATCGGCAAAACCCTAGACGCGAGGTTCCAGAACCCGCCGTTAGGCGGCTTCAAACACGTCGAATGCCTTTGTGGAACGCCTGGGATTGTTTCATTACTGAAAACTTGGTTCTTCCAGTTATGTATGATAGCGTCCACTCTGTTTTGGTCAAACAGCATGTATACATTCAATGAACTAATTGTACTAAGAATACACTTTTAGGAAATTAAATAACCTTTTTTAAATCAGTGAAATTAGCGATTTTACAGTTTTGATGACGTCACAAGTAATTATAATATTATAATACGCAAAGGTGGCGACGCGTAGCGGCCGGGCGTTCATTTACACTACAGACCTGTAGTGGTAAATGAACGCCGAACACGAACACGTTACAGTCACCCCCCCCCCCCCCCCCTACTACACCCATTCTACTGCCGACACATGGCATCCAACCCTAGTTCCGAAAAACTCTGGGTATGCATACATCCCTGACAATGCTGAATAACAACTGCTGACATCTGGTGTTAAAAATTGCAACTATTTTCTCCTGGCAGTGAGCTTTTACTACAGAGAAAGTTCTTAACAGAACTGTATACCCCTAGCGAGTACTGCCATCTGGTGTTAATAAACATAACTAATATCTTCTTGGCAGAATGCATTGATTACACACTAATGAAAGAAAGATCTCAACAAAACAGTACAATTCTTGCCAGTGCTGATATCTGTGAAAAAATGGAGCTGATGTATTTTTGTAATTTATATCAGCGACTGATGATGTTCATTTATATTTGTGTTTAATATAACTGACTTCTCTAATAATATATTCCTAATAAAAACACGTTTCAGGGAATATATTCTGAATAGATATTTTTGAAAATAAATCAAAAAAGTCTTCTTAAAATATTTGGAGGATACTCACTTTACTCTTACATGTTAATAGTAGTAGTAGTAGTAGTAGTAGTAGTAGTAGTAGTTGTAGTAGTAGTAGTAGTAGTAGTAGTAGTAGTAGTAGTAGTAGTAGTAGTAGTAGTAGTATTGTTATTATCATTATTATTTGGATTAGTAATATTTGGAAAATTATTGTTATCATTCTTGCCACTTAGCCAAGTTATAAACAATCATGATCTTACTTAAAATCTTACTTAAGATCTGATAATGAATATGGATTATGTACTCTGCCTGTTTATTCAACCAACCATGTATGGTTGACCTGGACTCCGGGTGTGAGGGTTTCCCTTAAGTAATTCACCACACAAGTGAAGCACCTATAATGAAAGCAGTAACCCCCACTTTAAAGTCCTTCTTGGGGTAGAAGAGACTGCTCTTTTTATAAATGTAAACACTTAATTTGTGACCTTCCAGACTGTATTCTGAGTTTGCTTCTGAGAAGCCATAGTTCGTATATGGCACAGAATGTGGCGGAATCATTTTGCTGTTATACGAACATACATCTCTGTAGCATATATATCAATATCAGTTAGCTGTGTATCTATCCTACCTTCGCATTATGAGGATGGATTAGTACATAGAGCATTCTCGTTTATAAAGTAATTAGATAGAACCATTTCTATAAAAGTGCTTTATTACTAATCTATTTTGATGATAATTACTAAATACCCATCAGGGTATAGTCTTTATTTATTTTCTCTATCTATTCGCTATCTACCCAAATAACAACTTGCCTTCCTAGCTACCTACCCAAATAACTACCTGACCAATAAGCTACCCGACTGAATGGTTACCTTCTTCCATAGGTAAATCCCTAATTAACTACATACCTAAAGAGCTACCTGCCTAAATAGCCACCTGCTGAAAACTGCCCTCTTAGATAACCTGCCTATATAACTACTTGCCTTAATAACTACCCGCCAAAATAGCAACCTGCCTCAAGAGCTATCTAAATAAAAAGTAAGCTGCCCAAATAACTGAATAAGTGTTGATTCTCTCACACCAACCAAAACATAAACAATCGGAATTCTGCCAAGTATAGTTTAAGTATTATGAACTATTCTCTACAACAAATCAAAACCATGTTTTATAAAACTAAATAAACTGTATCAGATAGACATAAAAATCCCACTAAGTCTGTATAATTGATCGCTATTGAGAAACGAGTTATTTCAGTATTGACAAATGTTCCTAAACAATTGGTTATGTTTGTGTGCATGTATTTAATGATACCTGTAACAATACTTGGCTTTTATGCCAGTACTTTATTGAGTAAGAGCAAGATATAGACTGACTAGACATCAGTGATACAGTCTTTACATAATGAATAGGGAGGTTACCTAGTGCTGAATGAAAACGAATGGGCTAGCCTTAAGAGAAATACTTAACTCCGTTGCACCAATGAAGATAGGACATACAGAATATGTCCATTGACACTAGTTGTATTTAACTATAAGTACACTATGGTGCATAACCTGTCACATTTCCCCTTTCATAATACATATCAAGTTTAGCTTATAATTGTTCTCGGGTAGGCTATTAAAATGTTCTGTGTATTGATATTAATTCTGAGTAAGAATCGTAGCATTCTACGTTACTTTTAATATATTTGCTGATTAGACAATTTCTATTTTCTCATATATCTAAATTGAAGGTGACTGTCATTGTACAGACAGTTAGCCTTTAAATAGTCCTAGTACAAGTGTCTTTAAAGTGTCTTTCAGTTCAATGTTACTCGTGAGGGTCACATCACTGTTTGATCATTCACATAGGTCATGTGAGCCATGAGTAGACTATTTTTGCATAAGATGTAGTATTAAGGATTAGTTTGCTGCGCATAACAACTACTATTCATGCACGCCTGTTAACGAACTAAGACCTGGAATCATGCGGGTGTTTTCTTGTTTCTTCTTGGTCTTGACACATTCCTCTAATATAACATATTAAAAACATCGAAGTTTTTTCATTTTTCTTATTGATCAGGTTTATGAGTGTACCTGGCTGAGATACTGATTTAATTAATTTAAAGGCGTATGGGACATGAAGAGAATCGAGGTTGTTAAGCACAAGCTGGAACCATGATTACTTAAGGTGATATGAAACGGAAATTCCATCTGGACCAAAGATTTTAAGATATTATTTTGGGCAATTACTTCGCCAAAATATAATGGATCAAACCAAGCTTAAAAAAATGCCAATTCACACAATGTTATCACGAGAGTGAAGTTATTTTCTAATAAAACCACTCCTTCATGACCGACTGAGACAACGTACATCTTACATTGTTCAATTTGTTGTTTGGCTAATATGTTGGACATATTTCACCGGGTTCAAAAATATTTACCTGTTCAGGATACGTGAAAACTGATACGGTTTCCATTTGGCCATAGAGTTCAAAGCATTGTCAGAAGTTAATGAAATCTGAATGGCAGTTTGCTGAAGGAATATATGTATTATTTAACAACGTCAGAATAAAATTTGTTTGTTTTTGCACCCAAATTGCTTGTCAGCTTTGACCATAAGTGACCTTAAGATACTTTTGGAATACCTGCACTCCTTTATATTTCTTTGCAAACTTAATCAAAGGAGACTAATATGATTCTGTATCATTCGAGAGTACAGTCAATCATCATACATACATACAAATATACATACATGCATACATTCATACATACATACATGCATACATACATACATACATACATACATACATACATACATACATACATACATACATACATACATACGTACATACATTTCAGATTGTAAGATATCCGCTACTTGGGTAAAGTAGTGGATATATAATCTTACACTATCTTACCATTTCCACGAATTCATATTAGTTTGACTCATTACTTCATGAATGACCATTTTATTTCAACTTATTGGACCTTTCAGAAATGAACATACATAGATATGATTGGGCCAGAATACAACCTGTGACTATTTCAAAACGTTTTCATGAAAAGGAATTTTCTTTGGTGTTTGTGGAAGGTGTTTGCGCAAACCTCCTTCCTCATTTTTCCTGCAAGTTATACAAATAAATAATCATTTTTTCCACCATATTGCGGTCAAATTTATTCCACACATCGCACGGCAAGAGGCACGTGGAGGTTGTATAATAATGTCATATCATGCATACCAGTTACCTATGCTCACTCGCCTCCCCTTGCCATTCATTGGTTATGCAGAAAAGTTTTGTGCTCAGCCTCAATACATGTACAAGTATCATGTAAGAATGCCAGCTGGTGTATTTTGTGTGACTATCCAATTTAATATTCAAATAAAACCATGCAGAAGCTATACGTATCCACATCTCATTACTGTTATATACCTTATTCTCTAATTTGTATGGTAGTACATGTGGAGAGGTCTCAATTATTCCGCCATCAACCTGTGCTGTTTATATCACTATTATTTCTTCCACAGCTTACCTGGTATCAGATGTACGTCTACAGGCACAACTATCAGAATAAAAAAAGAAATAAACCTTTATGCAATATATTGACTAAAGGTTTAATGTTTGAACCTAGGGAGGCTGCTTGTGTTTCATTTGTTAAATATTTAGTTTTTTAGGGAATGCTACATGTACTGGCCTGGAGGAATCACTACTGGGGCTTGCATATTTTGATAAATTGTTGTATAGTTGGAAAATTCCAGTATCCATTTTTGGCCAAAATCTTTGATTTCTCAAAAAGATTCTTGATCATGTCCCAATATCATTAGTTATGCTTGTTGTGAAAATGAGATACGTCAGTTGTATCACATGAGGTCGTGGTCCGAGTTCAAAAAAACTGCCTGGTCCATTTCTTCTTGTATTGGTGTTATGTCTTAGCCTTGTAGTAACGTTTTTTGTGCTAAGCCTCTCTACGTATACAGTTATTATGTTAGAAGCCAGCTGGTGTATTTAGTTTGACTTTCAAATTTGACATTCAAATAAAAACCATGCAGAACCCATAAGTATCCCCCTCCCACTGCTATTTAATATCTTACTCGCTAATTTGTATGGTGGTACATGTGGAGAGGTCTCAATTATTCCGCCATCAACCTGTGCTGTTTATATCACTATTATTTCTTCCACAGCTTACCTGGTATCAGATGTACGTCTACAGGCACAACTATCAAAATAAAAAAGAAATAAACCTTTATGCAATACAATGACTTGAGGTCTAATGTTTGAACCTAGGGAGGCAGCTTTTTCCTTCAAGTTATACAAATAAATGATCATTTCTTTCTTTATATTGCAAGCAAACCCCCAACTCATATCGCGCAAAAAGACTTTGCGTATGACTTTCCAAATTTAAAGTAAAATTTAAAAAATCATGCAGAACCCATACACATCCACCTCTCATTGCTATTCTATATCTTACTCACTAATTTGTATGGTAGTACGTGTGGAGAGGTTGCAATTATTCTGTTTTTAACCTGTCTGATATGCCTATTAAGATAATTTCTGTTTATAAAATTACGGTTTGTTTCATATCCTACTTGGTATCAGAGGACTCTGGCACAACTACCACGATAATGAAGAAACAAAGCTGTCTGCATTGTTTTGGTTTAAGATTTATTGTCTGAACAAATGGAGGCAGTGTGTTTCATTTTGTTAGATATTTAGTTTTTGGGGGAATGCTACATGTACTAGCCTGGAGAAATTACCACTTGGGTTTGCATATTCAATGAATTGTTGTATAGTTGGAAAATTCCAATATCAATATCTGGCTATTTCTCAAAATCATTAAAGGTGCCCAAATGAGTCAGAAAAAAGAGCTGTCCATGCCAACCACTACCGATCCCACTCTATTATTTATAAACTAAATAACCTTTTCGACCATTTATCAAAGATTTAGACAGACTCGCTTTGATAACACTAGTTTAATGTCAGTTGGCGAGAGGATGTTTATTTCAATCCATTGTATCAACAGCCCCTGGTCCATTTCTTCTGGTATTGGTCTTATATATAGCCTTGTAGTAACGTACTTGCATGGATTTTCGTGATTTTCTCTCAGCATTTAGGGCAAGGAAATGAAGCAATACATTTTCTAATTTACCCAAAATGTTAGACCTCTTTCGACTGGTTCAATGAACAATTACCTGTTCATGAAAGATAAATTGAACATGGATATTGGAAGGATGACACCGAGCTGTACCCTGAACTGATGCAGGTTGGCATTCAGAAAAAATGTTTACGAAATCCTGAGGTCAGTTGGCTTTAGAAGGGTTAGTGTTATTCATTTTTTTTAAATGAAATGTTTGTTAAAGAAATAGTTTGCATAGGAATCTTACAATATTTTTTTAAACGTTTTTTCTTAATTACATTACTTGTCAGCTATGATATATATAATGTCCACTACTTGGCTATAGGAGTAAAAATAGAATCGTACAACCTCTTGCCATTTCCATTCAATCATATAAGATTTTTTGCACTCACTACTTCTGGAATAACCAGTTATTTTTCAACCTATAGGACCATTCAGAAATGGAGACACATAAATATGATCGAACTACACTAGAAATGCATATGTTTTCTATGTTAACAGTAATGAATTCAAAACGTTTTTATAAAGAGGAAAGTTTTTATTAAAGGCATCATCGCAGACCACTTTCCTCATTTTTCCTGCAAGTTATACAAATAAATATACTTTTTTCATATTGCACGAAAATCCCCTGCCCATATCACACAACAAGAGGCAGCAGGTGGATTAATAATGATGTCATATCTCTTTACACTCACTCTTCCCCGTCATCCATCGGTTATGCAGAATATTTCTATGCTTAACCTCTCTATATCTACAGTTATCACGTTCAAATGTCAGGCTGTGTATTTCAAATGACTTTCCAATTTGATATTCAAAAACGAAATCGTGCAAAACCCATACGCATCCACCTCTCATTGCTAAGTTATACTTACTCTCTAATTTGTATGGTAGTAGGTGTGGAGAGGTTGCAATTATTCCGTCATTAAACTGTCTGACACGCATATTAAGATGATTTCTGTTTATATTGTTTCACAGCTTACTTGGTATCAAAGGTACGTGGGCATAACTACCATGATTATAAAGAAATAAAGACATCTGCAATAAATTGGTTTTAGGTTTAATGTCTGAACAAAGCTTGTGTTTTATTTGTAGAATGTTTGGTTTTATTAGGAAATGCTACATGTTCGAGAAGAAGGGAATCACTTCTTGGGCGTGTACACTTCAGTGTATTGTTGTATAGTACCACAAATCGTATGACAGGTATCACAAAATCTCTCCTCAACTATGCTTCTAGGTTTTAAGAAGTTAAAGAGCTTTCAAACTCTTAACTACACGCCACTACAAAACATTTTTTCACACACTTTCATAACAGAATTATGTTAAACTAGAACCACAAACGTCATGCTTTTGATATTTCTCTTCAAATCTGTGGGGTAAAATAGGTACCACTTGTACCTCGCCCTTTTGGGTTCCTTTTCCTGTTTTTCCTTAAGAAACACCTATGTCAAGGTATTTCACCTGATAATTCACAGTAATGATTTTCTGATTTAATCTTTACGATCACCTTCTCTTTCTTACCCTGTAAACCCCTTCCTAATAACTTATTCTTGGTGTGATAGTTTACTGAGAACGTTTTTTCTATCACTTTATATTATGGTTGTCAAGGTGACACTACGTGACGTTTCATATGTTTGCTATCATTCTCTAAACTAGCCCCATTTCCTCAATATCTGTCAATAACCAAGGGAATAGCATATGTGAATCGCCTTTTCATAAACGGATATGATTAACTGAACCTTGAGTTCCGTAACAGGCAAGTCTCTCAGACTATCTCTAACCTCATTTGGTGGATTTTCCTGTTCTTCAGGCTGTCCTTTAGACGGTTGTTAAATGTTTAACTGGTAGATGGCAAGTCTTCTTCTCCCATTTTAACTTATTCGTTACTTCATATAGCAAGTCAAACTTCTCCCATGAGTACTTGGAATGGACTTTATATATTATTATAAACACACACACACACACACACACACACACACACACACACACATATATATATATATATATATATATATATATATATATATATATATATATATATATATATATATATATATATATATATATATATATATATATATGAATATATATATGTATATATATATATATATATATATATATATATATATATACATATATATATATATATATATATATATATATATATATATATATATATATATATATATATATATATATGTATATATATGTATATATATGTATATATATGTACATATATACATATATATATATATATATATATATATATATATATATATATATATATATATTTATATATATATATATATATATATATATATATATATATATATATATATATATATATATATATATATATATATATATATGCCGGACATGTGCTGATTAAAGTAGGCATGTCAGGTTGAGGCGTTGAATGATACCTGAGGTTGATATGATAAAAGAAAATGGAAATAATCTTTATAAAAAGATCACGATCAAAACTAAACAAAACTTATGGATAGACGCTACACAGCAACTAAACATTTCAAACACTATAGAAAGGGCAAATTAAGTGTCTTTTATATCGAACGCCTTAGCACAAACTCGATTTCCTCAATTTCCAATTTACAAGAGATAACGATTTGAAATGCAATAACCATCAATTTAGCTCCCACAGCTTAGCTATACCATTAAGGCAAACCGTGAATATAACGAAGTCAAATTCCAATAGTTGAAAATGGAGATAGTTGCATGAAGTGCTATTTTATCCCACATTTTGAAAATACACACATGAGGCTCAGTTTAGGAATAGTATTTCTTTCGCACTGAAGCAATCGTTCCGTAATCTAATGAAATATTAATCTTATCAACATTAAAATCAATTTACATTGAATGTGCATTGCAAAAAGCTCATATATAAATAAGCTCAAATAAGCTCATATATATATATATATATATATATATATATATATATATATATATATATATATATATATATATATATATATATATATATATATATATATATATATATATATATATTAATATATATATTTATATATATATATATATATATATATATATATATATATATATATATATATATATATATATATATATATATATATATATATATATATATATATATATATATATATATATATATATATTTATATACACATATATATATATATATATATATATATATATATATATATATATATATATATATATATATATATATATATATATATATATATATATATATATATATATATATATATACAAAGAAGGTTTTACATGATTGGATACCTTGCTTGTAATGATTAGTGTATATGTGAATAGGAAACAAGTTAGTAAAGATAGACACATAAAGAGAGTACAACCTAAAGGAAAGAACTCACATACAAAGAGATGTATCCTAGAAGTACAAAGTAAAAATATGCCACAAATATGCTACCAGCAAAAACGAAATTACAAGAAAAAGAACAGCCAGCAATTACCTGATCAACACAAAACAATGCTACAGCATACAGTGTATTTGTGCAATGGAAGAGCCACCAAATCCAATGACACTATTAATAGACTGTGAAGGACTAGGAAGCCTCTCACTAAATGATACAATAACTATATATTTCCATACGTTTTTCCCATCCTGTGGTGGTACATTTTTATTGCTGCTCGTTGACACTTGTTACGGACCAATCAGGATTGTTTTTATTGGAATGAGGTTCGCCTCTGATGATACCTTTGATCTTGTTGGCTACCTGCGCATCATTCATCTTTATTGTATCAATGTGACAGCCTGTGTTATGGAAACCTGTATTTAAGGCCGTGTTTGTACGATTGGGGCACAGACTTTTGTCATTTTCTCCACCATGGTCGAGAGAAGAGCAATTGGCATTCTTCAGGCGCTGATCTGCATCTTGGCAGCAACTGCAGGTAAGATGAAACGTTTGTTTGTATATATACATATTAGAAGGGTTTATCAGAGTATGTAGGGTAGTTTTGAGATGATTAAATATGCATATTTTATTCCTCTTTTCTTCATTATGGGAGCAACTGTGGTTTTCTAGACCACCACTGACAAGAGTAAGAGACCAAATATTACAAATTATAACAAAGGTTTACGCGAAAGCAGGAATGATATTTAGTTATTTTTATGAATCTCTCAGGTGGGCATGCTCAGAATTTGGCATATTTTACATTTTGCAATCGCACTTTTCATTATATTGGCAAAATTGGAAATATGGGATATCCTTCCCTCAGTGTTGATCTTTCTTCCACATTGGTGCAATGTTTTGACCGCTACCTCTATCTGCATTTTAGAAAGCGGTTGGAATTTGTAATAAATGCATGCCATTTATAGAAATGGCCCTGGCTCTCAGTCAAAAGGTATCATATTTGGCTCGTTCAGAGACGTGTAGCTAGTATACCAACATAGGACCATGTAGTGAAAATTATAAAAGTAAATTTTTATGGTATTGATTCTAACTAAAACTTTAACTTGTCCTCTTTAAGATACATCAAAAATGACATTACTCCCACCTTCCATGAGTTTGAGTTACACATGATTCACGCATCTCCATGAGGTTTGTTAGAATATCTCACTTTTTACTGGAAAACATTGAAACTTTTGTGAAAAAAAATGTTTCAATCTGTTTATGCAATGGAGGCTCAAACACACAAGTACAAGAATTTTTTAAGTGCACACTCAATGTAAATTGATCTTAATGTGGATAAGATTAAAATTTTATTAGATATCGGAACAATTGCTTGCGTACCGTAATTTGCGTGTATGAGACGCACGCACATATAAGAAGCACCCCTTGTTCAGGCCTTTAAAACAATAGATGTGTAGACCATAGCTTTGTGTATAGTGTGCGCCCCCTTTTCAGAAATATTGTCAACAGCCTCAAGTTGTATTAGTTTATACTGAAATCGTGGAAAATAGGTATTGTCCACGGATACCCGGCTGGGAACTTACCTGTCTCAGTTTCTGCAACGGTCTCTCTCGGCTCGGCCAGGGTATCAGCGAGTTGTTAATCAATCAGTAGTATATATATAGGGTAAGGGGGTAATTAGCAATTACTTAACGTGAGAGGGCGGACAAGGGATCTACACTTCACATACACAGGGATTATAATATACCACTGTTTAATATATGATAACAATTCCAAAATGCATTCCCGACACTCTGAATGTGTAAATGTGGTAAAACGTGCGTGTATATATATATATATATATATATATATATATATATATATATATATATATATATATATATATATATATATATATATATATATATATATATATATATATATATATATATATATATATATATATATATACATATATGTGTGTGTGTGTGTAAATACTCATCTAAATATCTTTGCTTTCTTGA
>OZ012701.1:19547344-19577344 GCA_963942565.1 Maea johnstoni | reverse complement strand
ATATATTATATGCTGTCTGACGACGATAGGGCTTTGCCAGTGTATCCTTTTGTTGGTGGTCTTGGTGTATCATTTTACTAGTGCTATCAAATTGGTAGTATTGTTAATATGCTGGTTTCTATCATTTTTCTGTTACTTCTGGATAGTAACAGAACACTCTTTATTTATTTGGTGACCCAGCATCTTCAAAACGTGCCGGATTATCTCAAAGAAGACATTGAAAAGAAATATTGATATCAAAAGGGATTATTTGAAACAGGTTCATAGGTAAATGTAAGATGAACATTAACGCTGGCGGGTAAAGAAGGCATCACGGTCCTAGTGGACTGGCCTTTTATACACAAAATACTTAATCTATGCAGTTTTGGTGAAAGAAAACGCTATCATGGATTAGGGGCCCTAGTTCGAGGTCAGTTATACGTCAAAATGGTTTTACCTCAGATCGTGTATATTTGGCGAGAGGGTGAAGGGTCCCTGTCTTAGCACGTATCTTCATATCATAAGCTGAACTACTGTAGAACACAAAATGTTAGCGTCTGTTTATATATAGCGTACATAGCGTGTGGTTCCGCTTCGCCATATATAAAAACGCTGTACTTTTTTCTTACTGTACTGGCGCTGTCAGCGGCGGCTACCATCGATAACATAAACATACGCTATGATGCGAAAATTCTCCAATTCGCTATATTTGGGACACACGTCATATATGTGTTCTACAGTATTCGGTATAGTTATTCCAGAAAATAAACAGAATAAAGAGTTTCACAATTTGCTAACAGCCCCACCCTACTGCTGAAGTATAATCATAAAAACCTTCATAGAGTTAATGAATGTTAATACTGAATATTAAAACTATCCATCAAGGTTTCTAGATTGATAGTGAATGTTGATAAAACTAAGGTGATAATGCTTTGAGGGAAGGGGGGCAACAGGATAATATATGAAGGGAAAGATGGTTTTGAATGGACAGATGAGTTTGCATTAATGGGAATCACAATCAATGTAAAAATATAAGAAGATATTAGAGATGAGAACTCAGTACTAAAACTTCAAAAAAAAATTAAAATTCTTAGACAATGGAATGTAAGGAAGCTGATATTGAATGGGAAATACCTGGTTTAAAAAGTTTGATCTCTTGTATGATAAGTCACATCATATTGTGACAAGGTTCAATAGGGCAAGGTTTAATAGTATCAAAATGCTTGCTACATATCAATTTTCATCACTTAAAGATTAAACCCAGTGTAGATATATAGATTTAAAAGTTTAAGGTGTAAAAATATATGGTCAACTAAGGTCAAGATGTCAAAAAGCGTATTTGAAACAGATATCTCAATGTTGTAGTTAGACTTTGGTAAGAAAAAAAGCCAGGGTCTTTGTTTACATGAAGGAATATTTTGAAATCATGAGGCGCAAGAACAGAGTTAGTTTACAGCTACATTAGCAATACCAGATGGAATAAGTTGCTTTTGAGTGTATTTCAAGTTCAAGAAATAGAAATTTTCATTTTTACCTAGGAGTGAACACTATTGATGTTTTCATGTGAAATAAAATATGCTGAAAAAATAAGATAGGAGATTAACTTAAAGGGGAAACTAAGATTAAATTGTCAAATCAGTTTTTATGACTTATTGAAGCAAATGCCATAATATTGAAATTATGAAACATCAAAACTGGACTGATATTTCTACTGACAGGAATAATTGGCAATTTTTAGAATTCAAGGACAACCAATTTATGAAACTAGTCATTAAATTGTTGCCTTTAAATTTTAGAAATTGCCAATTATTCCTGTCGGTAGAAATATCAGTCCACTTTTGATGGTTCATAATTTCAATATAAAGATAACGTTGATTGTATATCTCAGGGTTACAAACTAGTATTAATGTCAGGATATATTCAGTCTGTGATACTAAGACAAGTCCTGATAACCTCTGGATGAAAATAAGGTAGAACCCCACAGATCATTGGCCCTTTTTTGTAATAATCAAATCTACTCATAATAATCAAATCTACGCCTAAAAATCAAATCTTCTGTACCCATCTAGACCATCACGTAGCATACTGAGAGACCAAGTATTACAGAATCTGATTTTGTATTGGTTGATTTCTATGATGTGGCTAAGGTTTTTGATACTGTGTGGACACAGGTTCTCTTCTTCCAATTATATCAATTTGGGATAACAGTAAAACATGGCATATTTTATACCGGTGCTATATAAATTATCACTTTCAAGCTAGAATGCAAGGTTATGTTTCTCAGTCTCATGCTTTAGAGTGTGGAATTCATCAAAGAGGTTTCTTATTGTTAGTTAGATATAATGATTTTATTAATTCTTTTCTCGTTTCATTGAAACAATCAGGGTCCTGTTGTAAGGTTTATCTTACACAAGTACACCCGTGGGTTACACGGATGACGTAGCAGCATGTTACCTTTTCAAATACAACATGGATAGAGCTATGGATATTGTTCATAACCACGGTCGTACTTGACGCTAAAATTTCAATGCTAAGAAAAACGGTATTTTGGTCTTCGGTGAGAGAAAGTGCAAAGTAGCTCAGAATGCGGTCTATAGAGATTTCCAACTTGACCCGAATCGTGTACTTGAGAGAGGCATGTTCAACCACGTGGGTATTCGGGTGTCTGTTTACATATATGATATATCAGGTCTCAAATAAAGGTTATCTAAGGCCAGAAGGACATTAAACGCTGTCTAGGGGCTAGACATTAGAAATAGTGGCCTCACCATTGCCACTTGCAACGTAATTGTCTGGTTTGTTGTAGTACCAATCGCTCCCTATGGCTGTGTGTTGCAGGTCCTAACCAATAAGCACATCACATTTCTAGAGCTCCAAGAGAAAGCCTCAACCCCTGGTTTTGATTAGGATCCAGCAAAGAGATATAAGATTTACATGCTGCTCCACAGTCTAGCTTAGAACGAACAGGGGCCCTATACAGCCATGAAGGAACTGTGCGATCCCCACCCCAGTCGGTATTGGAAACTACTCTCAACAACTTCAAAGCCTTGACACATTTAGTGCCGAATGCTCTTTATGGTTGTGAGTTGCAGGTCCTTACCAACATCTGCAATAATCTCAAATCTTTGCTGGGAAAGGTTTTCCCCAAAGGTCACCAAGTGTTTCTGCCTTTATGGTACGTCCTGGATAGATGAGACTCGAAAGAGTTGTCCAAGTGAAAAGAAATACTTTTCATTAGAACTGTGATGATCATGGATGATATGGAAGTGATGAAAACATTTTGGTAGGACTGTAGCAGCCATGTGATCTGCAGATGTTAACAATGCGAGCTCGAACTTCAGTCCAGATTTTGACATGCTTAATACTACAATTGCTTTTGGTATTTATGACGAAGTATTCCATATGGTTGCACTTGTTATTACTTTTCCAAACAATATTGGCGAGATATGATCTTGAGACGTGCCTGGGTATTGGACGACGTCTATTGGGCAGTGCAAATAGGATGTCATAGGAACCTTGATATGGTTAACACAGTCTGTACTACTCCCAGATACCTCTGCTGGTGGCAGATCTCAGATTTGCATCAAGGCTTAATGGGAATATATGAGGTTATGGCTAAACTCGTTAGTCATGCTAGTAGGCTAAGATGTGATGATCCTAGACCAAAGGCAACTACAAGAATATATAGGATGTGTACTTTGTGAGATCTTTTTGAGGATGATGATGTTAGTCACTAAATTATGAAGTGTCCTGCTCTTCAAATTGAGCGTAAGAGATTGTTTGATTAGATTAGTAGTGTAAAAGACAGCTTTGGCTGCATCTTTCCTGACAATCAGTTAATTTCTTTGCCTACTAGGGTCATTTAGACAAGAATATCTCAATTATAGCATGGATGCGATTTCGATCATTGTTGCTGGGAACATAAACTGGATGTATCACAAAAGCATTAAACTAAGAGAGATTGTAGGGTAAATTAACCGTAACATTCTTAAAACAATGACTATGGACCTGACAACTTCCTGGTCTGTATAGTACGATTTAGGGTATCATTTGCCTAGGTCACATTGGGGGGAGATAATCGTACGACTCTAAACTTTAAAGAAATCTCAGAGTCATGCAATTATTGCACTATAGTTGCATGAGATTATGGACCTAAAAGGCCTGTTTTCAATCATAGCCAATTTGCGAATTGATTCGCGAATTGTCTGCGATTCTGTAGAATCTCCAATAGGTGCGATAACTGCACAAAAGTCGTGCAACTGTTGTGCAATTGCCTCTGGGGTTTGCAAGAGTCGTGCAACTGAAATCAATGAAAAAGAATCCCCCTATATATACTTATACTGTATACCGTGTTATTATTGCGGCAGTTGAATTAATGCGTACTTTCCGCACACATAGAGTCCGCATTTATTAAACTGCGCACTATTATTTGTATATTGGATCCCTATGCTGATAGCTAGCTTGCCATTCAACATAAAAACCCTTCGCGGCCTCTGCTAGTACTGAGTTCAATTACGATGTAGACAATTTGCACACTCGAGAGTGGTCAAACATGTCGGTTAGCACTAATCAGACTTACTGATTGCAACCAAGATAACACTGTTCGTGGCTGGTGACGAAATAAATATTGCACTTTCCTATAATACTGGCAGCATCTGGCATTCCTAAGGGGATGGCCGGCTTGAATATAGCAGCACCACTCTTCCCAAAAGTCGGGTAGGTTGCATACCTTTTGCCCCCTCGCACAGCTTGAGCAGGAGGTTATCGATGCGCAGTTATCTGCTGAGCGCATTAGTTAATACGCGCAATATTAATACGGTATACAGTATATAGTTGCACCACGATTGCACATTATAGCGCATAGCTATGAAAATACCTGGCCTTGGAAAACACACTATATGTTCAGTGAGATGCTGTTTCTTAGACTTCAAAGTGGTCCCGGTTCACAGCAGTGAGCCGGGACCAAATTCAGGATGAGGCTCCTGAGCTGGGATCAAATCCAGGCTCATCGACCATTAGAAAACATGATTTTTGTGTCATTTCCACAAAGTTGTAGGATAGTTTTTTATCACTTAAATGCGCTATAATAGCCATTAAAATCTGCCACTGAGCATTGGTGCAGATTTATAGCCTCGCCGAGGGTGTTTGTTGCAAAGCTTCGGGCTTGGCGGCCTCAGCTTTGGCAACAAACGCCTATGTCTTGGCTATAACTCTGCACCAATGCTCAGCGGCAGATCTTAATTCCTATAATAATTGTGCAATTGTCGTGCAATAGTTGTACCACAATCGCTTCATGGTGAGATAACTTTCTCATGCAAGCAGTCCTACAACTGTGAGCAATGCGACCACTACATTTAATTTATGATAAATAGCATGCAACTCCGTGCAACTCCATTTTGGAGAAAATTCTCATTCGATTTCGGAGTCGTACGAATATCTCCAACCAATATGACCTAGGCAATATGGAAATAACTCTACCTTTTGCTTATGTTAGAACTTCTCTCTCTTCGTTTTGTTATTTTGTTTTATTGCTTATGTGAAATATATATCTTCATTATGATGCTATGTATACTAGAATATGTTTGTGATGAGAATCACAAGTCAATAAAGATACATATATACAGACATTGAATTCCCCAAATTTCTTTAGAAATTGACAGAGTTATACAGAGGGAAATGTACCTTAAGTTCTTTGAGTATAGTGTAAGCCTTTAGATAACAAATGTCCCTTCAAACCTTTTGAAGTCACTTTGAAGTTGTTTGATAAAAATGTTAGGCATATGAAAAGCTAGCCAGAAGATGATGAATTAAATTAAACAAGTAGGAATCACGAATTTCATGAATTTGCAAAAATAAGTTAGGTATGTATCTGTCAGGTGTTCTATTGGACAATTGGTATACATAATTGTAACGTTTAAATAGCATTATCTGAAATGATTATACCTAATTTTGGTGTATACACGTTTTGTCATCTATTCCATTAATTCCAAGCTCATAACCAACCTCTCTGATTGTTACATATTCTAACCTTCATTTGACCTCTAGCCCATGCGACAGAGAATATGTGAATTATATTTACATACCTTAATCCATTTTGGAACACAAGCATATTCCACTACCTAATTTGGTCAATTTAAAAGTCCCACTTTAGGATTCGGTTCATTTTGAGCTGACAGTCATGCTAACAGTCATCTGTGCCTATTTTATGTGCTTTCATGAAAAGTGCTGGCCTCTTGGCTCTTTTAATAAGCAGCTAAATAAACCGATTGAAAAATTGTTTAAATAGAAATTCCTTTATCCTCTGTCAGAGAATCAACTTATATAACCTATCAAAAGAGGAATTTGTGAATAAGCGGATATCTTCTGAGTTGAGATATTCAAAGACATGCGCCAGAGCTGACGTTGACCTTCAATAACCTTTTAACCACAACAGTAACTGTCATACAGGAAATTATACGTAGAATTTAGAGATAACAATAAGGGAAATTGCAGCTTCTCTTCCTCAATGATTACTTGAAATGATACAAGAGGATGATAATTATTATTTACCATGGGTACCCAATATCCAAATTTATGATAGACACCACAAGGGCTGTTGAATTTTTTAAATTATGAATGTAAAAAGATATATATTATAGTGTGAGAACTGTTGCATGATTTTGTATCTTACATTATTTTAAAGATATGACAAAATTATCATTGCTCAAAGTATTCTTTGTGATATCACCTATATTAATACCAGTTATGCCTTGTGTTCTCTTAGATAAATTTCATCTGATTTTATTGAATACTTTTGTATAATAGAAGATAAATACACTGCTGTTTGAAGTTGGGTTAATAGCTATTCTTGTTAAACACTTTCCCTCATATAAGTATTTTCTCAAGGTTTTTTCTTGTAAGTACAACATCACGCAGATGTACTTTTTTGACTGATACACGCCGCGTGAATATGTATGTGTCCTATTTAGATATGGTGGTGAGCAGGATATGCATTATTTCCATTTTCCTCGTTTTGAGATAGTAACATCTAAGGATATTTCTATTTTCTCATCTGTCACATACTTAACACGTTCCATTCAAATCTTTATTTTTAGCTTGAAATATCTTTCCTAAATATGTCAGCAAACGATGAAATCATTACAAACCACTAATTAAACACTACACTTAAGGGACTACCCAGTGCCTGTGCTAACTGAAAGGGGTCATGGTCTGAGGGGATATTTAGTCATTACAAACTGTGGCCTAGGTGAATATCCGCTCCTCCAGGCTGTTAAATGGGTAAGGCCTATAAATCTTTGCTGACCTCCATATTCACAAGATTATAAAAAGTTTGTACAAATAGTATTAAGCAGCTTTCCATGCATTGTATGACTTCCCAATTTTCAGAACAAAGATTGGTAATAAATTTCATTGACTAGAAAACTACAGTAGGAAGACCAAAAAATCCTCTTAAATTTCATAAATACTTTAATTATTCGCACGTTTGAACATGATAGTCTGAGTCTTTGACCTCTAAATAGATACAAAGAAACTTATTATTATCTGGAATTATTGTAATCGAACTCTGTAATTAATTTCATGATACCAAATATTCCTTTTAAGCGAATGAGCATCACTCAATTGACCAAAATACAACTGCCGTATACAGATCTTTGCTTCGAAATCGAATATGCTTCATTTGACCTCTTGACCCTGGTTTGACATTCAATTTCTCCTTGAATTCCAATGATATTTTATGTTATCTTTAACCTTACATGGCAAACATAAATGGGCAAGTCAAAAGGCGTATTTGCCCGATTGAAAATTAAAGCGGTTATACCATAAGATATTATTCTCTTCTGGCAACTTTCTGCTGCTTCATTAATCATGAGGTGCACCTATACTCAGACATTTTGGTATTTTGGTGCCTAAATATTCAAGATTGGCACAGGCTTTGTCCTGAAATAACCTAAAAAGGCAAGATTGTCGTATTTCAAGGATATTCCTCACCTAAAAATAGTTGAAATACATAATTTTCAACATTTTCTATACAAAGATTCAAGAACGCAAAAATAATTTTTGGTTCTTGTGCCAAAAAAACTAATTGCACAGGGCTTCAGGGTATAAAGATATATCTATCTCCAATTCTTTTACTGCAGGAGGACAGGCATACATGTATTTTTTTAAAGATGCTGGTAATTAATAGAGTAACTGAATTTTACAGAAAATCATTTCTATTTAATGACATTTTTCCTTTTTTTCTCAGGGTCTGGGGTAGGGGTACTAAGCCACGTATATATTCAAAATGAGTAATGATACAGTATCAATTATGGTCTTAAAATACATCTGAGGCATGCAGCTTATTTTTAAGTATTTTCAATGTTTAATGTGTGTTTCATTTCTAGCTGTCAGGAGAACCATTTCTAAAAATCATCTTGAAAACATACCTACATTGTATAAATATCCAACTGCATATCCCGTAATATCTAGGATTTGGACAATCTTTCATTTTTTATCTATTCATATCATTCATATTCGTCTGTTGAAGCAGAGAATGAAATGTTACACTGTTGGGCCAAATGGGCCCAATTTGAGAAGTTGAGAGCATATATGGGCATATCTTTGTAAAGAATTTTCATATTCTCATCATTTTTGGCCAGATAATAGCGAATGGGGATACAAAATATTTAATAAACTCAATTGACCTTGATTAACCTTGGATGACCTTGAAATGGCATTAGAAAACATCTTTTTCTCAGCATGTCCCTCTTTCAATCACATTTTCTCCCCAAAATTGGGTGAAAATGAAAAATCTGCTCTCATACGAATTTGAGCAAGGCACTAAAGAAAACATTTGCAAAAGAATCGGTACAAAAAGTACAAAATTGAATTTTTTTTGTGAAGGTCAAAAATTAACATATTCATTTTCTCTTCTACTGCAAGACATGTACGCCCTACCAAGATGACAATCACATAACTAATTAGAGTTTAAAGAGCAGATATCGTTTAGAAAAAAGACCATCCCGATATATCCCGTGACGTGCACTGTCTGTTTTCCTTGGAAACTGGCGTCATATCCTCTACGTGACACTGCCTACCGGCACGCGCACCATTGTTAGGTCAGTTGTTTTGAGCAGCTGAAGATCGTCCGTGTTTAACGTAAGACAGCTAGAAAAGGTCTGTCTATAATGCATCCATAAGCACATTTAGAAAAAGAGAAACATTTCACTTTTGGTGTCACCATTAAGGAAAACTTTTATGGTACGTATTTTGGCTTTATGTTTCGCTATGTTTATCATGAATTTCGACGTATTTAGTGCAGCCTATACAGTATCGTGAACGGCTAGCCTGCTCCAGGCTAGCCGTTGACTTATTACTAGCCTGTGGTAAGCTTGCTGTTAGCTAGATAACCCATATTCCAACTTTCGTGAAATAGTCCCCTGGTTGTCTTACAAATGTGTGACATTGTTAAGGGCTGCTGTTTATAACTTAAGCAATTGATACAGGGGTTTTCCAGTTGTGGGTGTACCTCTCGTCAATACAAATCAGCAAGCTGTCGAAGGAGAACTTATCCTTGAAAAATAGCTAGCAAATAATTTCTTTCATTGTGCATTTTGATCTTGTCTGATTACTAAAAAACATTCGTAAATATAAATTGACATTATAAAGATATTTGAGGTTTGGCTTTTTGGACTATATTAGCTATCATCATTCTTGAGGAAATCATATTTTCAGATTAATCACATTGCTTTTATCAACCGTGTTATCTTGTTTTACGTTTTGACTCAAGTATCATTAACCTAACATAAAGAATGCATCAAAACCCCAAATAGAATTGACTCTTTGCTCCATGCAATAACAAATATAAAAAAGATGAACATCAATTACAGCATTATAGAATACTAACTTATCATGGTGTATGTTGTATTTTTTAGGTTGTGTCAAAGGCACCCCCTACAAGAGCGTGGGTTGCTGGACGTATATTAGGACCGCTTGGACCAAAGAATTCGACTCTGACATATTGGATGGCAACTATAAAGATCGTACTGACCCGATACGTAAATGTTATGAAGCTATGAAAGCTTCATCCACTCGCTTTTCAATTTATGATGGTGGCATGTGTCTTAAGCCGAGCTGGAGTCCGTATTTTAACCGCGGAATGTCCTCATCCTGTGGCACTAATGGAACAGGTAGTCCAAGTGCAATTAATGTCTACATCATGATAGGTAAGTACTATGAACACATAATAGATATAAAATATTGAGCACGATTTTGAGACGCTCTCTCTCTCTCTCTCTCTCTCTCTCTCTCTCTCTCTCTCTCTCTCTCTCCCTTGGAAAGGGAAATATGTGCTCTTCCTGAGTGCCCTTTCTTCAAGTGTGAAATTACTCGGGGAAAGAACAATATTATGCACAAAAAGTCCACCTCAATTACAGTAGATCATCTCTAAGGACTTTTGGGCTATATCCTGTTGCCAAACTTACCATGTTCACTAAAGGAACAGGCATCGTAAGTCTTCATATTCCCTTTGAAATTGGTCTTTGACAAAGGGCTGTTTTCGGATTGGTCAATTCAAACGATACTCTGTCAGACTGACAATGTCCCAAGGTTTGGACATACCATTTTCAGAGAGTCCCTTATCCCTTTGGAAAATTTCTATTTTGAGTTAAGGTTAATGAATCAACTTATTCAGGATTTGGGTTTATGCTGTCTCAGGTAGGTGGCACACGTACGGTATGCCAAAATGATATTAATTCCACCCACATAATATTATGCAACTTTTAAAATATGGTGCAACTTATAAAAATATATCATGCAACTCAGGAAGGGTGTATGTATAATGAACTCAGAAGAGTTATGGGTGTTGTGACCAGGGCATGCACTTGTAGCATGCACTTTCAAACTACAGCCATGGATTTAAATGATGATCATCATACTACATATATATATATATATATATATATATGTATATATATATACATATATATATATATATATATATATATATATATATATATATATATATATATATATATATATATATATATATATTGATTAGCACACGCTAGCCTTAACAACCACAAACACCCACGAAGTTTGCAGAGTCACCTACTGGTGAAACTAGGTCAACAAGGCAGACGACTAGTATTTTATCCAAAATCTCTGTTTGTAATTTTTTCCCCTTCTGTTTTATATTCTTTTTGGTATAATAAAACAAATATGAAATCCCTGTGTGGTGTGCACCAGGAAAAACTTCCCCTCGGGGATGCCATATTTGTTTGATATAGACCATCAACATCTTTCACTGACTTTTCTCCATATATTGCTTTTGAACATCATAGCTTGAAAGGGTGCTATATCAAATATCATTATTATTATTATTATTATAATTATTATTATAATTATTATTATTATTATTATTATTATTATTATTATTATTATTATTATTATTATTATTATTATCATCATCCCTTTTCTTTGCAGACATGGTGTTGGCCAAGCTCTAACTGAATTTGAAACAGTGTCAGATATAACGTACCTTACATGAGAGCTTCATATTTTTACTTATGATTTTTCTAAAAATTGGCCCAGCACAAAGGGCTGAAACACAATTTTCCAATTGATTTTCACCTTGCTATTTTGAAATTAGACCCCTTCTCTGATCCCTAACTGTGAGTATAGCAACATCTTGGGCAAAATGGTGTAACTAACAAACATCTTGATCCCCTCACTTGTGCTGCCAACCTAATCAGTTGATAATTAAGTAGTATTTAAAGATGATTCTGTTTTTTCGCTCATTCAATGAGATAAATACAGGAGAGACTTCACATGTAGTTGCATGTATACCATACGAGACATGTGTCCGTTACGCTTATGGGAGAACAGGCAAGTTAAAATTCACAAGCAGCAAATTCGTACATTGAAAATCACTATTACGAATACATTAATTGTATGATGTCAAAAATATATTCATATACAGGTGATTTATAGAATCAATTATAGGAGCCATATAAACGAATTAAGGAGTATATGAAATAATTGAAGTACATCCTAGGTTCTGAATTTTTCAGATGATTCATACGAAACAAAGCTTGAGGGCGCATTTTCTTTTGGCTGCTGGAAATTTGCAGATCTGCGATCGTTGGAAGGATACTTAGACGGCAACTTCAAAAATCGTTCTGATGCAGTTCATAAATGCTTCGATGCAGCAAGAAAGGAAGAACATGCAGTGGTTGCGGTTTCGAATGGTGGTTCATGCCAGGTAACAACTGTGTCTCGAGCCATCCAGTATATGAAAAGGGGGCGTTCAGAAAAATGTGCAAAGGATGGTAAAGGTGGTCCAGATGCAAGTCAAATTTATAGAATGATGGGTTAGTGAATTGTATATAATATAGAATATCTTTATCTGTCTATCTATCTTTCTATCCATCTATCTATCTATCTATTTTTATGTGTGTGTACGTGTACGTATGTGTACTGACCTGTGGACAACAGGAAACGGTTTGTCCAGGGTTCCTCCGCCTGACGGCTTTGACTATTATGGCTAGCTGCCTTGTAATTAGGTTGCTTGATGGTGCTGTCCTCTCATAACAATTGTTTTCCAAAACTGGTTCTGGGAACAGTAATTGAAGCAGCAGATTCCTGTTCATATTCCACTGAGCAACTATGCTACATAGCTACAGTATCCCATTGATAAAACTTTCTATTTTCTTCCTTCTCAAAATACTTCCCATCATGATGGTGCATTTCAACACGGTTGTATTACCTTCAGAAGCAGCTGAACTGCCCAGTGGTCAGAATCTGAAGGGACCCTCCTTAATTTTAAATGCAAGACCTCATTACTTCCCTAAACCATAAACAGCCTGGCTTATTTGCAAAAAAATAATAATATCAGGATGTTTCATTAGTTTTTCCTTTGCTATACTAAGATTTAAAGATTGCCTGTCTTACATCTCAAAGAACAGACAAAGGCTAGACAAGAATTGCATAATTTTTTAACACTATTAGTTCCGTATCAAACACTCGTGTTGAACTTTCATTGATGGAATACAAAAGCATATAGAGGGGAAGGGCAGAGGTGGAAAATGTGCTGATACACACCTAGAGCCTCATATAGCACGCATGAGAGATCAGAAAGTGGTGGTGTATGATTCCATTGTATAACCTTCACAGCTTGAAATCCATGCGCCACTTTTATTTAATGAACATCTTTTAAATGTTTTAAAATAAGACATGAGATGAGGTAAGGTGCTAGACTTAATAGTAAGAACCAAAACTTGGAAGCATCCAGATTGAAATATTTATTTCATCGGTTCATCTTACCTCTTTAAATGTAACATCGTAATTTTAAGGGGAAATAATCAACAACTTTCCCTAAAATGTCTTGTAAAATCCTTCTCAATTTTCAAGTTATTGCCAATATTATCAAAAATCAAGACGGCTACTGAAGAGTAACGCTGATGCATTCATGGGTTAAGCTAAATCTTAATGGTTAACTATTACATCATCATTTTCCTTATGCTCCTTATACTTCCGCATACTTGAATACAAACAAATGCGTTTATTTCTGATAATTTTGATACTCAGAGTTTAAGACCAATTTAAGGTATCAAACATGTTAGGAACAACTTGTAATGTTCTTTGTGTATGTGCTTTAATTTTGCGTGTAGATACATTGTGTGAGAACAAATTCCGTTCTTAACTATATTGTGTTCACATTTTGCATAATAAGGTTGCTTATTGGGTTAAGATCTTTGACTGGTTTTCCTTCAACACTGCTTTCATTTGACAATTCAGCCTATGCAAAGTATACAATGTATGGAAAACCTTCTGATGAGAAATATATTAAGCACCAAAAAAAGTACCATCCCAGACGGATGTAAAACTTTAGGGGTAAAAAACTGATAAACATGCATAGTATTTTCAAACGAAGCTCCTATCGACAATTATTGACATGGGACCTTTACATGTTAATTCTAAGATCAATATCAAAACCAACTGATTCAACAATTCGTATGGCAAACAAGGCATCGCATTTTATCATTATTTCTTTTTGATTACATAAATATCAAGTCAGTCAGAAAATATAGAAAATGCATAGTGTTGTGTGTTTGCATTGATGATATGAGACAGTCTTAGACATTTCATAGCTATATACTTACCTTTAGAAAGTCATTCTATGGGCATGTGCGTTGTTATTTCTATTATGATTATATTCGGAACTATTCTCTCGCCAGCAAGATATGATCGAGACTGTAAGAGTACTTTTGGCTGCTGTAAGAATAAATGGTTAATTAAGATCTGATTAATGGCCAAAGCAAATAATGTTTTATTTTTCAAGATCAAATGCTGGACCAACCATCCACAACATTGGGATGCATAGAAATGGAAGTAATTGAAGGAGGATTATTACTTGTATCATGATTAACATTTCATCTTCAATCTTATTTGAAGCTTTTCTTTCGAAAGCAAGATATAATTGATATTGTGAGGGTCATTTTGCCAATTGCAAGAATTATGGGTTAATTAGGTCTGATGGAATGCCAAAACAAATATTTTTTTATCTTTAAGATGTCACTGAAATGTTCCCTTTCATACCCTTGGGATGCTGGAAAAAAGTACAGTTGCCTTCACTGGAGGGAATAGCCAGCCAACTAGACGGCAACTATACAATGCGCACTGATGCCATTTACAAATGCTATAAAGCTACCAGAGAGAGAGGTTGGCGCGTATTTGCAGTTACAGATGGAGGCCAATGTAGAAGTTCTGCAAATGCTACTGATGTTTACAAAGAAAATGGTATGAGTAGCAATTGTGCCAACACACAAGAAGGCAAAGGAGATTCAGGCAACAGCAATGTGTATTTTGCAAGTGGTGAGTGATAAGATAATTAAGATGATAACTCAATAGTTGACACTATGCCCTTACCACCTCTAACGTTCAGACACGCAATAGTAGTAAGTCAGTAGACAGATATTGCTGGTCCATATAGTCGAATCTATGTAGTAAATCAAAATTATGTAATTAAATTTTTCAAAGACTAGATTCAACGTCGCTCCCTAGTGGATGGTGTTAAGATGGTCTTGTTTTGATTTCTTTGAGTAAAACCTTTGTATGTTGTTTTTTAAAGGCTTTATCCTGCCTAAACCCTACTATGGTATCGGATGCATTAAAGGGGGTACAGTGCCAAAGTTAGAAGTGAATGCCAAGCAATTGGATGGTACGGAACCAAGGCGCAAATGCTATGAAGCAGCAAACAAGAGAGGCTGGTCGCTTTTCACAGTTTCAAACGATGGAGCATGCAATAGTGGTCCAGATGCAATCTATACGTATCTATCAAAAGAGAAAGCTTACTGTAACAATAGGCCGGGTGACAATGGGGTTAAAGCATTTGTCATACATGGTAAGCAAATGGTATCATACCTAGTGGTACACATCACTGTACTGTGGTAATTTAGTTCATTATAGCCAAAACCTGAGACATTGCTCTTCCGTTTTCATAAAAGCTATTTGGAGTTACAGCCATGTCAATTTGAGCATAAACGATGGGAATTTCACACAAAGCCTATGTAAAATGTTTGCATTTTAATTCTCACTCAAACAAAATATATCAAGAAAAGGGTTTGAACTTTATAGTATTGATTCTACGAGTTATTTTTCTGACTAACTAATTGTATTATGGTTGTCCATTCAAAGCTCATTGGACTGCAACATGTAGATAAATTATTTTTTGACAGATACCCTGAACTAATGATCCCTAGAAATACCCATATGATTGTACGTTCTTACATAAGCTACATTCTGATTATCAGGTGGTTCCCTAGGGGGTATTTCATCAAGCCCATCGGCACCTGGAGTGACAGTTTCATGTGGAGAGAGAATTGAAATTCATATTGAGGGGAACAAGTGAGTAAAGAAAATGTGTGACATGACAGCAGATTTTGTATCCTGTTTGTGGCTCATGATTCTTCCTACAGAATAGCATTCATTTAAGGTGTCCTTGATGCTACCATATTTGTTCAATTGATTTTAGTATTCAGTTATCAAAATAAATGTAGCCTAAACTATTGAGCTATCAAAATAAATGTAGCCTAAGCTATCCATATGATGCATGGCAATGTATTTACAAGTCAGTCATGACACTTGTGTGAATCTATACATTTATTACATAAGTCTATGTCCCTTATTTTACAGCCATTTTGGTGTTTTTCTGAATTTTGAGATATTCTAGTCCCTACTAAAGTTCTTCAGAAAACAAACATTATGATATACTGTTCTTGATAGGGTGGAGAACCTTTGATGGGCAATTTGCTTTACAGTACTCAAGCAGGTGTTGGGAAATGGACAATCTTTCATTGAAAACATATTCATTTACATTTGAATGCATAATTAATGACTTATTTTGCCTTTACTGCAGTGTTATTGCTGGTGCAAGTAGCCTTCACCTCTCAACCATGAGTGGGGAAACTTGTTTAGCATTGAAAAAGGATGGCAACTTCTCCTTCAATATTGGTTTGAATGATTGTGGCACAACAGTTACGGTAGGTGTATTGTAAAATACATGTACTTATCAAAGCTCTAGCGAAAGGAGTTAGGTAGCTTATAGATAAGTATGTACACATATGTCATATATTTGATGATATCTTTCCATTTTGAACCATCTGGATCAGCTATCAATATTCCCTGCAGATGTACATACTGTGTTTTTGGCTTGATTAGTTTGCTATGAAAGATAATAAAGGGAGAGATTTCGTGAAATAATTCAACTAAAAGGAATTTACTGTGTGCACACATTGTAAGGACTTGACCATTACTTTTTCTATTGATATTAGAATATCCGCATTGTCGTATGTAGCGCCATGGAAAGAAATATCCTCAACGTGATTTAAGAAAGATATCACTGGTCTTTCAATACAAAATTGAAAGATAAAATTGCATGCATTAGAAACAAAACCAAATTCCACATAGGTAAAGATTAATCTGTAGGTGTATATATTTATTTTTGCTAACAAGTAACTATAAATTTGCCATTTTACAGAGTACAGAGGAATACATTGTTTATGAGAACACAATCCGTGTTAACAATAACCTGACAAAAGGCATGATTCAGCGTCAACATGAGAAAGCTATAAGCTTTAGATGCCGTTATAACAGAAAGAGCAAACTCAACAATGTTGAGTTTTCTGGAGCCATCACGTACGTAAATGCTTATGCAATAGTCATTAGTGAACAGTCTCTTAAGTACACATTCTTTGCACATTCAAGTTGAGGTACATACAGTATAGTCTTGAACATGTCTGAGAATCAGATTGCATGCTTATTCTTTCATTTATAATGTGAAGTTTAAAGAATGGTTTCACTGAATTAGTTGAACAGCCTCTATGTAAAAAATGGCTGATGGGTAGTGCGTAGCCAAAATGAATAATAACTACTACCTTGCAATTATATTGATAACATAAACAAGACATGTTCTCTCCCAATCCCTATTCTAAAGTCAAATATTTAGTATGTTTAAAAATTAATATTGAGTACCAATTTGTTGCAGCCAAATTCAGTACAGCGCAACGAAGTATGGAACGTTTGATCTTTCAATTGGACTTTTCAAGGAAGATAAATTCATTCAGGTGGTAGAACCAAATGACGCTATAGATGTGCTTGGAACGGTCTATGCAAGGCTTAGACTCAAAACCAGTGGTGAATCAATCAAAATGGCTGTTCAGTCTTGCATCGCCACTCCCCGTAACACTCCTCCGGATGATGCTACCTATACACATGATCTTATCAACAACAGGTCAGTTTATACAATATTCTTTACATTCCCTCGAATTTATATATGTGTATAAATGTAGCAAAAGGGTCCCAATGTTCAAGTGTAAGAATTTCAGAGGAAATAGTATAAAACATGCTTTCAAATATCTGAATGGTAATATAGATTGTATTAAATATGAAATACATACAGTTTAAAAATCCATTAGAAAATAGTTACAAAGAAAAATGTATGTAAAATGAAAATTTTTAACAGATTCTAAATGGCTACTTTGTAAAACTAAAGTTGAGATCAACAAGCCTTTCTGAAGTACCAATGTTTTACCAATATCTGGAAACAGACTGAATTGTGGCTTCATATTGGGCCAAGCTCCAGTTAACGTAGAGGTCGTATCTTGCACCAGCTTGCTCACGCCTAGCCCAACTTATCAACCCCACACGGTAATTTCTGAACATGGCAGCCATGGTGACTATTTTGTTTACCAAGTATGATTTTCTTGTGGAAATGAACTAAAGGATTGTACTTATTTGTAGTAAAATACTGAAAATCCATTTGTATTTGAGTTTTTCCTAAGCACAATTAATAATGAGCAGATCGTTCACTTTTGTTACAAGCATTTAGGAAAACTCTTGCATTTTACAGTCCGTGTCCTAGCTTAATGATTCGCTGATATTTATTATGATTGTTGAAGAATTAAAGAGGAACTAAAGGCGCACATACATATTAGCTTATATGAAAGTAATACACTTCAAGAATAGGATGCTGTCCTCCTTTTTCTCTTAGTGATCCCATGAGGGGAGAATTTTGCGTTTTGCCACCAGCCTCAGCCAGCCCCTGGTAGCAGCCATGTTCTTCAACTGCTATCACCTGTGACTCAATGGGTGGCAGCCCACTTGCTGTCCCTTAGCTCTGAGCAGTGCATCATAGACTGTAGTGCTCTACACACCAACTCTCTTCGAAAGTTGCATAAAAACTTGTACGAGTATCAAACAGGTAAATGGTAAAATCATGAGCAGCAATTGCCTGTACAAAAAGACAGGGTAGTAGAATTATATTTCATATATTTCCTGTTGGTAAAGACAGACAAAAACAGTGGCTAGCATCACTGAAACTTGTAAATCCACCTGTCTTGAAGTATGTAGTTCTATGTTCAGACCACTTCCCTGATGCGTATCATGTAAGAAATCACAAACAACAGTTAGGATTACTTACAAAAGGGGAACTTAGGGGACAGCAAATCATAAGGTTATTTGAAAATCCATGAACATAGCTCAACGTCAGACAAAAACAGTGGCTAGCATCACTGAATTCCTGTCCTGAAGCATGTATGTAATTTTATGTTCAGGCCACTTCGCTGATGCATTTTATACCAGGAATCAAAAATGCAGTCATGAATACTCAACAGGATGGTGCTGTGCCATTAAACAAAAGGAAGTAACAACTCCTTAAAGGAAAAGGATAAACAAAGGGTTAATTATAACCTTGTGGCATTACACATCTAGATCTCAGGAGACAGAGGTTAGTCAACGCAGGAAATAGCTATCAGTACTTGGGACAGCAATCATTTCCTTTGGTATCTGTGTAGGTTACATGAAAGAAAACAGGTTTTGTAGAACAGCTAGCTTTAAGTAAAATCAAATACTGAAAAGCTGGATGATTGGTGATGTACATACTAGTAGTTTTCATTCAACCCTTCCTTCATAGTCTCACAGGTATACAATTTATTTGCATATGACAGATGTTGAGCTATGTTCATGGATTTTCAAATAACCTTATGATTTGCTGTCCCCTAAGTTCCTCTTTTGTAAGTAATCCTGACTGTTGTTTGTGATTTCTTACATGATACGCATCAGGGAAGTGGTCTGAACATAGAACTACATACTTCAAGACAGGTGGATTTACAAGTTTCAGTGATGCTAGCCACTGTTTTTGTCTGTCTTTACCAACAGGGAATACATGAAATATAATTCTACTACCCTGTCTTTTTGTACAGCCAATTGCTGCTCATGATTTCACCATTTACCTGTTTGATACTCACACGAGTTTTTTATGCAACCTTCGAAGAGAGTTAGTGTGTAGAGCATCACAGTCTTTGATGCACTGCTCAGAGTTAGGGGACAGCAAGTGGGCTGCCACCCATTGAGTTACAGCTGATAGCAGTAGAAGAACATGGCTGCTACCAGGGGCTGCTAGTGACAGGCCGAGGCTGGCAGCAAAATGCAAAATTCTCCCCTCATGTGATCACTAAGAGGAAAAGGAGGACAGCATCCTATTCTTGAAGTGTATCACTTTCATATAAGCTAATATGTATGTTAGCATTTAGTTCCCCTTTAAGTCTTAGATGAATAGAAATTGACATTTGTGATTAATTAAGCACAGTTTACACATTATTTGCGGACCCTATGACAAGTTGATTTTAAAAAAAACATGCAATGCTTGCAGAAATTAAAAAGAAATTCTCAGACTGTTTCCAAGTTTCAGGTGTGAATGTGTTAAACCCTAAATAATAGAAAGGTTATTGGTTTTTGGTGTTTTCTCCTCATTTTAGGTGCTTGGCCGACTCAACAGTGGGAGTCATAGATCCAAGAGATGCCAGAGAATTCAAGTTTCAATTCCAGTCCTTTGTGTTTGCAAAACTTGGAGATACAGTGTTTGTCCACTGCACAGTAGTAGTCTGTGAAGATGGTGAAAGTACACAAACATGCACAAATGTAGGTGATCAAGTTGCATTGTTATTTGGGTAACACCTTTTTTGTTTTCATTTTTTGGTGAATCAATCCACATTGTCTGTTTCATTTGTTTACTCAGCAATACACTGAAGTGCAATCAATGCTTGATCATTTTATAATTATAGGCTTTATTAGTTTTAGTTCAATTCCTAGTGAGCTTGGAATAGTTATGCAAATTCAAAGCATTCCTGTAGGTAGTTTGAGGAACTAAATGAATTATATTTGTACTAACTATGGAGCTCTGTAAAATGCAAATATTCCTATTCAGTGAGAATGATAGTATTTCATTTTAGAGAAATCCATTGAGGCTGCTAGGCTTCACTACTTTCTTTAGTGGTTATTCCTTTTAATTGAGAATGAAACATTGGCTTGGTTTCGTATTACATTTTAGCCATCAGCACCTTGTTCCGTGAAAGGGAGACGCTCAACCCGCATGGGTGGTGCCAAGTATACAAAGTATGCCATCACGCATGGTCCATTCAAGCAGACCAACTGGAAAAGGTCACTCCATTGTGAGTACTTACATTTTCTTGACATTTACCTTCTAATAACATGGATGCCATGGTCCTATTAATGATATGTTCAAAATTCAGAAAAACCTTGTGAAAAGTATTTTATTTCATTTAACAAATGAGATTTTCCTTAAATATTCGGATTCGTTTCTCATCGTTCTATGTTGTGCTCTAAGCATGTAAATGTCGACATGTAAATGTCCCATTTCAAGGCTAAAAATATGCAAATCCTTCCGATGAACAACTCTCTCTCTCTGTTTCTCTCACTCTCTCTCTCTCTCTCTCTCTCTCTCTCTCTCTCTCTCTCTCTCTCTCTCTCTCTCTCTCTCTCTCTCTCTCTCTCTCTCTCTCTCTCTCTCTCTCTCTCTCTCTCTCTCTCTCTCTCTCTCTCTCTCTCTCTCTCTCTCTCTCTCTCTCGCTCTAAAGTACACTTCCGTTAAACGGTAGTATGAATGCAATGTGTCAAACCACATTTTGATAGTTGTAAAAATTATTGGTCTCTGTTTTGTTTTACAGTAACCCCCAAGACGAGAAGCACAACTGACACGGATTGGAGAGTTGTTTCAGCAGTTGGCAGCGGGGGTCTTTTTGTCATTCTGGTTGCCTCCGTGGTGATATGGCGGAATAAATACAGCCAACTGCATGAGTACACAGCCCTCAAACAGGTGCCTACTAAAGAGTAGATACCACTTGCTAAAGATTGTTTTTATGCAGGGTTGGGTATTTCATTTTTCTTTTCCATAGTGTATAAAAAAAATTCACTAGGAAATAAATAGCATATTTTCAGAAAATCAGACATTATTCATTTTCACATTGAACTCTATTTATTCAAATTTCTACATTTAGTATTGACATATAACAAATTGAATATAAAGCCGCAGTTTAGAAACCATTGATATAAATGAAAAACAGGACAAATACCTCAATCTGCATAATAACATGTTTGGCAACGATCAATTGAGCATGCTCGTTAGAGATGTACTACATTTCCTATCATGTATGAATGATTTAAGGAAACCAATAAAATATAAAATGGATGCAATATTGTTTTCAATTTTGATCTTATTTGAGATTTCCACTTTGTATGTAAGTATCACGATTTTTTGCTCTAAGTAGCTCATGGGTTTTATTCCTCTTTTATTTCTCTTTTATTAGACTACTTGGCCTAATCAAAGTTTATTTTCCCTAAAAAGTCATGTTGAGAAATACATTGGGTATTGACAAAGTGCCCTATCGGGAGGGGTTGGATATTATGTGTTTAAAACTGAAACAAAGTTCAAGGGGATTCTTAACTTCTATTCACAGCTATGAACCAAGGACCACCAAATTTCACAAACGTTGCAAAAGATCAATACAGAGGGAAGGGTAACACATTGTCTCCAAATCTCTCCTCCCTTCAAATTTAGCATTTTCACAAGTATTTTTTGTTGAGAATTTGGAAAGGTAATTTTCTCATTTTAGTTTGGATAACTTCAGAACAAAGTCAAAATTGAAAGAAAAGTCATACCTGTCTCTACAAAATATTTTAGCTGTAAATGGTTCAGATTTAAAGCAATCCTGTGACCATTTGATACTGAATGTTTGTTTGAAGCTACTATGTTGGTGAAATCCAGTACAGTCTACCAAGCTGCAAAATGGGTACCTAGCATTAATAAGGCAGTGCTTAGAGCTTGTATATGCTATATTCTGCCAACTGCTCCTGAATATCCCTCGTGGGATTGAAATGGTTTCCGTGTGTACAGGCCTGCTAGGGGAGGAAGGTTGTGTGAGCATTTCGGTGGATACAAGACTATAAACCGAATACCTTTACCTTTATAGGGGGAAAGAGCCGCAAATCATCCCCTGGTTGCGTGTGATACTAAAAGGTTTCTGTTCAATCCTTTACACTGCTCAGCAATGGTCTGATTTTGAGGAAGAGGTTGCAGGTTATAACATGCACAGAATCTCAAAATGACCTTATACGTTTACTCCCAAATGAACCCCGCTATCTTCAGTGGTTTTGCCTAGTTAAAGGGCAAATGCACCATCAGAATGATATAGGTTCAAAATGTGCCTATATATGTCACCTTTCAATTAAGAACATCCCCAAACCTGTCCTCCCCAGCACTACTTAGTTATGGATCACAGAAGTGAGCAAATAACAGGCCAGAGACAGCCAGATAGGGGCATCCATTACTTCCCATGATGTGACGTGCATATAAGTACATTTTGAACCTAAATCATTCTGATGCTGCATTTGCCCTTTAACTTAAGGATGATCAACAAGGCTATATTAGAGGAAGTAGTGACGCTAGATTCATTCAAAAGAATGTTGAAGGCCATTTTATTAAATCTGATCGAGGCGAATGTAGTGTTTTATGACTGGAATTCCACTTAGAACAATACCATAAAACAGTAGTAAGTGATAAGTAACTACAAAAGGTAGATAAAAGATCAAATAAATAAAGGTATAAATAACTTGAAACTAAATCCCTGTTAGGTAGAAATGAATTTGAAAATGGATGCTTAAAGGCACATCAGAACATTTACTGCCATAAAATAGCATCAAAAGGTGGTCCTTTGTCATTGTGAAGGATAAATTCTAGGTGAAAGATGACAAAGAAGAGAGTGGGAGCGGAGCCTTCAGATCCAAGAAGACTAAGGAAACTTCCAGATGCATGGTGTCCATAAACAGAACCACACATCCCCCTTTTATGTAAGGCAAGCTGGATTCCACACGAAGGCAGGAATCCCTGTTAATGAAACTATTTTGGTGGCTTTCTCATCATAATTTCTCCCTCAATCTGCAGTTGCAATTAATAAGGTCCTTGTCTTGTGAAATAAAGTAAAATAAAATGTTAGAGTGTGTTTGCACTGAGAGACCCCACACTTAGGGTACTTTTGCAGAAACCTGTTTTGTTTTAATAAAAGGCAAAAATGAGATTGTTCAAGCAATCAATATATATGTTTAGAAATCATGCGCTATTACCTTTTATTTGAGGTATCATTTCACCTCCTTGCCCATTTTTACTATCTATATTAAAAACACATTTTCAGGAGAAGTCAGTAGTTCCTGCTGGCTCTTCTCAAGTCATTTTAGTTTTGGCCTGGAATGAGACGAGGAACCAGCTCTTAACATTCCCCAACACAAGTATTACATTAGAACAGTCTAGACCAGATGAGAACAGCGACTGTGCTCTTCCTGCTTACTGTATATCTCATATACAGAATCACATACATTCACCAAGTGGCCAGAACTCACTGGACCACCAAGTTAGGGACAGTCCATGCCCTGAACAAACTTCGATGTATAGTGCTTTGAATTACAACAATAACAGTAATCATAACCCTAAAGATGTTCTGGTTGTTAATTTATCTGATTACCAATTATCTAAGCCCGAAGGGTAGGTGCTAGCCAGGGTACCCATATTTTGTCCCACCCCTGGAGAACCTGACCTTGGGGAACTCCGTTGTGACCTTAATTCCTTTCATTTGAGAATTAAGCATAAACATTTCTTCAACAGTATTGCTGAAGAAAAGGTGAATGATGTGACCAACTTCATCCGACGTCGTCGTTCAGATGATGAACCTTTTGGCCATCCTAAATTTAAGGAACCATCAAAATGGGCTCCACTTCAGGTGACCAACCTGGAGGTTTTTATTAAGGAGAATGAGATGGATTTACTCAAACATAGTATTCCATCATCCAAAGGCCACAACCTGTCTAAGGATGATGTCCTGGCTATGAGAACACTTAAAGGGAACCCAAATATTGTCATCAAACCTGCTGACAAGGGCGGAGCTATGGTAGTTTTGAACACCTTAGACTACATAAATGAGGGACTCAGACAGCTGTCTGACACAAAATTTTATATTGAAACCACTGATGACCTTTCCGGTCAACACCAAACCACCATCAATCAATTTTTGAAAAAAATGAATGAGGACACAGAAATAGATGACAACTGTCTTTCATATGTATTGGTTAAGAAACTGAGAACATCACAGTTTTACATGCTCCCAAAAATTCACAAAAGATTAGATAATCCACCGGCCCATAGTTTCAGGGAATGGGTGCCCGACAGAAAAAATATCGCAATTTGTAGATCATTTTTTGCAACCCACTGTAAAATGTTTACCCTCTTATGTTAGAGATACCACCTATTTTCTTTCTAAGATTAATGACATTACAAACCTACCAGCAAATAGTATATTGGTCACCATGGACGTGGCCAGTCTTTACACCAACATACCTAACGATGGTGGTCTACTAGCAACGAAAACTGTCCTAGACAATTATAGAATGGGCAGACAGAGACTGATGAACTTGAGCCTCTGCAATTTATTAGAAATGGCTCTGACCATGAACAATTTCGACTTTGCGGGCCGTCATTACCTCCATGTAGGAGGGACGGCGATGGGGACCAAAGTAGCTCCATCTTTTGCAAACACATACATGGGGTGGTTTGAAGACCGCTTCGTGCATACATATCCGCTTCAACCCTTAATATGGGTTAGATTTATAGATGACATCTTCCAAATTTGGACGCATGGTGCAGAAGAATTTAAGAAATTTGAACACCACCTTAACCACTGTATAGATTCGATTAAATTTAAAACAGACACTTCAACAGAAAGTGTACATTCTTTAGATGTAACAGTTTCTTTGACAGATACAGGGAATATAAATACTTCCCTGTATACTAAACCAACAGACACACGCAACTACCTGAGTCACTTCTCATGTCACCCTAGAAACTGTCGATACGCTATCCCGTATAGTCAGTTTCTCAGGGTCAGGAGGATATGTAATGATACCGATGACTTTGTTGTTCATGCAAGGTCCCTAGCCCAAGATTTCCTTCGGGAAATCCGAAGGGACATTATTCAAAAGGCTTTTGTCAGAGCTTTCGAACTTGACAGGGATGACCTGCTAAAACCTAAATTCAAAGGGGAAAAAGATGAGAAAGATAATATCTTCCTCATCACTACACATCACCCAGGAGGTAGGTTACTTAATGATATTATCCAGCAAAATTGGGACATCTTAGATGGTTCCAGCACTGTCCTTAAATGGAAAGTTACCCAGGGTTTTCGCAGACCCAAAGATGTCAGAGACCAGGGCCAGGTGCTCTAATCCCATGGATGTTGTCCTTGAAAACCCCAAAGACACATCCAACTCGAAGAAAAGCAGGTGTCAGAGACAGAATTGTAGATACTGTCTCCGCCTGAACTGCTCGGGTAGAATCACTAGCCCGATTACCAAACACAGTTACAACACTATTAGATGTTGTAGCTGCAAAACTAATAACATTGTATACTGTATAATTACATACAATGCAAAGAATGTGGTAAACAATATGTTGGCCACAGCAAAAGAGCCCTGTGTGATAGAATGTGTTAACACTTCAGATCTATCACACAGAAGAAAATCTACCACAGTGTGGGTCGACACTTCAACTTGCCCTGTCATTCAGGGCTAGTAGATGTGGAGATTTTTGTTCTCCAATTCGGTACCAATGATCCAGACTCTGAGGCTTCTCTTGCCGTGAGATTATCCTTGGAACAAATGTGGATCCACCGTCTCAGGGCCACTGCGCCACTGGGACTTAATGTATTTGACTGATTCAGTCATACTTAGATGTATTCTCAACTTGAGGATGGTTCTTCTCTAGACTCTGCTCCGATATGCGTATCACTGATAACCCTAGTTTTATATTTGTCTTCTCCCCACCCAGGGATAGGCATACCGGACCCGGGGGGTAGCCAAATTGTCTACCCCTCTATCCTTCCTTGTGCACGTTTAAGTCATTTGAGACCTCCTATACGATCCATTATACCACACTTTCTGTTCAAGTTAGTGTTGACCCCCCTTTTAGAACACCAATCAAATTATAATTTTAATAATCTTTATTAAACCATAGGTACCAGGATCAGCCTGGCCACTTTTCGAACACCAAATTCTCCGCCCGCCTCTGATGAGTGTATTTATTGCACGAAACCGCCGCTCAAGTCTTTACAACTGACCCCAGGGGGAGCCTCCTGATGGTGTGACCCTCTTGTTGACATCTTGTCTCCTGGGTGTCACGCGACACCGGGACAACGTGTCAACATTCTATTCTTGGATCGTGGGACGCGCACGGGCAGCTGACTATCAATTGTCAGTTAGCGGTCAGGCAGCAATCCAACCTGTAGGAAGGATTTCCGGCTCGTTCCATTTACCCCAGTTTTATTCATTACATTAGAACAGTTATCAACAATTTAATCGAAAGATAAAAATAGTATACCACTAACTAACTTCAAATGTGTTTTTTTATTGTGGCATACGCAAAGTAAATAATTTTCGAAAATGTGACCCAATCACGGTCCACGAATGACAAATGCGTAACTTTGGTCTATTAATATCCATGAGTGACTATACAACAAGATGCGAAGACGCCCATAGAGGTGTAAAGGGTACCTAATTCCGCAATGTGACAAAATAAAGAATATTTCTTTCAATAGAAATATTCCTACGCGGCCTGCCCTAACGGCCGTGTGGTCTGAGGCGTTGCCAATGACTGCTAGCTGTCTCTCATCACTACCTGTGTTTGAAACCCTGCTGAGGTATGAGAGAATGATGCCATTGATGTGGGATCAAGCGGCGGATTGATTCCCCTATCAGCCACACCTGCCTGCCTATATGCACCCTGGCAGCAACTTGGCATAAAAACTGACAAAAAAATGAAATCCCAAATTTTGGTCTCAACGTGTTCTTGAGCAGCAGCGCAGGCAGGGTCTACCAACTGCAAGATCGCACGCGTGTAGCATGCGATACCTTAACTAGCCTAACCCCGAGAATACTCATAGCATTACGAAATTACGAACAAATATGTAAATTTTACTGAATGACCAGAGTTCGTGGAGAATGACTAGGACGAGTGCAAATGACATGCGCTAGAGCCGGTTTAACATCTCATTTATCAATTTTATATCTGTTAGCCGAGCTTTCTGAACTATTGATCCATAGGTTAGGCAGCCCTAAGTGTGTGGTCGCAGTGATATCTGTGTGCTCTAATATTCATTTCATTAAAGTAGTTACCAAACGAAAAATAAGGATTTCTCTGTTTCCTCCACCTGTTACAACTGCATAAACACGCCTCAACTGCAATTTGGCAGAAAAACTGACAAAAAATGAAAATTCCAAATTCTGGTCTCAACGTGTTCCTGAGTGGCAGCGCAGGCAGGGTCCACCAAGTGCAAGATGGCAGTTCGTGTAGAATGCGATACCTTCACTACCCTACCCTCGAGAATACTCGTAGCATTCAGAAATGACGAACAAATATGTAAATTGTACTGAATGACCAAAGTTCGTGGAGAGTAACGAGTGCAAATGATATGCGCTACAGCCGGTTTAATATCTTATTTATCAATTGCATATCTGTTAGCCAAGCTTATTTTTGCATTTCCACCATTTGAAATTAGCCCAAAGCATGCCTTTATTAGACAGATATTACATGTACCTGGATGACTATTGTGAACGATTTAACATGACAAGAGCGTCTTGGTTGACTGTAAACCCACATTAACCAATGAATAAAGATAATTGGTTTCGCATCGTTTTTCTAGGGTTGTCCTGCCACTGAGGAATCAGTGATATTAATTTTTCATATATTCCATTCAATATAACTATTTTCTTTGAGTGCAATTTAAATGCCAGCAGACTCCCCGCAGGGCTTGTTGTATTGAAAGATATAGCCTCATATATCGTAGTTGCATTGGAGGAATTTGGAATTTTGTTTTCTGTCACTTGCCAGTTGGTGGAGGAAAGTAGAGAACTTTATGAGGACTAATCTTAAAGATGCGTTTATAAGTGCTGAGTGAAACATTTCCCCTCATGTATCCTTCATGCCTACCTGTCCCAGCGCCCCTCAATTACAAATGTGGCTCCTCTATATCGGTTAGTATGAACCAGCATCAAATGTGTTAGACAGTGATAATAAAGGGTAAGCACACAAACACATCACTACGCCTCCTTTCCCCTTCTCTTTTCTTTATCATTTTCTTCCCCCTCTTCTATATTTGGAACTTTCTTGTTTTAATAAAAGGCATATATGTGACAAAGTAGCTCAGTTGGTTAGTTGTTGTACTAGTAGTCAATAGTTCGCTGGTTCGATTCCTGGCCTTGGCACTTTGGTCTGTCCTTGGGCAAGACAGCTTATTCCATATTGCCCTAGTCTACTCAGCTGCAAAATGGATGCTTAGCATTAATAAGGCAGTGCTTAGAGCTTGGCGCTATATGCTGCCGGCTGCTCTGGAACATCCCTCGGGAATTGAAATGGTTTCTGTGAGTACAGGCCTGCTAAGGAAGGAAACTCGTGTGAATATTACGGTGGATACAAGACTATAAACCGATACAAGCAAGAGTGCCATCGTCTCACTGGTGACATCACGCCTTGACTATTGTAATGGACTTCTCTTTGGAATCACTGATGAGCTGCTATGCAGGCTCCAGAAAGTCCAAAACAATGCCGCTAGAGTGGTTAGCGGCTCCAAAGAGTATGATCACATTACACCAGTTCTAAAAGATCTCCAATGGCTGCCCATCAGGAAAAGGATTGAGTTTAGGATTCCATTTAATACATTCAAATGCATGCAAGGATGTGCCCCTTTATACTAGAGGGAACTGTTAGTCAAACAAGCCAGTACAAGGAGGACTCTAAGATCAAACACTAAGAACTTATTACAGATACCACACACTAATCTGAAAAGGTTTGGTGACAGAGCATTTTGTGCACATGCACCACGCCTTTGGAATGAGCTCCCTGACAACATCAAGGCTGCTGATAGTGCGCAAAGCTTCAAGAAAGAGCTGAAAACATTGCTATTTCGAAGGTTTATTTGACTATATGGACCATAACAACTGTCCACTGACTTTCGTAAAAACTCTTTTTAACATTATAAGTGCAAAGGGCGCTATATCAAATATCAATTATTATTATTGTCATCAAACCGAATGCCTTATACATGTATATTAGAATATTAATGTTCAATCAAACCAAAGATATCTGAGGAA
>OZ012701.1:19504844-19542344 GCA_963942565.1 Maea johnstoni | reverse complement strand
AAAAAGGTCAGAAGAAGCTGCACATTTACCCTAGAGGGGTCACTCATCACAAACACAAATTTAAGATTTTTCTTCATTAATTTCACAAGAGAAGTAACTAATTAACCGTCAAGCATAGTATGCAAGAAGAATATTCCTAAGACGACAAAAGGTTGAATGAAATGGTCATTTAAGTGAGTTTTCACCAAGTTGTTGTATATAGCCCTCACTACCGCTTATATCTTTGATACAAAAATGTGCAAGGGGGTCTAATAATGCATTGAGTATAAGCTAATAGTGTCTACTTTCTAAACATATCTATTTATTGCCAGGGCAATCTCAATTCTCTTACCTGTTTCTGCAAATGTACCCTAAATGTGCAGTCACTCAGTGCAATTATAACCTTTCTTTCTAAGGCTGTGATGATGGTGACACACTCAAAATAAGACAAAACCTAGTTTAGCACTCCTGTCCCCTTTCTAACAATAGTTACCTAATCACTGAGGTCTTGGTTTTTCAAATATAAGTTTTCTTCAACCTAGCTGCATAATTGGCTGACCTCGATATGAGCACAGTATATTTAGCAGACATGCATGGTATTTACAAATCAAATGTACCTTTATTGATCAATATAGCTCAAGCAGCTATGTTGAAGAAAACTTATACTAGTTTTTGAAACACGAAGACCTCAGGGATTAGATAACTATTGTTAGAAAGGGCACAGGAGTGCTAAACTAGGAGTTGTCTTATTTTGAGTGTGTCACCAGCATCACAGTCTTAATGTTACTTTATTTCACAAGACAAGGACCAGATTAATTGCCAGGAATAATTAGAATGCGGAATGCAGGAAAGCCACTATATAAGCGTTAGATTAAAGAGTAATTGTTCAGTGTTTTCATTACTTCAAAAAGATTGCCATGAAAACTGTGGGATATCTCTATTTGTAAAACTGCTCTGTTCCGGCATCAGACAGTTTTTGTATTCAGAGTTTGTTGGCCAGGTCTAATTTGTATGGTAGTAAGTATGCATGGTTGGCAGTTATTCTGTCATTAACCTATCTAACATGCATAATTACGACGATGGCTTATTATATTTTTAGTGTATCTTTCATACCTTGCATGGTAGCAGAGGTTTGGAATATAATTATCGCAATAATGAAAAATTAAAACTATCGGCAATTAATATGTTGGTTTATGTTTATTGTCTGAAAAAAGGGAGGCAGCTTATGTTTTGTTTGTTGAATACTATGTTTTAGGGAATGCTACTTGTCGCATCACCACTAGGATGGGCATATTTTAGGGAATAATGGCACAGTGGAAAAGTCCACTTTCCACATTTGTATCCTTCGTTGACTTCTCAACTTCCTCAATATGATAATATACACACAAACGCACACACACACACACACACACACACACATATATATATATATATATATATATATATATATATATATATATATATATATATATATATATATATATATATATATATATATATATATATACATATATATATATACATATATATATATACATATATATATATATATATATATATATTATAAGAGAGGAAGCCCTATCCTTTGCAACGGGTAAACTCCGTTGCCACACCTATGTCCCTATTTCTGAGTGGAACGTTTGGTGGACGAGTGTATGTACATGTTTCTTAGCGTAAACAAATTTCAAAATAGTTTTCAAATAGGTGCTTTTGATGCTGATTTCTCAACCTCGAGCGCGGCCGGGTTTCGTATGACCACCCGGCGAAAGATGGTGCTACCGATATCAAACTTCTGCTTCCACAGTGGGGTTACACTGCACAAACTTTGTTGGTTGTACGGTGGCAGAACTGCGATGACTGTAGTAGCGTTAAGCCTACCCGGGTGATCAAATGGAAATCAAGAGCATGTACAGAAAGGGTTTAGGCGGCATGGAGAACCTGGACATTAGGCAGGTACCGCTATCCCGTGTACGGCTCCGGCTACGGCTAAGCATAGTGCCACGTCACGCAAAGTGATGCATCGTCATCACTTTGCGTGTAGCCTGGCGTGGGGCCGATCTCGTGAACCGGCTAAGCAGCGCAAAACGGGGCAGCTATTTGAATATTGTGGAATATTAAATTGATAATCCACAAAAATATTGATTGCAACATTGAGTTAAATATGTAAACTCAACATTGACAGGGCGGTTTTAAAAAATTCGCCGGTTTTAATATTGAAATTTAAATTATAGAAATAGGTTCCGTTTGGCACAGATGATCAGCGCTGAAGCCTCTTTAATCGCTATGGCGTAGCCGTAGTCCCGTCGTAGCGGATTCATATTTGTACCCACCCGCCTCTGCCTACGGCTCCGTACAAGCTTAGCCATAGGCGGAGGCGTATACGACAAAGCGGAACCTCTCTATTGCCTGCATGGGCGCTTAGAGCATCCGGACAAATCCCATGGGGGGAAAACACAAACAAGGGCAGAGCACTTCGACAGAGAGTCGTAGAACAAACCCAGACAGTTCAGCATACTACGGTGGCGCATGAGTAACATGCATATTTGAGCTTAAGAAAAATCCGGACTTTTCTATAGTTCAAAAAATGTTTTTCAGACAACCAGTATATAGGCTACGCGGGCTGAAATAGACACCATTTGAAAATGATCATTATGAAAAGAACTTGAAAATTGCGACGAAATTTAATGTCTATATAAACTTAGAACTACCTCATGCCGTTACCGCACTTTTCAGAAAATGAAAGGTCAGTTTGAAAAAAGTTCTAAAATACAGCCACTAAAAAAGTTAGCAGGTGCGAGTCTCCACTGGATCCTCAAGCGGGTTGGCCTGGTCGCTATATAAATGTGCGGCGCTGTGGGGGACTGTCTATGGTCCTTCTGCAACTGAATGACCCCTTGGAACTATTCGTGAAGAGCAGGGAATTTCTTCCCGGTTCCGGGTTTCTATCTCGTCGCGATATGACCTAAGCTGTTGAAAGCGACGTAAAACCCAATTCCTTCCTTCCTTATTTCGTATGAGATATTTTTCTTGAGAGAAAGGTAGAGACACACCTGTACGAATAAGAATACTAATACGAACTTTACTACTCTCTAACCGCCTTTTTGTGTTACATAGAGGAAATGCAATAATTTCATTTGAAAAATCAGTTCTATTGTCCTGATATAGGGGGCACTGCATTCCAATGTGTGATACATTCTCCTCTATTCCGAGGTCACACATCTTGCAGAATCTCGAGGTTATGGATAATCGCTTCATCCAGTAGTCAGCAGCCTTCAAGAGGCTCGTATCACACAAAAGATTAGCCATAGTTTCACATCGCTGAATTGCTCTGGGATTTATGTCAGACCAGAACCACCATGTTAGATAGTGGGGTTAAACTAAAATTTGGAATAGGAGTTTTTCTTTCTGTAACTGATTCTTGTACAAGTGACATTCCTCATCGTCATTTATCCAAAGCTTTTCATGCAAGTATCGAGAAGCCCAACTTTACCGGCAACATTTAGTATTTCGAAAACCTGGCTGCATGCAGTTCTCATTAATCATGCTTTTTTGGCGATTCTCATCATAAGCATGTGTCCTAGCTTTCAACAGACATTTAACAATGGACTCATTGTCCATTATCGTAATGGTTCTTAAAAACAGTAACTTTTTAACATAAACCACCCTCTCCAGACTGAGCCATCCAAATGGACTATAGCTTGGATAAAGAAAAGTGTTTGGTTATCTAAGACTATAGGCACTGAAAATAGGGGACCTGTCAGGAAACCTTTGGCATCTTCTTCCTTCATAGCCTGCCTCCCAGGCCATATTTAAATGTCCTCCCTTGTGGATAAAGGTAAACTGTCGTCTGGACCTAAGATATCATTGAAAATAACCTTAGATTTAAGCGTAAATTGAAATAATATTTGAAGGGGAGTTGTTCATCAGTTTCTGATTAACATTACTCCTTCAAATATTTTCCTAGAATTTGGTTTATGTACAGATATAAATGTAAGGTAAAGGTATTCGGTTTATCCACCGAAGCACTCACACGACGTTCATCCCCTAGCAGGCACTGTACACACGGAAACCAGTTCAATCCTCCGGGGGATATTCCAGAGCAACTGGCAGCATATAGCGCACACGCTCTAAGCACTGCCTTATTTATGCTAGGTACCCATTTTGCAGCTGGGTAGACTGAAGCAATATGGAATAAACTGTCTTGCGGCTCTTGCCCAAGGACAGACCAAAGTGCCCCGGCCGGGAATTGAACCAGCGACCCTCTGATTACTAGTCAGACACCTAACCAACTGAGCTACTTTGTCCTACCATAGATAGACGGCACTGCGGTATACTAGGAGGTCAGTTGGATAGGCTAGCTGCACTCTATACTACAGCTCCTAGATAGGAGGAAATATCATCAACGAAGAAGAAGAAGAAGAAGAAGAACTAAACCTGGAATGAAATCTACTCAGGTCAGATTAATGAAAGAGAAAGATATCACAGGCTTGTAGCAAGTCTACTTCCTGCATAACGCTGAAATTTCCGTAACATATCTATTTCATCACTAAACATACCTCAAAGCTCACGGCCATATGTTATTACAGGTATCAGGACAATATCCCCCCGGACAATATCCCCCCAGGACAAAACCCCCCCGGACAAAATTCCCCAGTTCCATTATCCCCCCGGACAATATCCCCCCGAATGATATCTCTAGTAAAACATGTGTTAGTAAAACCTTTTTTTTTAAATTCCAGTGTTTTAAATTATCCTACAACATGTGTTAGTAAAAAAAATTAAAAATTTTCCAGTGTCTTAAATTATCCTAAAACATATGTTAGTAACAAAAAAAATCCAGTGTTTTAAATTATCCTGAAACATGTGTTAGTAAAAGAAATTTTTAATTTTTAAAAAATCCAGTGTTTTAAATTTCCCTAAAAAATGTGTCAGTAGAAAAAAAAGGAAAAAAAATCCTGTGTTTCAAATTATCCTAAAACATGTGTTAGTAAAAAAATAAAAAATAAAAATAAAATTCCAGTGTTTTAAATTATCCTAAAACATAATCTAAAACACTGGAATTTTTGAAATTTTTTAATTTTTTTAAAACTTTTTTAGGATAATTTAAAACACTGGAATATTTTTAAATTCAATTTTTTCTTACTAACACATGTTTTAGGATAATTTAGAACACTGGAATATTTTTAAATTTTAAAAATAATTTTTACTAACACATGTTTTAGGATAATTCAAAACACTGGAATATTTTTTAATTTTTAATTATTTTTTTTACTAACACATGTTTTAGGATAATTTAAAACACTGGAATATTTTTAAATTTTTAAAAAAATTTTTACTAACACATGTTTTAGGATAATTTAAAACACTGGAATTAAAAATAATAATTTTACATATTTTACTAGAGATATCATCCGGGGGGATATTGTCCAGGGGGATATTGTCCGGGGGGATATTGGAACTGGGGGATTTTGTCCGGGGGGGGTTTTGTCCTGGGGGGATATTGTCCAGGGGATATTGTCCGGGGGGATATTGTCCTAGAACGGTTATTACAGGGATGACAATATACCAAAATAGAGATGATGCAACTGCAATATTTTAGCCATTTTTTCTGATTCCAGAGCAGAAAATAGAGTTAGAAGACTTTTGACCCTTACTTATGCGGTCTTCTGTGCGGGTGTACACTTTCAGCTTATCATGACATCTGATGGTGAAAAATGGAACTAATTAAACATTTTAGCAAGAATTGATACCATTTTTTAAGCAGTGGATTTCCCTGAAAAAGGGGGTATTGAAGAGAAACCGTTCACCTCTAGACAGTAGTGACATCTGGTGGTGAAAAACGGGACTAATGACTGTGATAGTGAGAATCAATTACACTTCAATAAGGTTTCATAAATACCGAGGACCCCTTTCGCCCAAATATCTTAACTATTTTTTTTCTTTTTTATGACCCTCCTCCTTCCTCAAATCTGAATACCCAGAACCCCATCCCCCAAAATCTGAATACCATGGACCCCCCTCCCCCAAAATCTGAATACCCATGACCCCTTTCCCGAAATCTGAATACCCAGAACCATCTACTCCCCAAAATCTGAATACCCATGACCCCCCTCCCCCAAAAGCTGAATACCCAGAACCCCCTCCTCCCCAAAACCTGAATACCCATGACCCCCCTCCCCCAAGAGCTGAATGCCCATGATCCCCCTCATCCCCAAAATCTGAATGTCCATAACCTCCTCCCTTGAAATTTGAATACCAAAGACCCCCAACCCGAAAAATCTCAATACCCATGACCCCCTCTCCCCAAAATCTGAATACCCAGAACCCTCTCCCTTGAAATCTGAATACCCATGACCCCCTCTCCCCAAAATCTGAATACCCAGTAACCCTCTCCCTTGAAATCTGAATACCCATGACCCCCTCTCCCCAAAATCTGAATACCCAGAACCCTCTCCCTTGAAATCTGAATACCCAGAACCCCCCTCCCCCAAAATCTGAATACCCAGAGCCCCCTCCCCCCCCCCCCCCCCAAATCTGAATACCCAGAACCCCCCTCCTCCCCAAAATCTGAATACCCAGAACCCCCTCCACCAAAATCTCAATACCCAGAACCCCCCTCCTCCCCAAAATCTGAATACCCAGAAACCCCTCCCCCAAAATCATAATACCCAGAACCCCCCTCACCCCAAAATCTCAATACCCAGAACCCCCCTCCTCCCCAAAATCTGAATACCCAGAACCCCCCTCCTCCCCAAAATCTGAATACCCAGAGCCCCCTCCCCCAAAATCTGAATACCCAGAACCCCCCTCCTCCCCAAAATCTGAATACCCAGAACCCCCTCCACCAAAATCTCAATACCCAGAACCCCCCTCCTCTCCAAAATCTGAATACCCAGAAACCCCTCCCCCAAAATCATAATACCCAGAACCCCCCTCACCCCAACATCTGAATACCCAGAACCCCCCTCCTCCCCAAAATCTGAATACCCAGAACCCCCCTCCTCCCCAAAAATCTGAATACCCAGAACCCCCCTCCTCCCAAAAATCTGAATACCCAGAGCCCCCTCCCCCCCCCCCCCCCCCCAAATCTCAATACCCATGACCCCCTCACCCCAAAATCTGAATACGCAGAAACCTCTCCCTTGAAATCTGAATACCCAGAACCCCCTCCTCCCTAAAATCTGAATACACAGAACCCCCTCCTCCCTAAAATCTGAATACCTAGGACCCCCTCCGTGCATCTCACGCCCCAATGTGGAACTGGCATGTACCCTTTTCAAATATTTTCAAATAAAACTGTAATTTACAGGATATGTTTGAAATTGTTAGATCGTGTGCTCTCCAGATGCTAATTAAGATTTAAATCAAAATTTGCTTATCTTTTCCTTTTTTTTTTATTTGGATGGCGTTTCAAAACTGGTACACCAAATTCAATCTTGGGGGCATCATATAACAATTGTCTATTAGAAATTGTAGGATTGTCTGGGAAAGGAGTCTTGCTATATTGTGTAGTTAGGCTTGAATATATTTTCTACCCTTGCTATATGACAATATGACAGGGTTCAGATGGTTTTCCAAAATCTTTGCGTCCTTATGGTTTGGGCAAAAGTAGCATCAGCATTGGAAGGGTTAAAGATGTCCCGGGGCCGCGTTGACCTGTCAGGCTTGCTTTTCCAGAAGACCGAAAGGTGGCGCTCTGTGTTCAGACATCGCTGTTTGCAGAACGGGTTCCAGAACCTGCATGTAGCCGGCGCCTACCACTTACAGTTTTCATGAATTTTCATCAAGGATTTCTGCGACCAAACACAATTTATGTTTCTTTAAATATTGAAATCCTCTCATCAAAAAACGTGATGATTATCATTTATATCGAGGAAGGATAAAAAGGTAGGTCGTCTTAATCAATCGTATCACATAAGGATTTGCTCCGCGCAGAAATTAAATCCGTTTACTCTTCCGAAATCCGGACAGTGCCATTTTGGTTGGCATCATTATTTTCTTTCCTGCGATTCTGTGATGGTTCTGGGACGGTACTAAAAAAGTGCACCCGCTAACAGCGCGCTGTCAAAAATCTCCTCACATCTTTTTTATGTGTGAGCTATCTCAAAATGATGTATAGATTACGCTAAGTGGGTTTATCTGCAGATAATTACCCCAGCAACTCTGCAAGACATTTGTGGGAGAGTAACTTGTGCAGAATGACATTTCAATGTCATCTGTAAAACAAAAACAGACGCAACTCTCCCGACCTCAGTAAATTCCTCTTCTGTCAGAGTAAAGCATTCCGACATTAAAAAAACCTCAGTAGGCAGATGGTGATACGAATATCAGTCTCAAAGCAGAGCTCTGTGGTGTTAACTCCAGAGGTGATTAATGACAGTTATAGTCTGTCTGACTCGAGTTTGGCAATCACTTTTCCCACTTTTTTGTGACAAAACGTTCGAGTTTTCCATCCAAACTTGGCAAACATGTTAGGAGCACTACTACGTATATGTGTAAACATATTTTTTGTCTCAACTCCGCAAAATGTTGATTTTGCTCATTAGGTCCCATTGTAAAATGTGTCCATTGCCTACAATACGATCTTGCGTCTTTGTATTGTTCGCAACAGACAAACACGCGAGATCGTAGTGTCGGCAATGTGCACATTTTACAATAGGAACTAATGAGCAAAATCAACATTTTGCGGAGCTTAGACAAAAAGCATGTTTGTACATACACGTAGTAGTGCTCCAAAGAGGTTTGCCAAGTTTGTCCAAAAAGACATCCAGACGACCTGCTGGCTAAGACCATAGCCCTACTTTGAGTTATATAACCTGTAATTTTACACTTGAATTCTTCTTTCGTGTGTACAGTAGAAGAATAACATCCACACATCAACTACCGCTGTGCACTATAGTCTGTCTGACTCGAGTTTGGCAATCACTTTTGCCACTTTTTTGTGACAAAACGTTCGAGTTTGCCATCCAAACTTGGCAAACCTCTTTGGAGCACTACTACGTGTATGTACAAACATGCTTTTTGTCTAAGCTCCGCAAAATGTTGATTTTGCTCATTAGGTCCCATTGTAAAATGTGTCCATTGCCTACAATACGATCTTGCGTGTTAGTATTGTTCGCAACAGACAAACACGCGAGATCGTAGTGTCGGCAATGTGCACATTTTACAATAGGAACTAATGAGCAAAATCAACATTTTGCGGAGCTTAGACAAAAAGCATGTTTGTACATACACGTACAGGGACCGACATTAACTTTTGAAGGCACTTGCCCATTCGGGCAGAGCAACCCCAAGGTTTGCTTGCCCGAAAAAAAATCAACTTGCCCAAAAGAAAAATGTTATTTTGCACTTTTTTTATCATTTACACAGTGACATCCTAGTTTGGAATGACAATCTCAAAATGACGGCAGAGATCTTAGTTTTACCTGGGAGTAGAATAGGGGATCTATTTCTCTGGTTTTACTCAATAAAAAGCAATAATTTGTTAACTTAACATCGGCAAATAACTAAAGAAAAAATTCATGAATAAAGGTACCAAATACGAAACTTTTCAGGTTGTGTTTGGGTATGCGGCTTCATGTATGGAAGCGGCAACGAACTTACCTCTATTCCCCTCCTAGAAGATCGTTATACCAGCAATCCCGTCCGGTAAACAAAGCGCCATTTTGAAATTGACCGAAATCACGTTGATGATCTCGCCATGAACGTGATTTCGGTCAATTTCAAAATGGCGCTTTATTTACCGGACGGGATTGCTGGTATAACGAACTATTAGAAGTGGCATTGTGGTTAGTATTTAGCTTGACTTTTATCAATAATTCCTCGGGTTGTCGATAGCGCTACTAGCTTGGCGCAATGATCAAGTTGGCAATATTTCGAGCACAAGTTAGTGGGAATTCTAGCTTGACCGTTCGGGCTTTTCAAGTCGGCCATTAACTTGCCCGAAATCGTTTTTTTCACGCTCGCACTTGCCCCGGGCAATCGGACAAGCGTTAATGTCGGTCCCTGACGTAGTAGTGCTCCAAAGAGGTTTGCCAAGTTTGGATGGCAAACTCGAACGTTTTGTCACAAAAAAGTGGCAAAAGTGATTGCCAAACTCGAGTCAGACAGACTATAGTGCACAGCGGTAGTTGATGTGTGGATGTTATTCTTCTACTGTACACACGAAAGAAGAATTCAAGTGTAAAATTACAGGTTATATAACTCAAAGTAGGGCTATGGTCTTAGCCAGCAGGTCGTCTGGATGTCTTTTTGGACACCCAAACACTTAAAAAGCACCCCTCAGGACACCCAATTTTTTGTGAGGAATTTCTTGAAATGTCAATTTCAATCATATAATTTGACTTTTTTCATCTCCATGTAATTCCTCATGATATTCTATAAGGATATCATACCTTATTTTAATAAATTTATACATGTTTATGGTTTAAATCTGAGAATATTGTGGTACCCCCTAAAAATTTGGACACCCCAAAATTTAACAATTGACAATTTTAGGCACCAAGTTTCGAAATCCTGGCTATGTCCCAGGTGGGGATGTGGATGTTTTTATTCTTCTACTGTACATACGAAAGAAGAATTCAAGTGTAAGATTACAGGTTATATAACTCAAAGTAGGGCTATGGTCACATGGTCTTAGCCAGCAGGGCATCTGGGCGTCTTTTTGGACACCCAAACCCTTAAAAAGCACCCCATAGGACACCCATTTTGTTTTGTGAGGAATTTCTTTAAATGTCAATCTCAAGCATATAATTCAATTTTTTCTTCTTCACATAATTCCCATGACATTGTATAAGGATATCAGGCCTTATTTTGATAGATTTATACATGTTTATGGTTGAAATCTGAGTATATTGTGGTCCCCCATTAAAAATGTGTACACCCAAACATTTTACAATTGCCAATTTTGGGCATCCAGTTTCTAAATCCTGGCTAAGACTCCTACATTGGAATACAGCTGATTACACCCAAAATCCCAGTACGCCCCTCAGTTTCTTCATCCTTATATAAACTACTTCTATACCTCCTTTTCTTCTCGCAGGGTCTCTCTTTCGTTCTTAGGCCACTCCAATTTATTTACTTGTCTTACGTGCTCAGGAGGTAGGAAATGAGCCATTTTGGAATAAAAAAAAAAGTTGAAAAATGTGACTTTTTTTATTTAATTTTTTTTAGAGTCTGACGACTAGGACTGGTAGCGATATGTTTCTACCAGCCTATTCTCAACTAAATAAAATCAATCAATCTATTAATCCCTGTAACCTGAAGGGTGGGAGGTATACCTCCTCAAGTCTGAGGCTCTACTACAGCAATGTTAGCTTCCTGTAGTTGATTGAATCACACTTACAAAGAATATTCTTAAAACTTGCACTTTTTTTTTTTTTTTTTTGGAGTCTGACAGAAAATTTCAAAACCACTTTCGTCCGTAAGACACCAAAGATGACTTTTTTTTTCTTTTTTTTTGGAGTCTGACAGGATTTTTTTTCCAAAAAAAGCTCGTAAGACAAGTAATTAAATTGGAGTGGCCTTAGTTGTTTTTATATTCAATGTAGAGATTACGTTCGTAGAACTGCAAGTCAAATCAATTTTTGCAAAAAGATTACTTCACATCTTGGCCGCTTAGCAGGAAATAAACAATCATCCATTTTACCTTGTCCCCCACTGAGGACAAATTGGTGTATGTCACTTTTTTCCCAGCAGATATGTTTGCCGACACATTGCAATGGGGAGACCAAAATAAACGCTACATGTGGCTTTTGTATAATATATCTATGTAGTGTTAACCATTTCATACCTGAAGCATGCCATGCATGCATGGAATATGAAGCAGTTACAAATGTTTACCTTTCTTTTTTAAAAATATATTTTGGGCAATAAAAAGATTAGGGTAGTCCTGAGCAAAAAATTAGGGTAGGTAGAGACATGGTCTTAGCCAGCAGGGCGTCTGGGTGCCTTTTTGGACACCCAAAGCACCCCTCAGGACACCCAATTTTTTTGTGAAGAATTTCTCAAAATGTCAATCTCAAGCATATTATTGAATTTTTTGATCTTCATATAATTCCCATGACATTGCAGAAGGATATCATGCCTCATTTTGATATATTTATACATGTTTATGGTTGAAATCTTCGTATATTGTGGTCCTCCTTAGAAATTTGGACGCACAAGAGTTTTACAACTGCCAATATTAAGGCACCCAGTTTCTAAATCCTGGCTAAGACACTGGACGGTAGAGTAATAGGAACGAACATCTTTTTTAGGCTTAAATAACAGAAGAGGAAGTATAAATCTGTATGACACCTATTGCCTGCATGAGTGGGTTTAAGTAAACTCAGCTCTTTAAGTGTTGATAAGTTGGTGTATAAATAGTTGTACATCTGAAGTTTATCTACCTGCCTACTTGACCTTTTGATAAAAACTCAAATTATTAGTTGATGCTTTCACTACCAGGCCTGGGTCTGACTGGTAGATTTCAGGCTAGGGGCCCGAAAAGGTCTTGTGACAAAAATTAGCGGTCAAAAACAGGTGTTCTGGTTATTATAATACTATTTTGGGCCCCTAGATTGAAAAGTCTAGGAGCCCACAGCGAAATCTAGGGGCTGTGCCCCTGGGAAAGTCGAACACTGCCAGGTAGATTTCAGGCTAGGGGCCCAAAACAGGGTCTGTGGCAAATTTCATTTACACACCTTGTAATGGTTGCATTATACATGTGTGTTCCATGTACTCCTTCATGTCAAGCTGCACTCTCCGCTCATGAACTCAAGTGGCTCGAATACTGGAGTGCTCATAGTCTTAATTAGCCAGCAGGGTGTCAAAGCGTCATTTGGACACCCAAACCCTCAAAAATCACCCTACAGGACACCCAAAAAGATTTGTGAGGAATTTCTAAAAATGTCAATGTCAAGCATATAATTTAATATCTTTCAACTCCATATAATTCTTAGGGCATTATATATGAACATAATGCTTTATTTCATTAAGTAAATGCATGTTTAATCATATGGTTGTAATCTGAGTATCTTATGTAAAAAAGGACGCCCCCAAACTTTACAATTGCCAATTTTGAGCACCCCAGTTTCAAAATCCTGGCTAAGACCCAGTACTGGAGGTAGGGCTGGGCTCGATAAGCGCGGCATCGATGGATCGGCAAAGTCGTACAATCGATGTTCACCACGAGAGGACATCGATTGCCGAACTCGATACGGCCCCCCCTACCTCCATTGTTTTCCCTACCCCCAAAACACAAAAGAACCTACCATATTCTTTAAAATGACAGCGGTGCTGAGGCCGGCGATAGCGGCGATAGCCAGCCGCCATTGAAAAGGCACTACGATAGATACTATCGCGCGCGGTAGTACTTGGAAAAGTGTGGGGAGGGCCACGCAATGAATTTTACATGGTGCTGGTCCGGCCCCCACCACACTTTTCCAAGCACTACCTCGCGCGACAGAATCGAATCGAGAAAATCGACATCGAGAAAAATTAGGCAATTAATCGGATCGCAAAAAAATGGCTGATGAGCACAGCCCTAACTGGAGGCAGGCGAGCTAAGCTCGAGCTGGAGTGGTCAACTCGTTGAGTCGATCCTCTATGTAGGGAACACAAACCTAACACAGAACACCTAATTAACACACACCTTATCACTGTTAAGTCTTGTTACAATCCCCAACCAATGGTTGTTATGAAACATTTGCCAGTACATGATTTTAAATTGAAATAAACATGTAAATGTTAATAAATATCCATCAGTAAGTATTTATTTCTTAATTGCTAGGCTGAATAAAACATGTTTATTTAAAAACTGTGTGTCCGTGAGCTCATGATTCCAACTAGTGGTGAACTCATGAGTTGATCTTCCTCTGTGAGTGCAGCTCTATGTCTAGGCACCCTGGCTGGACCTTGGCCCTTAGACTGTACATTGAATACAGTATGATATTCTGCTGAACATTCATTATTTTAAGGCTTTTATAATGAAATATATAACAGTTTGGACCCCAAAATGAATACCCGGGCCCTAGTTTTTTTAAGTTCAGGCCTAGCTGGCCCCTAATTCAGAAAATTACAGTCAACTCTTACAATAGTGAATGAGTTAAAAAGGTAGTTATTTAACTTCATGAAAATAGACATCATGTGACATAAATAAGTGATAAGAAGTAATCTAGAACATGTGTACTTCACCCCTGTGACCCTGCCTTGAGTGCCTTGAGTGCTTTCAAATCAATACATGACAAAATGTTACTATCTAAGGCCAAGAAAAAAATATTGTTTGCTTCCTGTAACGGTCTGAAAAAAATAGGGTATGTAGGTCATAAAAAATGTGTGTTTTATGCATGTTTTACGTTGACTGGGAGTTAGGTGGGCGGAAAAAACTTTATGGTTACAAGGATTTTTTTTGATGAAAACTTGTTAGGATAGGGTTACAGGAAACGAACAACTTTTTTTAGGCCTAAGACCAAACTTAAATAAAATATCTATTGTGGGGGTTTACTACAATTCTTGTTAAATTTCAACGGAGTGAATACACTGAATAGTAAGTAAGTGAATAGATAAATTAATGGATTCATTCTGTATTAGGGGGTTGTTTTAATGTAACTTAGGACATGTAGTTTTAGACAAAACTATTTAGAAAAGTGACTTTTTCGCGAGAAAATCAGCATTGTGAATTTTAAAGTTGGGTTGGTGAAAATGTGAACTCATCAAATATTCTACTGTTTGGTTTTGAGGAATTTGAATTATTTTACACAAGCAGGGCTCGACGCTAAGGGTAAACCTATGGCCCCAGGCCAGTAGAAATTCCCAAAAACAGCTTCGGGCCAGTAAAAAAGACTTCAACTGGTCCTACAGGGCCAGTAAACATTTGGAGATATTCCTGTTAAAAAGTTTCCCCCTGAGAATGTCCCCAATTGTTTTTGAAATAAATAAAGATAAAATTTATGAAGATAAATGTTGTGATGAATCTTATGCAATGCTCTTTCTTCTTATGTTAAAGAAAAACTGTAGGGCCAGTAAACATTTTGCAGGACCAGTAGATGCTAGGTGTTACTAGTCCTACAGGGCCAGTATCATTTTGAGTTAGCGTTGAGGCCTGACAAGTTTCCAGTAATTTTCCTTACTCTACCCAGTATGAATTTTAAAGGGGGGTAGGTGGAATCATGTAAATCCTGACTGTATCCTAGCCTCCCAGGGTTCGACTTTCCTAGGGGCCCAGGGGGCAGGGGCATATGTCCCTTGATTTTGCTGTGGACCCCTTGATGTTGACTAGGGGCCCGAAATAGTATGTATACTAACCAGAAATCCTGCTGTTTTTGACCACTATTTTTTTTTTATCAAAAGACGTTTTCAGGCCCCTAGCATGAAAACTAAGTTTCAGACCCTGTATCCTGTAACTGCACCAGTCAGTATCACTTCAGTGTGTGATTAAATATCCTGCTATTTGCTCATGACTACAGTTTAACCCTTCCAATGCTGAGGCCACTTTTATCCAAAGCCCAAGGATGCTAAAATCTTTGAAAACCATCTAAACCCTGTCATATTGGTATTCATTTGAAAGCTCTCGCTGAGTTCTCTCATTAGAGTACCCATTTGCCAGGGTTTCAGTAATTTTTCAGGTTTTTTGCATGATTTTGTATTGGCCAAATTAGCCACCAGCAGGATAGGGTTTAAAAAGCGTACAGCGGAAAATAGTTTCCAGCGACCTTGAATAGCTTTGAAATGTCAGCATTTGAGATATTTCTGCCAGGCGCATGTGTTTGTGTTGTTTGTTTATACTTCTCTGCCCTCAGTGCTTGGTTCTCTTGACCTAGATATCCTTACCCCTCAGCCAAACTTAGAGGGTATACTACCCGTATGCTGCTGGTGGGTAAGTCCTAAAAAAGTTGTTTGTTTCCTGTGACCCTACCCTAACAAGTTTTTATTCAAAAAAAATCCCTACCCTAAAGTTTTTTCAGCCCTCCCGACTCCAAATCATCAAAAAACATGCATAATTTAACACAAATTACAACCATGAACATATATATTAACTCATCTAAATAAGACATATATCCTTATGCTATATAAATATCTAATGAATACCAACATGACAGGGTTGAGAGGGTGTTCAAAATATCATAGCGTTCTTGTGCTTTGGACAAAAGTAGCCTCAGCATTGGAAGGGTTAACACTACAGCTATCTCGCCCAACACGGAGTTGGTATTTCAGTGTTCGTTGAAGGCTCATAAACAATTGGGAGTCATGATCAATCTCCCTTCATGATCAATACCGGTCAAGAAAAGATAATAGGGGCCGCGACCTGCTGTGGGCCAGTTCCCGGCAACATACTGAATACAGCTTTAATTTGGAGTGCTAAATTTTTCGCTTTACAGCACTGCTGCAGGGTATTTGCGCTACTTTGAATTTGAGCATTCAAGCACTCAAACTAAACGAATACAATGCATGATATTTATTTAAAGAATGTTATTTCATCGCTATCATGGGGAGGGCAAAAATATTCCTACGAGTCCAGTAACATTTAGAGTTAGTGTTGAGGTTTATATATATATATATATATATATATATATATATATATATATATATATATATATATTAGTGCTCGGATTCGCCGCTAAAAAACGGCTCGAGCAATCGCTGAAACTGCCGATCGATTAATCGACATATTACGAGCCCTAACTACTCATTGAACATGCGGTGAAATCAACAGCTGAGCAAAATTAATTGCTGTCAATCACGCTAATTTAGAACCTCCCCATGCCTGCCTAAGCCAATGAGCAACGTAAATTGCTGTCAATCACGCTAATAAGAACAGGCCCATGCCTGCCTAAGCCAATCACGTCCTGCTATCGTGCGATCTCGATGGGATCCCACGTGGGAAAGACGTAAGCAAGACAAAAAACATGGCGGGTGATTGACGATGTGGCTTTATTTAAACATTTTCGCCGAACTCGGCGAGCTGTAATGGCGGCTCGAGTGCTCGCCGCCGCCGGCGATACGAGCAATAGCTCGAGCCGCCGATTGATCGTACTAGCTCTAATATATATATATATATATATATATATATATATATATATATATATATATATATATATATATATATATATATATACAGGTGAACTTGGATATGACGGACCACTGTATGACGGATTTTTGCATATGACGGACGATATGCTTGGTCCCAGACCGATGCATATCAAGTATTTGTCATATGTATACGACGGATTTTGCATATGACGGACCAATTTTCCTGGTCCCACTGAGTCCGTCATATCCAAGTTCACCTGTATAGGTAATTCAGGCATTTCAATGCAGAGGTTCTTCCCAGGAATCTCCTGAAAGACCAAATCTCTGTCCCATCTCTATCTATCTGTGGCTGTATCTCTGACTTGATAATTTATTGTACACAGCTACAGCATTAGGGGCTTTATAGCTTTGTATGTATTGATCCTGCTAGTTTAGCACCAGCTCAACCAGCACAGCAGCTGCCTGTAACACATAGATAGCCACATCTGACACACATCACATTCATAGGGTATCATTCATTCATGCTTTACCAATCCTGAATTGGAAATCAATATATCACATATATATATTATAAGTATATATATATATATATATATATATATATATATATATATATATATATATATATATATATATATATATATATATATATATATATATATATATATATATTTAACACATTGATATAACCATTCATGAATGCTTCACCAACTCCTGGGATTGGAAATCAATATATCACAGACACATAGTTTGTATATATATAAGTCAATTTAAAAAAAAAGGGCTTTCTGGCAAGTACATACTTGTTTGAACTTGCCCGAATGTACAAGCTGAATATCTGAAAACTACACATTTTTTTATAAAAAAAAATCCACAATTATCCAGAAATATGCAAACAAAATAATACAACAAAATTGAAAAGAAAATGGTTTTATAATCATTAAACCCATGGTTAGTTATACTTGCCATTGTAGCTTATGAACGATACCTTCTTAACCCATTCACACTCAGAGCAGACAATTTTGATAATATTTTTCTAACAAAAGCATTTTTTGGAAAATATTTGAAGGAGAAATGTTAATAAGAAACCAAACAACAACTGTTTTGATAACTTTTGCTTTATTCACAATTTATTTCCAAAAGTATGAGAGCAGAGGATACTTTCTGGAGAAACTCTGAGTGTGAATGGGTTAACCCTTCTGATGCTGAGGCTACTTTCATCCAAAGCACAAAGATGCAAAGTTTTCTGAAAACCATCGAAACCCTGTCATGTTGGTATTCATTGGAAAGCTCTCGCTGAGTACTTTCAGATGAGTACCCATTTGCCAGGGTTTCAGTCATTTTTGAGTTTTTTTGCTTCATAATGTATTGACCAAATTAGCCACCAGCAGCATAAGGGTTAAGGGCAAGCCAAAAATTATGTTAGGCAAGTAAAATCATTAACTACTTGCATGGCATGGTTAGTTTGTTATGTTGTTATGCGTGCAGAACATACGTTTGGAAGATATTTGAAATATTTTAAACTGAAATGTTGATCAGTAGTGTTGGGACGATCATCGATTATAATCGATAATCAGTCGTTTACCTCTCTGATTCTGATTAATCGATTACGAAATTGGCAATCAATAATAATCAGAAAAGGTGAGTTAGGTGACACCTAGTGGCAAAATATAGAACTAAATGACAGACAAGTTGTCAGCTTTCTAGCTATGAAACTAAGCTCCAAAAACACTTCAAAACGAAGTTAAGGTAGGTGCTAATAGCAAGTAATTGTCATAGACTATCACTTATTATTAGGCTCTAGACCTCTAATACCCAATTACTGCAAAAGTGCGATGAACTGATTATGATCGATAATCGATCGGTTGGCTGTAACTGATTATCGATCATGAAATTGCCACCGATACCCAACCCTATTGATCAGAAATCCTCGTCCTTCCAATTTGCGCTTGACAACATTAATATTTCTATCCTGAGCCTACAACTGTCTAAGGTGCAATAGCACAAAAATATTTGAAAATGATATAAACCCTGTCATATTGGTGTTCAGTGGAAAGTTTTTGCCGAGTACTATCAGATGAGTACCAATGTGACAGGGTTTCAGTCATATTTCTACTTCTCACGCAATATTTTGCCAACAGCAGTAAAAGGGTTAATTCCTTCTCATAAGAATCATAGGTGTTGAAGTCTTGGAGATCGTTAGGCATGGATGCTTTGAGATGTCCTTTTTTGTCTGGAGCTAAGATATTATTGAAAATAACTTCGGATTTAAGCATTAATTTGAAAAATATTTGAAGGGGAATTGATTGTTAATTTCTGATTAACATTTCTCCTTCAAATATTTTCTAAAAATTGCATTCATTAGAGAGATATCAATAAAATATTCAGACGGTTTTCGGCGTTACTGGCATGAATGACCTGTTTACTGTTAACCCATTCATTGATTTGATTTTATTCGGTCTAGTAGGATGTATGTTACACAACATTTGGCACATAAAAAATCATATATAAAGGTGACTAGTTGGAGAGTCATTAACTGCTATGCAATAGAATTCTAAGCAGACATGTAGGATATATACACTAAAAGTTCAAAACTTATTTCCGTAGTGGTCCCGGTGGTTCTCATGCCTTTAACGGCTAAAATTGCCCAGCTATTTTTGGTGATATCTCTGTAACAAAATCAATTTCCAAAAAAATATTTGAAGGAGAAATATTCATCTGAAACTAACTAAGAACTCTCCTTGAAATATTTTTCTAATTTGTGATTAATTTGAAAGTTATTATCAAAAGTATCACAGATCCAGACGACACTTGTCATGTGGAAATCTCCAGGCATGAATGTGTTAACCCATTCATGCTTAAGTGATCCTCTGGAAATTGTCGTCTGGATCTATAATAGTTTTGACATTAACTTTTGAATTGCAAAAGATCTTGCAAAATATTTGAAGGAGAGTTGTAGGTTATGTTCTGATTAACATTTCTCCTTCAAATATTTACTCAACTATGGTTTCGTTTGAAAGGTTTCATCAAAATTGTCAGGCTGTATTGGCTGCTGTGAGCATGAATGGGTTAACATATCAGTGGGACGATGTGCCTGGTACGATATATACTCTGTGGTATGATATTCTGTTATGTACATGATAAAATATTCATGGCCAGTACGAGAGGAGAGAGTTTGTGAAGCGTTTGTGGTTATCAGTGTGTGGGGGGATACATAGCCTGCCTCCCAGGCCATATTTAAATGTCCTCCCTTGTGGATAGATGGCTCTGCGGTATACTAGGATGATACGGACTTGAGCTCAAGTGCGTCCCCCTTGAGGATTTATTCAGAACTAGACCTGGAGTGAAATCAACTCAGGTCAGATCAGTGAGACAGGTAGATACAGTGTCTTAGCCAGGATTAAGAAACTGGGTGCCTAAAATTGGCAGTTGTAAAATTTTTGGGCGTCCACAATTTTAAGGGGGATTACAATATACTCATATTTCAACCATAAACATGTATAAATTCATCAAAATAAGGCAAGATATCATTAAACAGTGTCATGGGAATTATATGGAGATGAAAAAATTCAATTATAAGCTTGAGATTGAGATTTTTAGAAATTCCACACAAAAATATTTGGGTGTCCTGAGGGGTTCTTTTTAAGGGTTTGGGTGTCCAAAAAGGCACCCAGACGCCCTGCTGGCTAAGACCATGGGTAGATATCACAGACTTGTAGCAAGTCTAGGGGATACAGGGCCCTGGATAGGCCACCACTTCACCATTATGCTGCTGGTGGCTAATTCAATGGTCAATACAAAATGATGCAAAAAAAGGCTGAGAATGACGATAACCCTGGCATATGGACACTCATTTCAGAGTACTCAGTAAGAGCTTTCTAATGACTACCAACATGACAGGGTTTTTGGATGGTTTTTGAAAATCTTTGCATGTTTGTACCCAATACAAGATGATGGAAAAATGATTAAAACCCTGGCATATGGCTACTCATTTTAGAGTACTGAGCGAGAGCTTTCTAATGAATACCAACATGACAGGGTTTGGGTGTTTTTCAAGACTTTGCATTTTTCTCCTATGGACGAAAGTAGCCTCGGCATGGAAAGGCCTCCACTTTTCTCTCCCACACTGGTTGGCCCACTGAGGCTCCAAGCATCCATCCTATAGGTAGGGGTCCATACCGTTAAAATTATACGGTATGGTACGGGTACGGTATATTTTATACGGTTCCAGTATTCTAACGGTATCGATACTGGTTACTTTCTTTACTTAGTCGATGTTTTCGAAATTCTGCGCGGTCGCGCGCGTTAGTGCTTGGAAAAGTGTGGTGGGGCTGGACTAGCACCATGTAAAATACATAGCGTGGCCCTCTTCACACTTTTCCAAATACTACTGCGCGCGTTAGTGTCTATCGTGGTGCAGTTAAAATGGCGGCCGCCACTGGATGACGCGATCGCGATGTATTTTCCCGCTGATCCCGCGTCTCTGCACTCTTCTCCGCCTTGCCTGCTATATCAGCAGAGAGGCATTTTATTCATAGTACCGGTAAAAAAGTACCGGCTACTTTTAATACGGTTTGACACCGGTATTTTTCGCCGTTGTATCGGTACCCTCACGGTACTGTCGTACCGGTGTGGACCCCTAATCCTAGGATGGGTATTTCCTTGGGAAGTATTGTGGGAAGAGACACAGGGCTCGAAATTAGGGGGTGCAGGGAGCTGAGGGCTCCCTTGAATTCTCTTGGGGCTCCCCCAAATTTCTGCAGGGAGCCCCAAAGATGCACTGGTTTCTATACTCATAAACTTAAGGTAGCTTTTGAAGATGCAATTGGGCTCCCTGGAAAAAAACACACTTGATTTCGAGCCCTGAGATATGATATATTTGTCTGTATGGGGGTATATTTTGCCTCAGAAGCCTCACCACTCAACTCCAAGATACCTATTGATTGGAAAAAGGAATTGCCATATACTCCAAGCGTCCATCATAAGAATGAGGTATTCCTTGGAAAGAGACATATGATATATTTCTCTCTCTGGGTAAAAAGGTTCACCACTTAGCTCCCGGATACTGATTGGAAAAGGGAATTTCCGTACTTCTAGCGTCCATCCTAGGGATGGGAAATTCCTCGGAAATTCCATTATGGGAAGGGGCATGATATATCGTTTTTGTGTATCTATTAGTGCTCGGACGATAAATCCAAATATCGTCTTATTGATCGTTGCACCACGATAGTAGCGCTATCAATAACCCAGAGAATTATCGATAATGCACGATATTTCTCCTCCAAAAAAAAGCACATGTAATGCTAATAAATTATAAAAAAAGAAACCTAACTACTCACCACAATGCCACTTCTAATAGTTTGATATACCGGCGGTCCTTTCCGGTAAATATCTGCAAAATCACGTTGATAATCCAACCATAACCGTGATTTTGGTCAATTTCAAAATGGCGGATGGTGTTTACCGGAAAGCATCGCCGGTATAATGATCTAGATATCAGAAGAGGAATACGGGTGAGTTCCGTGCCACTTCAAGTTCCCAAATTATCGGTTTTTATCGATAATCTATCGTCATCTGGGACGATATATCGATAAAAGAAATTTGGCCAACTCCGAGCACTAGTATCTATAGGGATATTGTGCCACTTTGCTCCTAGATATTGACAAGATATTTAATGGATAAGGGAAATCAATTGTCATGCGCCAAGTATCCATCCCAGGGATGGGTAATTCCTTGGAAAGTTCATTATGAGGAGGTACTTGATGTTTGGTTCTCTCTGCAGTGCGATAATGGATACTTTGCCTGGATTGTAGTTTGAGGTGTTACTTTTCTCTCAGATACTGATTAAGATTTATAATTGTTAGTCACTTTTTTGGATTTGACCACCAGACTATAAAGATCCTAGTGCTTATTTCTAATCAGGGACTTCGCCAGGACCCGTCTATGAACATTTTTCAATTTTGACTTTTGGAGTGTATTAACCAAATAATTTCCTAACAAATCATCTTCTATGACATATAGCTGATGTGTAAAATGCCCTTTTTGACAAAATAGGCTACTTAATGTACATGTAGTTGGTATAAGGATTTGAAGTAGATTTAGTAACTCAGTCTGGACGGGCAGAAATTTTAGAACTGCAGTTTTGGACAGGCATTTTTGAAATCCTGGCTAAGACCCTGTTTCTAATGGACGTTTATTATATGGCATTTAAGGGTTAAACCTTGTTAGGATTTCTTTAGATGTCATAAGTATTCCTAATTGATATGGCCTATTTATTCTTAACCCACGTCTTGGCACCTCAGTAAAACCACCTGTTTCAGCGTCTGTCACTACCGGAGAAAAAGACTGCTTTTTTCTACTGGGGAACATACACGCTTGTCCCTTTCAAAGTCGGCATCGCTAAATCACTCTCGGTTTTTATACCGGAACCTTGTGCTTGAAACCACCTGTTGTAACTTATGTCACTTCTTGAGGGAAAAATGTGCTTTTTATACGACAACTGTTTTTTTTTACTCTGGAAGGGTGTTATATAGGAACTGAGTATCGCTTGTCCATTTTGCAGTCGGCATCTTTAAATCACACTTGCCACGTAGTAAATAACATAGTAACCAAAAAACACTCAACCAGTAAAAAGTGACAAAAACACTGTTCCAGTTTGTGTCTAGAATTGCTACAAAATGTGAAGGTCTCATGGTTTTAAACTGCAGCACCTCATAAGTATTTGATATCACTGTCACTTAATTTTCAATCAAATAGTAAATTCAAGGCTCGACCCTAACAGTGGTCCTATGGCCCCAGGCCAGTAAAAACTTCCCAAAATGGTTTAGGGCCAGTAAAAAAAGACCAACTGGTCCTACAGGGCCAGCAAATATTTGGGGACGGTTTACCCTCAAGTATGTGCCAAACTCTTATTAAATAAATGAAGATGAAATAAATAAAAAAAAATGTTGTCTGTGGATTTATGCAATGTTTTTTCTTATTATAATCTAAAGAAACATTTGTGGGACCAGTAAAAATTTTGCAGGACCAGTAGATCCTAGGTGTTACTGTTCCTACCGGGCCAGTAAGAGTTTGAGTCAGCGTTGAGGCCTGAAATTACGTAGTAACCCAAAAACACTCTCCACTGGTCAGTAAAAAATGATAGAAGAACTGTGTTCCAGTGCGTATCTAGAATTACTAGAAAATGTGAAGGTGTTAAGGCAGGCCTCGACGTTAACGGTAGCCCGATAGCCCGGGGCTAGTCGTAAAGGCTCAGGGCTAGACGGTTCATTGTTTGCCTAGCCCGGCTGGGCTAGGTCAAATTTTATCAGCATAATATGATTTGTCCACAATCTGATCAATTGTGGCACTTATGTCTGAAGTGGCGATACACGGTTATCAGCAGTGGCTTCGCCACTCCAAAGTCTGTGGTGTTAGTGCACTCGCAAATAGAAACCGGCATATACATAATGTGCTGGTTGGAGTTAATAGCCAATAAAAACACTCAGTTTATGTGCCGGACCGGGTTATTGTTGATCTGCCGATGGTTCAATCGAATTGAACCATCACAATTGCCGAGATCAAGTAGACCGGTAGATTTGAGCAAACAGCAGCAGGGACGGCACACAGCAACAGATTTTGGTGATGTTATGTGCTTATCTGTTGCTGCCAAGTGCTTCCCTGCTGTGTAAAAACGGTATGTACATGTTGGGGGATGGGGATAATAAACTTTATTGCATTAAATGGAATGGACCGAATATTCAACCCCAGGCTATTTATCATAATTTATGTGTGGCTTATTTCATTGGCCAATCCCTTTCCCACCAAAAAGGTTCTCCCCAAGCCACAAGTTTCCCATAGATTTCATAACATAAAATCACATAAAAAAAGTTATAACAGAAATAAAATGGCTAAGAAAGGTCAACCAGACCTTTCAAAGTTTTTTTCAAAGGCCCTCTACCTCAGGAGCAGACCAGGAAAAGAGGGAAAAAATCCTAGAAAGTAACTTAAAGTATGACAAAAAGAAGATGAAAAGGGAATTCTTGGACTAATGGCAAGAGGTATTCCCTGGTCTCATGTAAGTAAATAGGACTTGCACAAATGAAAAAATGATATAGTATTAATTACAGAAACTTCAAAGTGAAAATATATTTATTTATAAATATCGCTGTTTAAGGATATGGCCATTATGGGTAACTTAAGATTAGAAAGCGATCTTCAGTACTACAGTCATTTTCAAAACAACTTCAAATCATGGGGCCATCAACTACATCATACTACAAAACAAATCAATACAGGGGTAAATGGTGGGTCATAAATTGGTAAATAGCAAATATCATATTTTTCAGCACTTTTCGGTCATATATTTTCAGGGCTAGGGAAAAAAAATCAGGGCTAGTGAAATTTTTGGGAACTAGCCCTGGTGGGCTAGTGCAAAATTTTCTTAACGTTGAGCCCTGTAAGGATATAAGCAGCATCTCAGAAGTATTTGAAGTGACAGTCACTTGTTATATGTAATAATAATAATAATAATAATAATAATAATATTGTCATTTGATACTGTGCCCTTTCCATATAAATGCTCAAAGGCGCATTACATTCATTGTCAAAGGATAGATGTTGATATCCACATAGTTATTTGATAAATACATCTTTGAATAGATGTGTTTTCAGTTGTTGTTTGAAGATTGCCACACTCCCAGATGCCCGAATATTATTTGGGAGCTGATTCCATAGTTTTAGGGCACAGGCACTAAATGATCTGTCACCGTAGGTTTTCATGTTGGTTCTCGGCTCGCAGAGTAAGCTAGCTCTTGGATGTTGATCTCAGTGTCCGTGGTGGGACATACTCTTTCAGCATTTCCCTCAGGTAAGAGGGTGCAGTTCCATGCAAGCACTTGTACGTCAGGAGCAGAATCTTGAATTCAATTCTCTTCCTGACTGGTAACCAGTGAAGTTCCTTTAAATAGTACTGGAGTGATATGGTCATGCTTCTTTGTGAGCGTGACCACCCTGGCAGCGTTATTTTGTACTCTCTGGAGCTTACATATTAGCTCTTCAGGTATTCCACAGAGAAGTCCATTGCAGTAGTCGAATCTTGAGGTTACCAGGGATATGACAGCACTTTTAGTTGATTCTGCATATATGTATCTAGGGAATTCGCACTTTTCAGTCAAATGTTCCCTGCAAAAAGCTTTTGTTTAAGAATTGCCTGTGTTTTTGGTGCTCAAGATTGGCAGTGAATTTAACCCTTTCATGCCTGGAGATCTAATTGACAAAGTGTCATCTGGACCTCTCATACTTTTGAAAATAACTTTGGAATAAAGCATGAATTTGAAAAATGTTTGAAGGAGAGTTGAAGATATAGTTGAGATGAACAACTCTCCTTCAAATATTTTTAAAATTTTGCTTCAGTTAGAGAGATATCACCAAAATAGTCAGGCGTTTTTTGCTGCTACAGGTACTTGGCCACTCACCAGTAGGGATAGGTACTGGTACTTGATACGATACCAAATACTGTAGAACACACATATGACGCGTGTCCCAAAAATAGTGAATTGGGGAGTTTTCGCATCATAGCGTATCTTTATGTTAGCGACAGTATAAGCCGCCGCTGACAACGCCAACAGTAAGTACAGCGTTTTTATATATAGCGAAGCGGAACCACACGCTATGTACGCTATATATAAGGCTTAAAAAAATTAATTGTTTGTTTCCTGTAACGGTCCGAAAAAAAATAGGGTAGGTAGGTCGGTAAAAATATATTTTTTTGCATTATTTTTTTGGTCAAAAATGTGTGTTTTATGCATGTTTTACGTTGATGGGCGATAAAAACTTTAGGGTAGGGATTTTTTTGAATAAAAACTTGTTAGGGTAGGGTAACAGGAAACAAACAACTTTTTTTTAGGCCTAAACAGACGCATACACTGTGTGTTCTACAGTACTTATTGATGTCAAATGGGAAAAAAGTATTGTCCTAAAAGTTGAGAATTGTAAATGTTTAACATGGCTCGAAATTAGGGGGTGCCTGGAACCGTGGGCTCCCTTGAATTCTCCAGCGGCTCCCTCAAATTTCTGTTGGCAGCGGCGAGCCCAAAAATGTACTGATTTCTATACACAACACCTGTAAATGGCTTTTGAAGATGCAACTGGGCTCCCTGGTAGAAAAAATTATAATTTCGAGCCCTGATTTAAGATATGAAATATATATAAAATTGACTTAATTGCTAACTGGAGGTCGCTACACAAAGGCTGTTAGCTATTTATTAGAAAAATATTTTAAGGCTGACAGTGCTTAACTTTAAAAAAAAATCAAAATATTTGAAGGGGATATGTTGGTAACATTCCGATTAATATTTCTCTATTAAATATTTTCCTAACTATGCTTTTGCTTCGAAGGTTTTATCAAAATTGTCAGACTGCTTTTGGCTGCTGTGAGCATTAACCCTTATATAACTGCTACTGGTGGCTAATTTTGCCAATAAAAAAATGATGCAAAAGACTGAAGCCCAGCTGGCATATGGGTACTCATCTGTGAGTACTTAGCGAGAGCTTTCCAATGAATACCAACATGACAGGGTTTAGATGGTTTTCAAAATCCTTGCGTCCTTGTCATGTGCTTTACGCGAAAGTAGTCGCAGTACTTAGTGGAAGGGTCAGGCCAAAAAAAATTTTAAAATGTTATGTTTGTGGTTACATGACCCCCCAAAAAAGGGTATGTCGGTAGGCTTTTTTTTTTTTTTTTTTTGCTGTTTGCCAAATATTCAAATAAGAAGTGGCATTATATAGATATAGTAAGGTTGTAATGTGCATGTATGCTTTATAGTGCTGGGACTCTGCCCAAAAACATGAACTCGAGCGCTCGGCACATTTAGCAACCAAAACACAAGTCAATATCGAGTTTTACGGCCACATTGACGAGTTCTTAAGGCGGACGATTTAAAGTATAATTGCGCCGCGGCATACGCCGGCACATGCCAGACACACATACGGTGTCCCGCGGCATTGAGAATCGGTGCACCAGAAAATGGCGTAATACGCACCTGACACGGAGACTTAAGAAAAAGCATTTTATTTCTGGAAATCTGGTGCAAATTTGGACGTTTTGGCCATCACTAGGCTACACATGCATCGGAAGCATGTGTTGCTATCAAAATGTCATCAGCTCGTAATTTCCGAGTGATCAATTTTTGGACTCGAGTGCTCAGATCGGAGGCCCCAGCGACCGAAAGCTCGAGTTTCCGATTACTCGTCCCACTGCTTTCTTTGTATCATTGTTGGGCTAATAGGATTTCATAAATAGTCCTTGTAGTACTGCAAGATTTAAAACAAGGATAGCCCTTGTGTACCTGCAGTTCTTTTGTGTACCTGCATTAAGACCAAAAATGCTTAAAAAAAAAATTACGGTCTGGTGGTCAAAACAGGGTCGGTAGGGTAACCACAAACAACACTTTTTTTGGGGCCTTAATGGGTTTAGGTTTATGGGGCCAAGACTCCGCACACATCATAACAGGTCCTGCAGTACACACTGCTGGTTGAACACTGCTGGAAAATATGGAGTAGTATGTCTATTCTTGAAGTATGTTGAAGGAGGGAGTCTTTTTACCCATTATAAATGCATAATTATGCTAATAGTTCAGTAGAAATTCTTACTAAAATTCGAACCAAGAGCTGTTTGAAATGAATGGTTTAATCTATTACTTATTTACGAGATGCCATAAAGTTGAAGGCGAACCACTTCATAGGTATCAATTTAGCTGTTTAAACTTTGTTCATGATTTTTTTCTCCTTTTTTGCAGACGAAATTGCTAGTACCGTTCCCAGAATAAAGATGGAGCCACCGTCTGACGACGCGTCCTCGCTGGGCCGCTCGGGCATCATGGGACCCCCGACGTCTCTGCCGATGCCGCTGACCCCGCGACGCTTCCGCACAAGGTCGTTCGGGTCACGACCCCCCTCAGGACTCACAAGCCCAGTTGGTAAGAGAATTTCATTTTTCATCACTTTTTTTCTGCCATATTGCATTGTGACTAGCCAGTTGGGGCTTAAAAAAAGTTGTTTGTTTCTTGTAACCCTACCCTAACATGTTTTTATTCAAAAAAATCCCTACCCTAAAGTTTTTTCAGCCCTCCCAACTCCCAATCAGCGTAAAACATGATTAAAACAAACATTTTGACCAAAAAAATAATGCCTTGTAGCCCAGTTGGAAAGTGATATATCGTACATCCTTCAGGCCGCAGGGTCTCAGCTAGAATTTAGAAACTAAGAGTAATGTAACGTAATGGTAAGAGATATTACATTGTCAGAATAGCCGGGACAACTTTCTAGTTATGTTTAACCCTTCCAATGCTGAGGCTACTTTTGTCCAAAGCACTTGTAAGTACCCATCCTTCTGGTTATGCTGAAAGATTTTCATTTTTCCTTCAAATATTTACTAAAATTTCTTTTTACAAGCCCAGTTAGGAAGAGATTTATTGTGAAAACTGTAGGGATATTTTTGGGTTGAGCTCAAAGGGTTATTAAGAAAGGGGTAGGGGGTCAGTATGTTGTAGGGTCCAATTTTGGAAGATATCACATTTAAGATAAAAATAAGAATAAAATTGTTGTATGAAAAGTAAGCTATATCAAATTAAATGGGAATGTTGTCAACATCTATATCAATTAATATCTATATCAATGACTTATAACTCTGTACGGACAGTGCCGTCAATGAAAAGGAACCCCTGATTGTGCTCTGGCTGATATTAAATAATTCATTCATGAATTTATTGAATTTCACATTTTTCGTTACTTTTCCAGGATTGAGTGCATTCATGTCGGACGACAACGACCCTCCAGGGGTCGTGCGAAGGTCAAGGACGAATACCCCATGCAGTTCCCGCCCCGCGTCGGTGTGTTCTTCAAGACGGGGATCCAGGGCACCCAGTCCGGTACGAGGGCTTGAAGCAGCTCTCGAAGATCTGGAGACAGATCTAGAACTCTGGCATAGTGGAATATGCAGGTAAGATATCACTTTATATTTCCATACACCGTGGGGCGTCTGTGTGTCTCTCAAGATGGGAGCCCAGTCCGGTACGAGGGCTCAAAGCAGCTCTAGAAGATCTGGAAAGAGTGGAGTATGCAGGTAAGATATGACTTTATAATTCCATACGCCCAAAGGCGTCATTGTGTCACTCTAGACGGGGGCTTGAGGCCGCACTAGAAGACCTGGAGAGAGATCAGACCTGGTTCGGCAGCAACTACCCCGACCACCTCTCGTAGAATGTTCCGTGCTTCTGGGGATTTGACAGCTGTGTGGGATCTGATAGCATTTATCTATTTATTGACAATTGTTTTCCTGTGATTTCCTTTCAGACGTAGATATGAAATATTAAATTTTTTATTGACGATATTCTGCTGTTATTCCATTTCAGGCGTGGTTCGGCAGCAACTACCCCGGCTACCTCTCGTAGGACGTCGCGTGCGCCCAGCCCACTGGGGATTATGACGGCTCTGTGGGACCTGGAACCAGAACTAGCAAACATGTCCTGGACGCGCGTAGGACTTACCAGCCCTCTCGGTAATATTTGTTTGTTTATTTATTCATTTGTTTGTTTGTTTGTTAGGAGGAAGCAATTATTTATTTTTTTACAATTACTTCCGAGGGGTCTTATAATTGCAAAGGAGCCATGGATGGCTCTTCACAATGCCACACATTTGTAGTTTGTGGTTTTTTGCGAGGTACTTCAGTTTTCCTCCACCACTTAGAACTAGGTAGTCACGGCTTAGTCACAATAGAGTAGAAAAAGTGGCGATAAAAGAAATTCGGCCATCTTGGCATACTTATTCAGGATGAGGATGCTTTCACTCTTTTTTTGCAGGCGATGTCTAGTTAATTAACAATTTTCTACTCAGATCTATTTTAAATGAAATTCAAATTCCCCAATTTTTGTTTACATGATTAAGTAATTGGAAAAATACTGAATTTTGGACTTGAAATTTTGATTTTTCGTCATTATTTCTGCCGTATTGCAGTCCTTAATAGCCAGTTGTAACTGGTGGATGAAACTGGAGTACCCGGTGAAAACCACTGCCTTACCCCAAGTCACTAGCAACTTTCTCACATGCCCCAGCAGGGATTTGAAATACTGAAAGTGGGCCACTTTGATCTAGCAATTTTACTCAGATTTATTTTTTCCTGGCTTTCTAGGATCATCCTGTCCGGTTATGTTGCAGCGCAGTCTCCACAACCACACAACCATCTTGACCTACTTATTTCAGAATGAGGCGCACGCTTTCCCACATTTTTGTGCATGCGATGTCTAGATAATTCGCAATTTGATTCAGATATATTTTTCCTTGTATTCTAGGATCGTCACGGCGTTCCTCGCGAGCGGCCAGTCCAGCCATGTTGCAGCGCAGACTTCACGACCACACGGAGAGTATGTTTGAGGAAGGACTTGAGAGTGTCCAGGATAGCGGTTGGCGATCTGAGGGCGTACTTACTAGAGCAGACATCTGGAAAAAAGGTAAGGTCGTAAATAATGTAAGAGCAACGCTTTCATCCCATCAGCACTTATTAGCTATTTCCGCCGCTAAGTAAGTAATATTTCAGACATTTTCTGCTACTGTTTTTGACGAAAAACTTGGTCAAATACAATGTAGGTCCAGGAAGATGTTTCAAAACATATCCTTTTTGTTGTTTATTTCGATCATAATCGATGTCAAATTTTGGGATCGATTAATCGAAATCGAAACTCTTTCGATCCGATTATCGGAGTATCACTACCAATTATGATTGGTTAGTGTTGATTTAGCCTAAATATGATAAAAAATTACAAATTGTACTGAAATAAAAGTGAAAAAGTCACCAGTGACTTCAGGTTCGGTAGCAGTTTTCACCAGGTTTTCTCCACCACCTACAACTGGCAACGAAAGCAAAAAAATGTTGATAATCCCAATTCAGAAATTCATGGTTTCCTCCACCATTTACAATCGGCTAGTCTTGATTTAGACTGAATATGAGAGAAAAAGTGATGATAAACAAAAACAAAATTTCATTTTGATTCTGGAATAAAAAAAATCTTTTTTCACTTTCTCTTTTCCCTTAAATTTATTTAGCCTAAATATGACAAAAAAAGGTATGATGATCAAAATCGCACACTGTACTGATATAAATTTCTTTTTTCCGTTTCAGCTGGCCAAGCTAAGCGTCCTGTGGAGATCGGCACTACCAGTCCCCAAGACCCCGTACCCAGTACGAGCCTAGAACAGCAGGCTCAAGGTCAGCAGGATTTTCAAGGTCAAGCGCTGCCGGAGGTCAGAGGTCTTGCGAAACGATTAGCTGGCGCGGTCGGACTGAGCCTCTCTCCGGAACAGGAGCAGCCGAGAGTTACGATGGAGTCAGCGCGAGGCCCGGGGGAGGTCGTGAATTTGGCGGTTGAAATCCAAGCGTGGTCGCGTCAGCATCGTGAACGAACACCGATCGTTGATCGCACGACGGGTGCGATCTTGCAAAGCAGATTTTCCACCGAATCTCAGGATACGGACGATTCTAGTATCGCGGAAAACCCACAATCGCTGTCATCGCAGTCGTCGTCAACGGCAACGGATGCGAGCGTCATAGAAACGGGGTCGTTAGGAGTACCTTTGGGCGACGATGATCGCGATCATCCGATGGAAGAGGAGGCACTGGAGGAGGAACTTGCGAACATCCTCGAGGGGCGAAATCTCGATATGCCATCTTCCGACGCGTTTCCCCGGGAAGGTGAGGTGGCGCCACCTGCTGACGAATTTGTAGCGGAAGATTTATCCTACGATGTGCAGTTCAGACTCGGAGAAACTCCGCCGAAAGAAATTGAAAAAGAAGAGGAGGTTGAGGAGGAAGAAAAGGAAGAGGAGGAGGAGGAAAAAGAGGAGGATCGCACGGATGTGGTCGAAGATGTCTCTCCCGTACGTCCCGATTATGGCGGGGGCGGGGATGGCGATAATCCGCCCCCATCGTCAGCGTGGGGAGAAGCCGATCCTATGCAGTTCACAGAGTCACCATCCTATCCTGATCAACCTGTAGATTCTCCTATGCACGACGCAGGCAGCACTGAGCACCAGGGTGAGGAGATTATGGATGTCGATCCCATGGACCATAGTGTGGAGGGCAGCAGCTATGCTTTAAACGACTATGAAAACAATCACAAAAATACCGTCAATTCCACCATTGAAGGGGTTGCCCAAGCAGAGATAACTTCTCACAATAAATACATTGCCGAAACGGAAAATTCATCTAGCGAACATACCCGACTTATGCAACCATCAAATTCAGGGTTTATTGTGGAAAACGGTAGAGGAGTTCAATCAAGGTCATTCCAAGGTCGTGACCTTGGATTTTGCCTTGACCTTCATGGTGGTGGCGATATGGTAGACGGTGTGAGTGGTTACACGATCGACGCAGATCGTGAACAGGATAGATTGTTACAAAATGGAAGTGAAATTACGCCCGGAATTGGCATCGGACGAGAAGGGATAAATTCAGTGCCGCGCGTGAACAGACTACCGAGAATATCGCCCCCATCGCCATTAGATCTAGGTGCTTATCATCGAGAATTACGAAGCGCGATTCTTCAGAATCAGTCGTTTCCAGATGGAGGTCTCTCTATGGATTTCTGTACTCTTCCCGTGCAGGCTGGCGCACGACCAAAAAACCTCGGGAAAGTCGAACGACCGGCATGTCTGCGAAGTCACCTCAACCCTAAAGGCAAGCTGACTTGCCTCAAAGGTGCAAAATCCCAATTGGAGAGTACACCAGAGGATGTGGATTTACTCGAAAAGTGGAAGGCTGCCGGAGCAGCGTTGCGGCAAGTTCTCGTTAAAACCGGTGCCGAATCGTCCAATCAGATTTCACCGAGTCCAACGGGGAATCTAAATGAATCTTCTGCGACGGACGTTGGTTGTACAAATCCGGGAGTCGAAGATACCGATCCTATGAATATCATGTTGAGGGAGAATGAAAAATGTTCAGCAGAGTATCGCGCACGAGAGGACCTTTTATATATCGAAAAAACGCCCAGTACCCCGGAAGTTTCCCCATTGATCTCTCCGGAGGAAACCCCAAAAAGTCCCTGCACATCGACGGGGAATTCGATCAAGGCAACATCACCGACCAATGAAAAACCAAAGGTCTCTGCGATCACATCCAAAATCCGCAGCCTAAAAGAAAAGTATTGCAACACCAAAAATAAACCAGAAGTGGCGCCAAAACCGGAAATATCTCCAAAACCGGAAATATTGCCAAAACCGGAAATACCACCAAAACCTCTGCATCTTGTGCCAAAGTTGTCGCCCGAACCGGCGAAAAGTGCAAATAAGGAAAATACTAGTCCGTTGGTCGGAAATGGTCATGTTCGGAAACTGCCATTGAAGCTGAGAGCCGGGAGCGGAAAATCCTCGAAAGACATTCTCCAGGAGGTCAGAATGAGGCTTGAGAAAGATCTTCCGAAATCACGTCGTTGCCGAACAAAAGTGCGGCCGGAAAAGGAGGAGTGCGAAGGCTCGAGTAGCGAATCGGACGAAGGGGCGCCCGCCAGACGGAGTTCCCCTCGCTCCCGTAAATTGAGACACAGCACCGGTGACGAGGAAAACACTTCCCACGTAAATGAAGATAAATTGAGACAGAGCACCGGTGATGACGAATGCAATTCCCACGTAAATGAAGATGACATCAAATTAGACTCTTACTGCGAGAAATCGTCAACGGAACCGATCAGTATCCCCAGTATCAGAAAGGAGAGTCCTATCGACTCAACGAAACCCTCCGTCGATACCGGATACCAGAGTCCGATCTCTCTTCCGGATCTCCTCAGCGACGCCACCAGCGGTGAGGAAATATCTCCTTATTTGGCATCTGCGTCCTCATTGGCTAACGGACCCGCTAACGGCGAGGATCAGGATTCGCTTCCCGATCTCTTGTCCGATGATTCGCTGAATTCAGAGCGAGGGAATTTACCGAAAATCACGTTCAACATGCATCGTGCAGATAGATCTTTACCGGATATGTTACCAGATTCCGATGGTGAGACTTATAACCTAGAAGGATACTCTCTCAGTCCATGTTACTGTAACAGCGATCGGTTGCCCCAGCTCGTGTCTAGCTCCGAGAGTGATGATTGGCTGCTTCGGCAAGGAGCGCCCCCTGGGAGTCCCGGAAACGGCTCCCAGGTCAGCCTCCCCGACCTTGAACCCAGCAGCGGAGACGAAGGTCGCGACCTCCATGACCTTCATGACCTCAGTTTAGTGGAGGATGTCACATGTGGAGCTCACTCGGGTAAGAAACTCAAATATTTCTTCTTTTTTTTTATAAGAAATACATTTGAAAGATGTAAAAATTATGTTTATTCAATTGAAGTCAATCTGGAAGAAAATTGATATTTTCATTAAAAAAAGAAATATTTTTAGAATATTTCAAAAAAACTATTGAATCGCATGTCAACATAAAAAGTGCATCATCATATGTAGAAGTGATAGACATTTATAAAATTAAGATTTTTCTTAACCCATTAATGCCTGTAGTATTTATAAATAGATTGAGCACTGAGGTGAATTTTAACACATTTCTGGATATTTCATCCTTATTGCATTTGAATTTAGCAACAAAGCATGCATTCAGTAAAGCATGCATTTATTTGATGACAAGTTGAATTTGACTTAGTTTTGATATTTTTTTAAAAGATGGTTTTGTGAAATAGATGTTACTCATATTGGTTAGACCTGGGTCCGACAATACTGTATACCATGGTCTTAGCCAGCAGGGCGTCTGGGTGCCTTTTTGGACACCCAAACCCTTAAAAAGGGTCCCTTAAAAAGTACCCCTCAGGACACCCAAATCTCAATCTCAAGCTTATAATTGAATTTTTCCATCTCCTTATAATGCCCATGACATTGATTAATGATATCATGCCTTATTTAGATGAATTTATACATGTTTATGGTTGAGATATGAGTATATTGTGATCCCCCTTAAAAATTTGGACACCCAAAAATTTTACAACTGCCAATTTTAGGCACCCAGTTTCTAAATCCTGGCTAAGACACTGCAGTGTATACCATGTTACTTTTGTGCATATAAAGTAATTCACTCGGCAGGCAGCTGCCTTTCATGTGCAGTTTGATATTTGTGTAAAGGTGTTAAATGTCAAGCTATCATGTCAGCATATTGTACAATACTAGCATAGGGATTGGATGCAGGGGATTAGCCGCCTATGAGTCCAGCGTGTCATTTGGACACCCAGAACACTGTTTTTTGACAGTTTGGACACAGGCCTCAACGCTAACTCTAAATGATACTGGCCCTGTAGGACCAGTAACACCTAGCATCTGCTGGTCCTGCATAATTTTAACTGGTCCTACATTTTTCTTTAACATAACAAGAAAGAACATTGCATAAAATTCAACACAACATTTATCTTTATAGATTTTATCTTCCTTTATTTCAAAAACATTTGGGGACATTCTCGGTGGGAAACTTTTTAACAAGAATGTCTCCAAATGTTTACTGGGCCTGTAGGACCAGTTGAGGTCCTTTTTTACTGGCCCGAAGCTGTTTTTGGGAATTTTTACTGGCCTGGGGCCATAGGTTCACCCTTAGCGTCGAGCCCTGGGACACCCAAAAGTTTATGTCAGAATTTGCTGATGATGACTTTTCTTAGAAGATAGAAGATATAAAAGCTGTAGTGTCACTTTTATAAGACACACAAAGCAGTATCTGGCCTAAAAAAGCAATATTTTAATTAAATGTATAGGTTTTTTTTTATTAATAGTATGTACTTTGTACCACACTTTGGACACGCAAAAGTATATATGAAACCTCTATTTGGACACCCTGTTTCCAAATATCGGCTAAGACCCTGATTGGATGTCCAAATAATGGTGCGCAGTCTAGGTGAGCAAAGAACCCATTTATTAAACCGCAACTATCAACATGGTATACACTAATCAATAATGTATATTTTTTACCTTACTTATCTCCGATGAATAGGGGACTGTCTTAATATTTCCAAGTAATGCCAAGTTTGATTTATGCACATAGTCATAGTTGCTATTGTTCTTATAAGTCTGGACAATTTCTTTTGAAATATTACACACTACTAGGCTACTTGCTAAGACCATGACATGATTATCACAATGTATGTATTTCTTATTCTTTCACAGGGAGCGACATTCCCGTGTTGCTAAGCGATTCTCAAGAAAACTTATCCGATGGCGATGACCTTGCTGACCTGCGTGATTTGCATATTGCTACCTCGGACTTCTCAGACGTCGAGGAAGAGACTCGTCGTCGCGTGGAGGATGCCTGGACGGAACACGACTCGCTTCCAAGGCTCGTACAGGCCAGCGAGGTATGGTCACATGACCTTTGACTCCTAGCTTTGAGGTTTTGAGTTGCTACCGTGCAAAATGAATTTTCTAGAAGCGAATCCCCCCAAAAAAAAACATTTTGGGGGATTTTTTGCATAAAATGCCCCAAAAATCTCTTATGCAGCAAAATCATACTTGTAATCCACC
>OZ012701.1:19487277-19504644 GCA_963942565.1 Maea johnstoni | reverse complement strand
GTGAAAAATGAAAAAATCACACATTTTTTTTTTTTTTTTTTTGCATAAAATGCCCCAGAATTCTTTTATGCAGTAAAATCATACTTGTAATCGACCCTTATGCCAAAGCATGTGCTATGAAGAGGGGAGTAAGCATGGGTCATGACGAAAAAACGCCATCAAAAGTATAATTTTAACATGAGGTTGTGTGGATAGATCAATTTTCGCTCCCCAGACTTGTACAGGCCAGCCAGGTAAGATCAAATGACAGGCACCAACATAAGTTTCAGAAATAACAAATAAAATAAGATTGCCCAATTTGGAAGCCCAGATTGAAAATCATCCTGAAACCTTGAATGATGTTATTGTATTATACCTAGATAAATGATGTTGTTGATTTTTCTTGTATTCCAGAGTGGCAGCGTCTCCGGTAGCGATGGTTTGAGTCGGGATGCTGATGACGAGTTTGAATGCGACTGCTACCACTGTCTCCTCTACAGGACGAACAGACACGGTAAGCGCACACTTTTTTTTTAGATTCGAATATTGATATATTTCATTTAATTTTATATTTTATTTTCAATCATTGATTTATAAAAAAATATATGATTTGGTTATCGATGTATTTTTATAGATGGGTTTTTGCGTCATTTTATATTGGCCAAATTAGCCACCAATAGCATAAGAGTTAATGCAATGTATTGCTCCATAGTGAGTTAGGGCTTCAGGGATCAGTGAAGAAACACCAGCTAACAAGGACATCTGGTGGGGAGTTTTGTAACTAATTAGTCATCAAACTGCTTGCATCCTGACACCCGATTGCTTCAGTGGGGACCAATCATAAAGGAGGTTACAACAGCCGTCTTTGTTTACTGTCTGGAAGGAAAGGAAATGAAGCAAAGCAGTCCAGGTTTTGAATCAATTCATGCTAACTTGTTATTAAAGGAACTTGTCATGATGTATTGTAGTTTCTAGAAAGCTCTCTCTCTGTCTCTGTCTCTGTCTCTCTCTGTCTGTCTCTGTCTCTCTCTCTCTCTCTCTCTCTCTCTCTCTCTCTCTCTCTCTCTCTCTCTCTCTCTCTCTCTCTCTCTCTCCCTCCCTCCCTCCCTCCCTCCCTCTCTCTCTCTCTCTCTCTCTCTCTCTCTCTCTCTCTCTCTCTCTCTCTCTCTCTCTCTCTCTCTCTCTCTCTCTCTCTCAGGTGACGATGATGCTGTGTTTGTGTTGTAGATTGTGAGTGGGAGATAGAGGAGGAGCAGGAAAATGATGAATATGATGATGAGGATGATTATGTTTTTATGTTTCTATTTTAGATTGTGAGTGGGAAACAGAGGAGGAGCAGGAGGTGGATGAGGATGATGAAGGTCACGATGACCTGTCTGGAGTTGACGTACACCCAGACATTAACACATCGTGAGTACTGCTGCGTTTTCCTCTTTTCTTCATCTTTCAAGTCCATAAATTGATAAATCACTGTAGCAGTCCCATCATAGTTGTGATCAAAAATTCGGAATCAGGATTTTACTAAGTTTTATGATCAGAAATGATTGACTATATAGTTAAGCTTAAGTTGGCACTTATAGATGTTTTAGGCTTATAGGGTGTCATAATTGCAAAAATAACACATTGGCAGACCTAGTCTAGACCATACTCTCTTCTTCTATTCTGGATTGGCACCTTTTAAGTTTTTTGCGACGATATGCAATATTGGCATTTCCCTTATGGTTTTTGAGGTTTTGGGTATCCAAATGCTAAGCTTGTGTTGACCAGTACTAATTCTATCTTCATTTCTTTCCGCGCTAGGTTTGATGATAATTATAATAAGCAGAGTCTTGAAGGGTGATTTTGGAGGGTTTTGTGTGTCTAAAGGACGCCTAGCCTTTAATTCTATCTTTATTTCTTTCCGTGCTAGGTTTGACGATAGTAACAGTGAGCAGAGCCCGTTCCACATGTTCGGCGAATTGACGCCACTAGATCTGTTCTTGATGCCAGCGCTAGAGAGACGCAACATCCTAGAGACTATGTTTCAGGTTTGTACATTTTTGTCGTCTGGACCTATGATACTTTTGAAGAGAACTTTTGAATTAAGCATGATTTCACAAACTATTTCAAGGAGTTGTGAGCTTGGTTGAAATCAACATTTCTCCATCAAATATTTTCCACAAAATGCTCTTTCAATAACTTTGCGCTTCAGAGACGAAACATCCTAGAGACTATGTTCCAGATAGGTAGATCTCTGGCGTCCTGACCTACAATGTTTTTGAAGATAACTTTTGAATTAAGCATCAATTCACAAAATATTTCAAGGAGAGTTGTGAGCTTGGTTGAAATCAACATTTCTCCTTCAAATATTTTCCACAAAATTGCTTCTGTCAACAACTTTGCACTAGAGAGACAAAGCATCTAGAAACTATGTTCCAGATAGGTAGATCTCTAGCTCTGTCGACTGGACCTCCTTCCAATATTTTCCACAAAATGCCTCTTTCGATAACTTTGCACTAGAGAGACGAAACATCCTAGAGACCATGCTCCAGGTTGGTAGTTCTTTGTCGTCTGGACCTTTGATACTTTTGAAGATAACTTTGGAATTAAGCATAAATTCACAAAATATTTCAAGGAGAATTGTGAGTTTGGTTGAAATCAACATTTCTCCATCAAATATTTTCCACAAAATGTTTCATTCGACAACTTTGCACTAGAAAGACGAAACATTCTAGAGACTATGTTCCAGGTTGTTAGTTCTTTGTCGTCTGGACCTATTATACTTTTGAAGATAACTTTTGAATTAGGCATAAATTCACAAAATATTTCAAGGAGGGTTGTGAGTTTTTTTGAAATCAACATTTCTCCAAATATTTTCCACAAAATGCTTCTTTCGATAACATTGCACTAGAGAGACAAAACATCCTAGAAACGATGTTCCAAGTTGATAGATTTTTATCTTCTGGACCTTTGATACTTTTGAAGATAACTTTTGAATTAAGCATAAATTCACAAAATATTTCAAGGAGAGTTGTGAGTTTGGTTAAAATCAAATATTTTCCACAAAATTGCTTCTGTCGAAAACTTTATGCTAGAGAGATGAAAAATCCTAGAGACCACGTTCCAGGAATGTGCATCTCTTATGGTTTTGTAACCATGGTGGCTTGGTAACCAAGGAGATACAAAATCCATGTGGTTTTCATCATTAGGCATAAAAAAAAGTTTGTTTCCTGTAACCCTACCCTAACAAGTTTTTATTCAAAAAAGTCCCTACCCTAAAAAAAAATTCCGCCCTCCCAACTCCCAATCAACGTAAAACATGCATAAAACACATTTTTGACCAAAAAAGATAATGCAAATAATTTTTTTACTGACCTTCCTACCCTATGTTTTTTCGGGCCATTACAGGAAACAAACAATTTTTTTCTAGGCCTTAGGGGTTTGTGCATTCTTGTCGGTGGCAGCCAAAAATAACGAGACAATTTAGGTGAAAACTCTCTAATAAAAGAAAATGATTGACTCTGTTTGAATAAAAAATGTTCTAGTTACAACTCTCATCCAAATATTTTGTTGTTTCAAGTGAAATTTGAATAGTTTAATTAATTATGGTTATGTTAGTTTGTAGCTAATAGTTTATAGTTTTGCCACCAGGGGAAACATAATTAGTTGCGATATTGTAGTCCATGGTTCACAATTTTACCATTAGGATAAATTTAGAATCTGAAATGTCAATTATCGCTACTTTTTCTGCCATATCTAGGATAATTTGTGACTAGTCAGTTATGAGTGGTGGAGGAAACTGGATTACCCGGTGAAAACCACCGCTTAAACCGAAGTCATTGGCAACTTTCTCACATTCCCCTGCAGTGTTTTGAATCCGGGCAGAGATATATTGCAATAATAAGGTCCTAGTAGTCGCGTGTATTTAGTTCATAGTTTTGCCACCAGGGGAAACATAATTATTATTGTTGTTTTTGTTTACAGTGTCTGGGTTGGAATGTAAGTGCCATTTTTTTTTTTACAAAAGTAGAGGTTTTTGTCTAGAGGTAGCACATGGGTCAGGAATAATAAATTTAGATGTGTTTGGTCCTGGCCTTCAGAATTAACCCTTCCAATGCTGAGACTACTTTCTTCCTAAGCACAAGGACGCAAAGACTTTTGAAAATCATCTAAACCCTGTCATGTTGGTATTCATTGGAAAGCTCTCGCTGAGGACTCTCAGGTGAGTACCCATGTGCCAGGGTTTCAGTCATTTTTCTGCATTTTTGCATCATTTTGTTCTGGGAAAATTAGCCACCAGCAGCATAAGGGCTAACATCTAGTATAGTAACATCTCGGGCTGTCATCGTTACAGACCGGATCAATGTATTGACGTATTTCAGGTGTCGATAATCGGATCGATAAAAATCGAAAAATATTGATCCAGCCTTAAACTTCCTGCTCCTTACTAAACCCTGTCATGTTGGTACTCATTGGATAGCTCTTGCTGAATACCTTCGGATGAGTACCTATGTGCAAGGGTTTCGGTTATTTTTCTGTCATTTTGCATCATTTAGTATTGGCCAAATTAGCCACCATCGGCATAAAGGTTAATAGCATATTTTCACGCCATAGTACTTCCTTGAAGTGCCCTCGTGTTTTGGTTGCGCCAGGCATGAATAAATGAATCTGGCTAAGCATGATATAGTCTAGGGAGATTGAATGTGGGATGCTTAATTCTTTAATGCTGCTGGTAGCTAATTTGGCCAATACAAAATGATGCATTAAACCTGAAAAATGACCGAAACCCTGGCAAATGGGTATTCATCTGAGGGTACTCTGCGAGGGTTATCCAATGAATACCAACTTGACAGGGATTAGATGATTTTCAAAAATCTTTGCGTTCTTGTGCTTTGGACAAAAGTAGCCTCAGCATTGAAAAGGTTTAAATCAATCCCAATTACTGTGACAGTCAGTCTCCCTCTGGAACACAAGTCTGGCATTTTGCCAAAACCAATATGATATGACCATATTTCTAGATATACTTGTGATAATGTGTGCTCTGTGGAAGAGATTTATGATGGTGATGATAATAATAATAATAATAAACTTAATGATAATAATAATAATAATGATAATAATAATAATGATGATAATAATAATAGTTATAATAATAATAATGATGATTATAATAATAATTATTATTATAGTAATATAATAATAATGATGATAATAATAATAATGATGATGATGATAATAGTAACAATAATAATGATAATAATGATAATAATCATAATAATAATAATAATAATAATAATAATAATAATAATAATGATAATAATAATAATAATAGTGATAATAATAATATTTTAATTATAATAATAATATTGTCATTTGATATTGCGCCCTTTCCATGTAAACATGCTCAAAGGCGCATTACATTCCACTGTTTGCTGATGATGACTTTTCTTTGAAGATAGAAGATGTAGAAGCTGTAGTGTCACTTTTATAAGACACACAAATCAGTTACTGGCCTAAAAAAGCAAAATCTGAAAATATATAGGGTTTACTTTATTAGTAGTATGTAATTGGTACCACACTTTGGACACGCAAAAGTCTATGAAACCTCTATTTGGACACCCTGTTTCCAAATATTGGCTAAGACCAGCTGCTCTGGAATATCCCACAGGGGATTGAAATGGTTTCCGTGTGTACAAGCCACATAGTTAATTGATATATACATCTTTGAACTGATAATAGTAACAATAATAATGATAACAACAATAATTATAAGAATGATAATAAAAATGATAATGATAATGATGATGATAATGATGATGATAATAAAATAATAATAATAATGATAATATTATAATGATAATAATAATAATAATAATAATAATAAAAATAATAATAATAATAAAAATAATAATAATAATATTAATAATAAAGATGATAATAATGATAATGGTTATTGATATGATAAGTACAAAAAATATTTTGAATATATTCATAATCATTATGATGATATATAACTTATTTATCTGTGTTATGCTGGCAGATATGTTGTTGAGTCAACTGATCTCTGACCATGCTTTATTTAGCATTTCCATCAACACATAGAACGTAGTAATTGATTTTCCAAAATTGCAATTTTTTTCTATGCATTTCACTTCAATTCCTTGCACAGCGTAATTTTTCACGCCATTTTCTTAGTTATTTTTTTGGGCTGATCTGTCTTCTGATTCTCCAAAACTTGCTGGAGGATATATGGAAATGAATTAAATAATTTGGTTTTAATTATATTAAATTTTTTTTTCTCATCATTTATTGAACTTGATTCTACAGATAGGGAAATGAATTTGATTATTTTAATTTAATCTTAATTTTATTTAATCTATTATTCTTCATTTACAGAATGTGATTCTGCAGATATGGAAATGAGTTTAATTATCTTAATTCAATCTTAATTTTATTTGATTTTTTTATTATCATTTTCAAGACATGATTCTGCAGGTATGGAAACAAATTAAGTTATTCGAATTTAATCTTGATTTAGATTAATTTATTTTTCTAGTCATTTTCAGAACGTGATTCTGCAAATATGGAAATGAATTTAATCACTTCAATTTTATCTTAATTTTATTTAATTCATTTTTCTCGTCATTTTCAGAACGTGATTCTACAGATGTTGGCCGTGCACCCAGAACTGCTTAACGACCAAGCCCCGCCCCCCGCCAGCGAATCCCTCATTGAGAACCTTCCCATCATGCAACTGGGCGCGGAACACGAGACCGACACTTCCTGCCCGATCTGTCTGTGCCAATTCGAGGCGGGCGAGAAGGCCTCGCGGTTGCCATGCCAACACTTCTTTCATCCTCTCTGCATTCAGGCGTGGCTGATAAAGGTCAGTGTCAAGGTCATTTAGAGTAACATGATTTTCCACAGTTCTCTTCTTTTGGGGTTAGGCGGTGGTTTTGAGCTCATTGAGCTTTCCCAAGCAATGTATATAAGCAAATATTTTCTCATCAACATTTATCTTTCACATATCTCCCAAAATGGAAATGAATTGGCGGTACAGAGAAGTCACCAATCATTTTCTGAAAATGTTACCTGCTACAGCCATAAATGTATAAATATTCTAAAAAGTAATTTAAACTTGATTCTGGTATTGATATGAATAATGATTATTGTAAATTTGTAGTATGCAATTATACAGATACCACCACTATTTTCTGACTGTTAATTGGCGTTTAAGGCATCAGAATGTTTGAAAATATGACCCTGTTTCTTGTATTGATAGGAATAATTATTATGATAATGATATCCTTGATTAAGTAGCCTGAGCCAAGCAGAATGCAACCATACCGATGCCACCAATATTTCTTTTTGCATTTATTGGCGTATCAGGCTATATGTGTTAAAAATATGATGATTGTGAAGCCTGGGACAGCCATGAACATATTTAAAAACATTGTATCTATGACCATTATGCCATCAAGAAAATATTATATATATGGGTAATAAAAAACAGCAGTTTGAGTTTGCGAAATTGAAAAAAAAAGTTTAAAGATATGATCAGGTCTCTGGTTTTGATGTGGATGATGATTATGATAATTATGACTTTATCTTTGTAGTCTGGGACGTGTCCTGTGTGTCGCCATGTCCTCACATCCGAGAACAACTCATGACAACAACTACCCACCATACAGGAGGAGGAGGGACTAGAGGAAGACAACGAGGAGGAAGAGAGTGAAGAGGAGTAGAAGGAGGAGAAAGGAGGAAATAAAGTGGAGTAGGATCAGGAGTAGGAGAAAAAAGAGGAGGAAGATACACAAAGAGGAGAAGGAGGAAAAGTAGGAGAGAATGAAAGGAGGAGGAAAATGAAGTAGTATGAAGAAGAAAATAAAGAGGAGTGAAGAAAGTAGGAGAAATAGGAGGAAGAAGAAGAGAAGTAAGAAAAGGAGGTGGAAGAAGGAGAGGAGGAGAAAATAGAGGTAGAAAAGTAGGAGGACTATGAGACAAAGGCGGAAGAACAAGGAGAAGAAGATAGCATAGGAGTGAGAGAAGAGGAAAGCCGGGGAGGAAGAGTAGGAGGAAGAAATGGAGGCAGTATATGGTGATGATGAGGGAAGAATACTTTCAAACAACGGGAAAGGCCAGACTTAGGAGAAAAGAGATAGAATTCATGGGAGAAGAGAGACAGAACACTGGAGAAGAGAGACAGACTACTGGAGAAGAGAGACAGGGTAGAATGTGGTGAGATTTAATTTATCATCACCTTTTCTGCCGGTACAAGGTAAATCATGACTGGCCTGAGTACCTCGGAAAAACCACCAACTAGTCATCGTTTACTCTACTTATACATACTACTAGTAGGTAGCATTTTCTTTGAGCAGAATCAAACTGTAAGGAGAACAGAAAGCGTGATAATGTTCATATAGAATCTAGTATTTTCTCTGGCGTTTTCAGAATCGAAATGGCAGTATGTGTTCTAAGATAATCCAGTATTTTCTCTGGCCTTTTCTGTGAGCAGAATCAAAATGGTAGAGAACAGAAGGGGTGATAATGTTCTAAAGTAATCCAGTTATTTCTCTGACATTTTCAAATCCTCTGAGAACAGACTAGATAAGAATATTCTTATAGAATTCAGTATTGTGAATGTTTTAAGATAATCCATTTTTATTCTGGCATTTTCAAAACCTCTGAGAACAGAAAGGATGAGAATGTTCTTATTACTCTGTCATTTTCAGTGAGCAGTATCAAAATGGCCGCGAACTGAAGGGGTGAGAATGTTCTAAAGTAATCCAGTATTTTCTCTGACATTTTCAAAACCTCTGAGAACAGACTAGATAAGAATGTTCTTATAGAAGTCAGTATTGTGAATGTTCTAAGATAATCCAGTTTTTTCTCTGGAGTTTTCAAAACCTCTGAGAACAGAAAGGATGAGAATGTTCATGTAGAATTCAGTATTTCCTCTGGCATTTTTAAGAATCAAAATGGCTGAGAACTGAAAGGATGAGAATGTTCTTGAATAATCTAGATATTTTCTCAGAACGGATGAGAATTTTCTTGTAAAATGCAGTATTTTCTCTTACGTTTTTAAAACCTCTGAGAATAGACTAGATGAGAATGTTCTAAAACGATCCAGTATTTTCTCTTGTGTTTTCAAAACATCTGAGAACAGACTTGATGGGAATATTCTTGAATAGTCCAGTTATTTCTCTTGGGTTTTCAAAATCTCTTAGAACAGAACGGACAAGAATGCTTTTGAATAATCCAGTATTTACTCTGGCATTTTCCAAAACTCTGATATTAGACTGGATGAGAATGTTTCTGAATAATCCAAAAGTTTTCTCTTATGTTTTAAAAACCTCTGAGAACTGAAAGGATGAGAATGTTCTTGAATAATCTAGTTATTTTCTCTGGCATTCTCACAACCTCTGCGAAAAGAAACGATGAGAGAATATTCTTGTAGAATCCAATTATTTCTCTTGGGTTTTCAAAACCTCTTAGAACTGAATGGATGAGAATGTTCTAAAATAATTCAATATTTTCTCTTGTGTTTTTAAAACCACCGAGCATTGACTGGATGAGAATGTACTTGAATGATCCAATATTTTCTCTTATGTTTTCAAAACCTATCAGGAAAGAATACATGAGAATGTCCTTGTAGAATCCAGTATTTTCTCTGGTATTTTCTGTGAGCAGAATCAAAATGGCAGAGAACAGAAAATGTGATAAGGTTCTTGCATAATCTGACTAGTTCTGTGGTGTTTTCAAAACTTCTGAGAAAGGTTGTAATGTTCATATAGAATCCAGTATTTTCTCCAACATTTTCTGTGAGCTGAATCAAAATGGCCGAGAACAGATTTTTCATGAAATCATGTAGAATCCAATTACTCCTGTGATTGATGTAAATGAATATGGAGCTAGAGAAAGCATTGTTTTATACTTATTTATACTCCATAAATATCAGTTTCATTATCTCTGCATGAGAATACATTATAACTGTTTGACCATGTTGAATACCTCTCCTGTAAAAGTACTGTATATTGTGTTAACTCTTATGCTGCTGGAGGCAAATTTGGCCATTACAAAATGATGCAAAAGACGTGAAAAATAACTGAAACCCTGGCATATGGGTACTCATCTGAGAGTACTCACTGAGAGATATCCAATGAATACCAACATGACAGGCTTAAGTTGATTTACAAAATCATTTCGTTCTTGTGCTTTGTATGAAAGTAGCCTTAGCATTGGAAGGGTTAACCCTTATGTGCAGGTTTTCCAAAATCTTTGTGTCATTGTGCTTTGGACAAAAGCAGCCTCAGTGTTGGAAGGGTTCATTCAACTGCTGCATTATTAACACAGTATACAGTATTTTTTTTGACATTTTATGATATGATGGCATTTATGACAATTTTTGTACAAAGCTTAATTTATAATGGTAAATAGTTATCTCAACTTATTTGTACACTGGGTAATTTATGTACATTTCTTATTGTCGTTTTGTATATTAGGATGTTTTTGTTAGTTTTGTGAGATATCACTACAGCGAAGAAACCTATACCTCTTTATCAGGGGTGTCCAACAGTTGTGTTGTCTCACCAGCGTGCGACAGAGGCGTCAAAACATGCAACAAACCAAAAACCTGAAGCACGGTTTAACTGGGAAATTTTCGCAAAACATTACCAATTGAGCCTATCAGATATTTCTCATGAATTATTTTTTGGTACAAATTGTATTTAAAAACAGGCGGGAAGATCAAAGGATTAACTTTCGAGTCTGCCAATAGAGGGCGATTAGTGTCACTAGCTTCACAAATAATAACAGGTAAGTACTTCTCAGTAATAGAAAAATGACTACTAATTTTCTGAACTCCATTTAGAAATACTGTTTATTGATTGGTCTTGGTCTTAACTATTGCAATAAGGGTTAATATAGTGTTGCCCCCAGCTGACAATATTCACAGCTATTATCAAACCACGGTCACCAATAAATTGCTGTACCCCAGGACTTGTTGACTGTGCTCCGGGACTAAAATATTTGGACACCCCTGTGTTTATATTTGGTTCATCAATCTGTGGTATCCATGACGATGTTTTACAACGCCTTATTTATAAATATGTGATATAGGCATTTTGTTTGAGTTACATATCTGTATATACACTTATTATTTACACAACAATTGAAACCAAATGGTTTGTGAATGCTCACTTTTTGAGTTTGTGAATCTCTGCAATCACGTTTCACCCATTCATGCCTTTAGCGCCCAAGAGCGCCTGACTATTGTGTTCTTAACCCTTGTCATGCTAGACCCCCATATGGGAGTACCTATCCCCTGGGACCAGGGATATTGTGGGTCTACCCACCAAATCAGAAAGATTTCATAGATTTCTATTACTGTTTCAATAATGTGCTTCACAAACTGAAATAGAAACATAGTAAAAGGTAAAACCTTGATATCTAGTATAATTCAATACTCCTTAATCGGCCCATGTAGTTTTTATTTTGCTAAGTGCAAGGGTGCCCAAAGACCGGATATATCCGGTGTTGGTCACACAGGCAAGATATGTATCACCGGATATATCCGGTGTTAGCAAGAGCAGGGTTAACTCTCTAACAAGAGTAATTTTCAGAAAATATTTGAAAGAAAATTGTAAATTAGAAACTGCTTGACGCTTTTGGGCATCTCTCTCGAACAAAAGCAATTTTCAGAGAATATTTGAAAGAAAATTGTAAATTAGAAAGTAAGTAACAACTCCGCTTAAAATATTTCTTCAGTAATTCTGTAAATGCTTAATTTTGAAGTTATTTTCAAAAGTATTATAGGTCCAGACGACAATAATCGAAGAAATCTCCAAGCATGTATGGATTAATAAATTCATGGTGATCTCCTTTGGCCTATGATCCTTTTTGAAAATAACTTCTTTAGGCCAAGAAAAAATATTGTTTATTTCCTGTAACTGTCTGAAAAAAAAATATTTTCATTATTCTTTTGGTCAAAAATGTGTGTTTTATGCATCTTTTATATTGATTGGGGGTTGGGAGGGTAGAAAAAACTTTAGGGTAGGGATTTTTTTGAATAAAAAACTTGTAAGGGTAGGGTTACAGGAAACAACTTTTTTTTTAGGCCTTATTAATCATAAATTCTTAAAATGTAAGTCTGGAACTTAGGTACCTTTGGCTCTAACTTTGGATAAGAAAATGGTCTTGATAGATATTTGAAGGAGCATTGCTAGTAATCTTCTAATTAAAATTTCTCCTTGAATTATTTTCCTGATTCTGCTTTTGCTTGAAAGATTTCATTAAGATTGTCAGGCCGCTTTTGGTGACTGTGAGTATTAATGTGTTGACAACACTGCTTTACTACTACATAGCTGAAAGAAAACTTCCAACGCACAACTTCAGCGAAGAATATGGGTTATCAATTTTATGGTGGTTTGTACAAGGGACATTAATGGGCTATTAATGTGATATATATATATATATATATATATATATATATATATATATATATATATATATATATATATATTTATATATATATATATATATATATATAGTATAAGTGTGCCAGAAACAGTTTTTTTTTTGAAACCTTGTTTGTTTCTCACTGCCAATATATATTATGTTTATTCGTTTATTTCTGTGAGTACTCTGTCAGGATTTACAATTATTTACCGGTATATTTATTGAGTTCACAACTTTCCCTTCAAAAGATCACCCAGACATATATATATATATATAAAAATATATAATATATATATATATATATATATATATATATATATATATATATATATATATATATATATATATATATATATATATATATATATATATATATATATATATATATATATATATGTGCATGTCTGTATGTATATCTATCACCCATGCGTGCATATATATATATATATATATATATATATATATATATATATATATATATATATATATATATATATATATATATATAATGTATTCGTATTTTTACATTTTGTTAAAAGCATAATCATGAATGTAATTCACCCCTCCCTTGTGTGTGACTTAATGTAAGATAAGATTTCCTTAACCCCTTGATGCCCGAGAGTTCATATTGAAATGGCGGATCTTTTGTTCTGTTGAAAGTAGTCGTCATAAAGATCTACTTTCTGATCAGTACAGACTGGTGAATTTATTCCTAAGAAGGACACATCTGAAGAATAGCCCTTCTGAATTTTGGAATTTTGATTGTCGCTTTTTCTGCCACGTTGCAGCGTAACTAGCCATTTGTAAGTGGTGGGTGAAGTGGGAGTACCCTATAAAAAACACCGCCTAGTCCCAAGTCACTGGGGACTTCCTCACAAACCAATATCCAGGTTCAAATCCGGGGTAATGTGAATAATTTTAAATTGACTTGGGTTTAGGTGGTGGTTTTTCTCAGGAACTTCAGTTTCCTCCACCAGTTCCATCTGGCTATTCAAGTGTCATACTTAGTATTAAAGAATACTATTTGATACTAATTTCCCCTATGACTCCTGAATTAGCAGAAAAAGTGACAATAATTCAAATTTCATATGAAAATGCATTGGAAAAGCAAGAAGATTAAGTGGGTGTCCAGTCTTGAAGAGGATTAGCCTCCCAGGCCATATTTAAGTGTCATTCCATGTGGATAGATGGCGCTGCGGTATACTAGGAGGGTCGTTGGAAATACTACCATTACAACCCCCTCGTGTGGCAACTGTGTGAACTAAATGGCCAACAGTAGGCCACAAGTCCCTATGTAGTATAGGTGCAGGCATACATTGATATATGTATGGGGACAAAGTAGCTCAGTTGGCTAGGTGTCGGACTAGTAATCAGTAGGTCGCTGGTTCAATTCCCGGCCGGGGCACTTTGGTCTGTCCTTGGGCAAGACAGTTTATTCCATATTGCCTCATATGTGCCTCAGTCTACCCAGCTGCAAAATGGGTACCTAGTATTAATAAAGGCAGTGCTTAGAGCTTGCGTGCTATATGCTGCCAGCTGCTCTGTAATACCCCTGTGGGATTGAAACGGTTTCCGTGTGTACAGGCCTGCTAGGGGAGGAAGGTTGTGTGATAATTTGAACATTTCGGTGGATATAAGACTATAAACCGAATACCTTTACCTTTATATAAAAAGTAAAACACAGCAAAGCCTAGTAGCTAGGCTAGAGGGAGTTGTACAGAGGTCTGCAATGTCAGAAAAAAATCTCTGCTTTTTCTTGGAGTGTACATTTATTTCCTGTTACATATAGAAATAGTGTTGATAATAATTGCACTAAGGTAAGGATTTTGGAATCTGTAAATCTAGAACTGAGTATTTATTCTGTACAGATTGTTTTTTCTGTGTCGTCTTGTGCTGTACATGTGTGCCATGTTTGCTGTGGTGGTTAACCTCTTGCTACTAGAAGCTAATTAAGTAAGAATAGAAAATATGCGAAAAAATGCTGATAATTACTGAAACCTTGGCAAATGGGTATTCAACTGATAGTACTCAGCGAGAGCTTTCATATGAGTACCAACAAGACAGGGTTTGGATTAGTGTTTGTGGCTATACAAAATGATGCAGAAATCCTGAAAAATGATTGAAACCCTGGCATATGTGTACTCATCTGAGAGTACTCAGCAAGAGCTTTCCAATGTATACCAACATGACAGGGTTTAGATGGTTTTTACAAAATCGTTGTGTCATTGTGCTTTGGACAAATTATCTTCAGCATTGGAAGGGTTAAGTAAGAATAAAAATATGCAAGAAATGCTGAAAATTACTGAAACCCTGGCATATGGCTACTCAACTGATAGTACTCAGTAAGAGCTTTCATATGAGTACCAACAAGACAGGGTTTGGATAGTGTTTAAACAATATTGAGGTCTTGTGCCTCAAACAAAAGTAGCATCAGCATTTAACCCTTATGCTGGTGATAGCAAATTTGTCCAATACAAAATGAAGCAAATAACCTGGAAAATGACTGAAACCCTGGCATATGGGTACTCAACTGATAGTACTCAGCAAGAGATTTCATATGAGTACCAACAAGACAGGGTTTGGATAGTGTTTGAACGATATTGAGGTCTTGTGCCTCAAACAAAAGTAGCATCAGCATTTAAGACTTATGCTGCCGGTGGCTAATTTGTTCAATACAAAATGAAGCAAAAAGCCTGAAAAATGACTGAAACTCTGGCATATGGGTACTTAACTGATACTCCTCAGTAATAGCTTTCATATGAGTACCAACAAGACAGGGTTTGGATAGTGTTTAAACAATATTGTTGTCTTGTGCCTCTAAGAAAAGGCCTGATACTATTTTGGTGCTGTTTGTATATTTATGCCAGATCTCACTCAATAGAGGGAGCTCTCAAACCTTCGCTGAGAATTAGTTTACAAAGATAACATTATACAGCTTTACATACATACTCATGACAATTTCATGACATATTTACTAAGTTTCCTGAAAATATGCTACCAGTACGCAATGTTTTATATACAATTAGAAAGTTGTGATGTTGACACAAATCAAACTGAAATGCATGAATTGTGCATTTAGAAATTTTTCCCCTTGCTATATGGGTATGATTATTAAGAAAATGTTCGTTTTATGATATAAGAAATTCTATGAATCCCTATAGAAATTATTGATCAAGATATTGTTGATATTTTAAAGAAGGGTGCTTTAACCCTTCTAATGCTGAGGCTACTTTCGTCCAATGCAAAAGGACGCAAAGATTTTTGAAATCCATCTAAACCCTGTCATGTTGGTATTCATTGTATAGCTCTCGCTGAGCACTCTTTGATGAGTATCCATGTACCAGGATTTCAGTCATTTTTAGGTTTTTTGCATATTTTTGTATAGGTTCAATTAGTTAGCAGCATAAGGGTTAAGAACATGTTGATCATACAATTAGATAATTTCAAATCAATCATGCATACAGGAAAATAAGAGTTCATAGTTTGTATGAAAACCATACTGCATACTGTGTTAATTTTGCATTTATAAAGTAATGCGTTCAGCACGTTAGTTGCCTTTGATGCACAGATTAATTGTTGCATATGGGTGTTAACCTTTATGCTGCTGGCGGCAAATTTTACCAAGACAAAATAATGCAAAAATTTTGAAAAATCACTGAAACCCTGGTAAATGGGTACTCATATGAAAGTACTCGGTGAGAGCTATCCAATGAATACCAATATGACAGGGTTTAGATGGTTTACAAAAGAATTGCGTTCTTGTGCTTTAGACGAAAGTAGCCTCAGCATTGGAAGGGTTAAATGACAAGATAACATGTCAGCGTGTTGTACAAAACAAGCATATGGATCAGATGTCCAAATAATGATGCACTGTTGGTGTGTCAAGTATGCATGAATTAAACTGCCGCAATATTAGCATGGTTATATAATACAAAACAAAACAATTGTAAATAACCTATTCTAATAAAACCATACAAGTGGCATGCAACACAACTTCTTACGTCCTGTGCAAGTTGGGCTGTTGTACAATTAGTTTCTCTCTGAGAACTGCTCAGTATTCCTGAGCGACTTCTATGATTCTGTACAAATAGTTTTCATAGCAGAAAAAGTATTAGTGTCCCAGCTGAAGTACAGGCAACCATTTCTAAAAAATCCTGTATAAGTTGTTGGTTTCAGTCTTTTCCCCTTATGCTGCTGTTGGCTATTTTGGGCAATAGAAAGGATGCAAAAAACATGAATGACTGAGACCCTGGCACATGGGTACTCATCTGATGGTGCTCTGAAACCCTGCCACATGGGTACTCATCTGAGGGTGCTCTGAAACCCTGGCATATGGGTACTCATCTGAAAGTGCTCAGCGAGATCCATCCCATGAATACCAACAGGACAGGTCTAGATGGTTTTCAAAAATCGTTGCATCCCTGTGCTTTGGACGAAAGTAGCCTCAGTATTGGAAAAATGGTTAAAAGATCTTCACAAGCATAAACAGTCCGCATTTTATACAAGCTTATTAAACAAATATTGTACAAGTCCAGACAGTTGAAATCGCTCTATACTGTATACCAGGTTAATTGTGCACTTATTAACCCTTCCAATGCTGAGGCTACATTCACCCAAAGCACAAGGAAGCAAAGATTTTTGAAAACCATCTAAACCCTTTCATGTTGGTATTCATTGGATAGCTCTCGCTGAGTACTCTCAGATGAGTACCCATTTGCCAGGGTTTCAGTCAATTTTCAGGTTTTTCGCATCATTGTGTGTTGGCCCCTGAACCACCAGCAGCATAAGGGTTAAATAATGCGCTTAGCAGGCAGTTGCCTTTGATGCGCTGTTTAATTTTGTGTACTGATGTTGAACAACAAGCTATCATGTCAGAGTGTCATACAATATTGGCAGTGTTATATGATACTAGGGCTCAGATGTCCAAATAATGGTGCACAGTTTGACCTTTAT
>OZ012701.1:19454777-19482277 GCA_963942565.1 Maea johnstoni | reverse complement strand
CATCAATCTCTACTACAACTTAACTTTGAATACCCACTTTAAAGTATGAAGGGTTGGCTTGTTTGGCGCGTTTGGGAATATTGTAGATTTAGGAAAATTGTGAATTAACCAAAAAAACTACTATTTAGTGTCAAATACTATTTCTGATGTTCATACAAACATAAACTCCATTCAAATATCTATAAGAGATTTATCAATACTATATCTGGACCATAAGTCATACTATCAAATCTCTTGGATGCTCAGAGGGTATAACAGTTCTACCCCAGCTAGCTGGCTGCATGCCTTTCTAGGTAATCTAGTGCATTCTTTCTATAGATCTAATGCATTTCATTATGTAATTCTCATAACCCCTATTTGGATTTTCTCCATTGGTGCAGTTTACAACATTTGTGACGGATAGAAGGTCATTATTAACCCTCCCATGCCCGCGTTGCCCAAAAAAACCCCACTCTTTTGGTAATACCTTTTTCACCAGAGCATTTTCTTTTGAAAACATTTGAAGGTGAAATGTGTTTCACTCTTAAGGTAATATCTTTTTGACCGGAGTATTTTTTTGAAAACATTTCAAGGTGAAGTGCTTTTTAGAACCAAATCCTGAACTCCTCTTCAAATATGTTGTCAATTAATGCTTAATTCCTACGTTATTTTCAAAAATACAAGACGACAGTTGTCAAGGAGATGTCCAAGCATAAACATACACCCTTATGGGATGTTGCCCATGACCATATTTGGATATGAATGAGATATTATGAAAACATCTGAATTAATTTATTCTCTGGGTACTTTGGTTTAATCCATCGCTTTTCAACTGTCTAGTCACAATTTAGATTAAATATGGCAGAAAAAGTAAGAAAAAATTGAAATTCAAAATATCACCAAAATAGTTAGACCGATTTTGGGACTACAAGCATTGATGGGTTAACAATGATTTGTAGCTTACCAGAGCTATGGCTATCGCTATCTCGGCAAAAGAAAATCACAGACTTCTTTAGAACTGTACATTGAACATGCAGAGATACAGTATAACAGTTTTTACATACACTGGTATTCTGCTTCATAATAAATAGAATCAACCAATCAAACGACAGATATATCCTTTAACAACCTCTAACAATATCTATACATGATTTATAATATTTGCTCAACTTTTTGGATGAATATCTGCATCAGGTGCATCATGTATATTCCAACCAATCATGATTCACTAGATATTTTCCTCTTTTAAACAATGCCTGTCTCTACAGTCTCTTAACCAATCATAATACAGCATTTGATTTTCTTCATTGTCATGCAATAACATAAGGCATCATAGACAGCTATAGATCTTTACATTTTAATTTTTTTTAACAGATCATAATACTTGTAACGGGTATGTTGTTTTTGGACTCGTCAATCTTTTTCAACCTTAATTTTTACCAAGTCAAAATTTAACTGCGAATCATAAGCATCATGTGCATTATGAATTCAACAGACCAATGACAGAGTTTGAATTATTCGCATCCTCGTCTTCACACCAAACCTTGCAACAGGTTCATTATGTTTTGCGAAACTGACAGATAATAGTTTCAACATCATTTTCCTATTGAACTTCACATCAGGTGAATTATGGAAACACAAGTTACCTCTGAATGTTAATATATTAATTTCATCTTTCTCTTCATACTAAACATTGCATCATGTGCATTATGTTTCTCAACCGACCAATGAAGGCTTCTATATCAATTCATCTTCATTCCTCATGCTTTACTTAAGAATAACAAAAGTTGATTTTTGAGAGGTTCTACTATGTAGAAACTCTCTATGACACGTTTTGGCCCTCAAATATTGTACCAATACATTTTTTTCTTTTATTACTTTAGCTCTATTTGCATCAATGTGATTATTTGAGGTATGTACTTTTATACCCTCTTGATGAAGCTGAGGTTGAACTAGTCAAATACGGTGATAATTTCGAACCCCAGATTTGAGAGTTAGGGAGAAAAGGTTAACATAATAATTTTGTTGTTCTCTTCATACTAAACATTGCGTCATGTGCATTATGTTTCTCAACTGACCAATGATGGCTTTACATCACTTCATCTTCTTTCCACTTGCTTTACTAGAGAATGACTATATTTAATTTTTATATTCTCGTAACAAAGACAAAGTTAAAGTGGTCAGGAACGGTAATATTTTCGAGCCCCAGATTTGAGGGATTGAAAGTAAAGTTTAATTTCATTTCCTCTTAACAAAACCAAGCCTGAACTAGTCAGCAACCATCATTCTGCATGGTTTACTTAAGAATGGCTATATTTGACTTTTATATTCTCATAACGTAGCCCAAGTTAAATTGGTCAGTTAATGTGATAGTTTCGAACCCCACATTTGAGGGGTTGAAAGAAAAGTTAAATTTTATTTCCTCGAAACAAAACAGAGCTTGAACTGGTCGGTGACCATCACTTCTCTATTCTGCATGTTTTACTTACTTTAAGAATGGCTATATTTGACTATATATTCTCTTAAAGAAGTCGAGATAAAACTGGTCAGATACAGTGATAGTTTCAAACCTCAGATTTGAGGGATTGAAAGGAAAGTTTAATCTTATTTCCTCTTAACAAACACGAGGTTGAACCAGTCAGTGACTACCAACTCTTCAGTCTGGCTGTTTTACTGAATAATTGGTTATATTTGATTTTTCTTCTCTCTTAACGAAGCCCAAGTTGAACTGGTCACAGTACAGTGATAGTTTCGAGCCCCAGATTTGAGGGGTTGAAAGGAAAGTTTAATCTTATTTCCTCGTAACAAAACCGAGGTTGAACAAGTCAGTGACCATCATGTCTTCATTCTGGATGTTTTACTTACTTTAAGAATAGCTATATTTGATTCTTATATCCTTTTAACGAAGCCCAAATTAAACTTGTCGGGTGCAGTGATAGTTTCGAACCCCATATTTGAGGGGTTGAAAGGAATGTTTAATTTCATTTCCTCTTAACAAAACCGATGTTGAACAAGTCAGTGACCATCAGGTCTTCATTCTGGATGTTTTACTCACTTAAAGAATGGTTATATTTGATTTTTATATATGTTGAACAAGTCAGTGACCATCATGTCTTCATTCTGGATGTTTTACTTACTTAAAGAATGGCTATATTTGATTTTTATATATCATACATTTTTATATCCTCTTAACGAAGCCCAGGTTGAACTGATCCGGTACAGTGATAGTTTCGAGCCCCAGATTTGAGGGGTTGAAAGGAAAGGTTACGGGGAAGGAGAACTTGGTGTCCATGAGCAGGGTCTGCGAGGGATCCTGGCGAACCTTTAACCTCTCCTGGATCTTTCTGATGAAGGAGATCGGTACGCGTTCCTCGAACTCGTTGACAGGCGTGTACAGGTTCAGGATCTTCACAATCTGGAAGAAACAAAGACATATTTCAAGGACATATTACATATTTGGAGAAAATGTGAATGTTGTGAATGTAAATATGGTATTGAAAGGATCTACCTGTGGGGGGACTCTGGCACACCATTATAATAATATTAAGTACTCAAACCTTATTACAATTTTTTTGATATAATTTTTTATGATTTTTATAGAGTTTTTATACTTTTTTTTTTTCGTTTTGAATTTTTACGATTTGGAAGAAATGAAAAATATTTCCAGCATTTAGTACATATTTGGAATAACAGGGCTCAAAAGTAGCCGGAGCCGGGAGTCCATGGCACCCTTGGCTTCTTAGATTTGGGAACTTTAGGAAAAGCGCCACCTACACCTAGATTTCAGAACTATATGCCAAAGCGCCACCTTCACCTAGATTTCAGAACTATATGCCAAAGCGCCCCCTACACCAAGATTTTAGAACTATAGGAAAAGCGCCACCTACACCTAGATTACAGAACTATAGGAAAAGCGCCCCCTACACCTAGATTTCAGAACTGCAAGGAAAGCTCCCCCTACACCTAGATTTTGGAAATATAGGAAAAGCGCCCCCTACACCTAGATTTCAGAACTAGAATACAAAGCGCCCCCTACCTGTGGTACTGTGAGTCGTGAGCACATCTCGCAGATGCTCTCGACGTCGCTGTCTGACTTGCGGGCCTGGAGGAGCTGCGACGCCTGCACGATGGGCTCGAGCGTCGCCTGCGCCTGGCTCTGCTGCATGTTGTTATCACGCAGCCACTGCTCAAGATGACTCAAATTATACCTGAAATAGATAAATATCATATTTTACATGCTGGCTCAAATTGTATCTAAGATTGATTAATAAATATCATATTGTACAAAATAAGATCAATAATTATCATCAGATGTTCTCTGATACTGGGAGCTGATTGGTCAATTACTTTCTTGTACTGGACTAGATTGGGATACTAACATTGCTTTTCATTGATTGTCAATGTTATTACCCCGATGATTGTAATGGCCACCATCAGCCAGCCGTATTGCACTCCGCCTCCGGCCTCATGCAATATGGCTGACCTCTCGCAGACTTTTTTATCACTTTTTTACAAAGAGGATAACTAATAGTATCATTAAATTGATAAATGTCATATTGTACAAATTTATATTCCACAAGTTGTTATCATGCAACCACCGCGGCTCAAATTGTACCTAAAATGAATAACTTTCATATTCTAAATGTTAGCTCAAATTAAAATGTATATTAATCAATTGCATCTTAAATATGCTCAAACATAGAATATTCTATTAAAAAAGAAGGCTCAACTTGTACTTATAATTATTATAATAAAAAAAATACATTGTATATGATGGCTTAGATTGAGTAACTATCCGACTTGGAAAAGCATCCATTGTGTGAATGTATGAAAGCGGCCATCTTACCTCATTTGCATACCCTTCGACCAATGGCACATCTCCTTTCTCAGCAAGAGGTTATTGAGTGCACCGCCGCAGATGAAGTAGAAGAGTTGTCGGAACACTTGCTTGACAAGCTCCGGATCGACCGCGTGCGCGTTCATTGTCTTCTGGAAATAGTTCAGCTGGAAAAAAGAATTGTAAAATTGTCGTCTGGATCTATGATATTTTTGGCAATAAATTTTGAATTGGAAATGATTTTGGGAAATATTTGAAGGAGAGTTGTTAATAGGATTTGAATATTTTAGGTTATTTTGTTATTTCTTTTAATTTGGAATCTGACTATTTATTCTGACTCTCTTTCAAATATTTCGTGAATTTATACTTCACTCCAAAAGAAATTGAATTATTTAAGGAATTATTAGCAATATCTTATCAAATTCCACCAATTTTAAGGGTGTTATAGTAATACTTACAGCTTTCATGAGTGAGTCTAGGGAATAGTCCTTGTAGCGATTGTCGTCTTGGTGCGACGTAGATGTTGAACTTCGACCTCTCATGCCTGTGGGCTTTCCCGCCGAGAGACCAGCAATCGCCTCATGCTCCAGAACTGCCGACACTGTAAACAAACAAACAAACAAACAACTTAAAAATTGGGATCATAGAAATACAAACAAACAAAAAGTTACGAAATGGAACAAATTCATTTCTATATACTGAAATGTGAATACCGTAATTTCGCGTGTATAAGACGCACCCGTATACAAGACGCACCCCTTGTCCAGGCCTTTAAAATGATGTATAGACCTTAGCTTTGTGTATAGTGCGCACCCCCTTTTGGGAATTATTGTAGGATATCAACTCCTCATGAATAACGCTAGAAACCCAGTAAAACCCATATTGAGATGAGTGAAATGTGACATCTCCGTGACATCAATGCGTATCACCCTGTGTCGGTACTCACTACCCATTGTCCTAGGCATGTCACATGGATTGTAATCAGTAAATTCCAGCGGGGAATGGTCCGGTAATTACAATTCATCAATGACGAGGCAAACATCGATGGGCATTGTCTTGGCCGCATTATAATTGTAATTGGCGATCTCCGAGTGGCCTGGTAACTCGATGTAAAACACCCTAGATTTACTAGCTTTGTGTATAAGACGCACCCCCTATTTGAGTGTAAAATTTAGTGTAAAAAAGTGCGTCTTATACACACGAAATTACGGTAATGTTCCTTAGGCGACGGATAGTTGATTTATTGGTTCCCGGATCCTTCCCAGACCAATTTTACAGGGTCAGGAGGGAGGTAATTAAAAATAAAGTTGATTTTTTCCCTTTTTTTTTAACACATGGAAATCTAAGTAAGCAAACAGTCGGGAGGGAAATAAAAAAATAAAGTCTTTTTTTGGCTAGTACTAAAATACATACTTAAACCATATTTTTGAATATTAAAAGAATGATTTTTTAATAAGATGATGCATTTCAACAACACTGTATTGCATTGCTATTGTAATGTTGTATTGCTCTGGTATCAATACTATTGTAGTTTTGTAGTTATATTACCATCCATGGTAAATATTATTGTAGGTTTTGTGTACCTACTTAAGGCTCAGAGGCAGAGCACAAAATTAAGCGGGGGGATTACATTTATTTTCCAGTCAGGTCTATTCCAATTTGATCGGCGGATCCGGGAACCAATAAATCAATTAACCATCGCCTTATCCATTGTGAGCAAGGTATTCTATATACCCAAAATCATTGGGCCCCTCTGAGCAACTTTGAGAATGAGTGGGCGAATTCACCCGTCATGAGTTTGACAAGTGTGGTCTGAATCTGAATTATTTTTGAAAATAAATTATAAGTCATGCATAAATTAGAAAAATATTTGAAGAGGAGTTGTTAGTATATTCCTGATCAACATTTCTTCTTCAAATATTTTCCTGAAAATTACTTTGCAAGAGAGATATCATCAAAATTGTCCGTTACAGGCATGAATGGGTCATGCCTGAAGTGCCCAAAACCAATTGTCTAATTTGGTGATATCTTTCAAACAAAAGCACTTCTAAGAAATTTTTTGAAGAAGAACTATTGCTTCCAAACTAACTAACAATTCTCCTTCAAATATTTTTTCAATTTTTGTCTAATTACAAAGTTATCTTCAAAAGTAGCATAGTTGCAGACGACTTTAGGTACTCACCTATCATGGGCTGTATTTCGTTCTGCATGAGTCGGATGAGACCCTGGTAGATCCATACGGCGAGGTCGCTCAGAATCTGCCGATACTCCGACAGGTCAAAGTTACGAAGACAGTGGTCATTCTGTTTGGGTGTGTTCTCTAACTGGAATTGCTGGAGAGAAAAGGACGAAAAACAAAATCAAAACCAAACCAGAGAGGTAGATCCCAGGGAGATGAAACAAGGGGACAATCAACAATGGCCGTTCTGCTTGGGTGTGTCCTCAAATTGGAGTTGGAATGAAAACAACATCATGAAAAATAGAATCACTATATGATGAGTCAAACCAGAGAGGTAGATACTAGGGAGATGAAACAATCAACAATGGTCATTCTATTCTCTGATTGGAATCGCTGGAGTGAAAAGAACGAAAACAAAATCATGAGAAATACAGGGGTCAGGCTTGGTTAAAAACTCAGGGAGACCGCAGGACTTGGGGTTGTCGAATTGCCATAGCCCCATCTCATAGCCCTATCTTCGCTAAATCCTGCAGTCCTTTCTTGAAACGATTTCACTGTTATATTTCATTCAGGACCTCTGACAAAGCACAACTCATGTGTCAAATGGTGTTTTTTAACTGATCATATTCTTGCTATTCCTCTGAGAACAGTCTTAAATTGTCACATTCCCTATAATCCTACCTTTTCTCCGCTGTACTGTTTCATGGTATGCAGTAGCCGGCATGAGTTTGCCAGCCACATGGTGGTGTACTCCAGATCCTGCATGTGTCTCTTACATACCCCCCCCCAACCCCCCTCCCTCCCACCAACCCCCCTCCATTACAATATTCCTACCTTCTCTCCACTGTACTGTTTCATGGTATGCAGTAGCTGGCATGTGTTCTTGAGCCACATGGTTGTGTACTCCCTCCCCAATTGCGTGTACTTGTACTTCTTACAAACAAATCTCCCAGCACCCTAAACAACTACAGGTGAACTCGGATATGACAGACCCAGTGGGACCAGGAAAATTGGTCCGTCATATGCTAAATCCGTCATATGCATATGACAGACTCAGTCCGTCATATGCACGTGTGTATGTTATTGCATTGGGGACCTCATTTGATAGGTATAAAAGTCAAAACAGCGAAAGAATATGCCTGGCTGGACTTTTATTATACATGCATTTGTCTGCTAATGACTGCTATCATATCAGAGTTCACCTGTATATGGTAAGCAGTAACTATGTAATGATTCCTACCTTTCCAACACTGTGTGTAGTAGACAACATTTATTCACTAGTCACATGGTCGTGTACTCAAGATCCTGCATCTATGTCTTACAAACATAACCTGAATTACGCTAAATGGGTTTACAGTAAAAAGTTCCCTAAATGCCTATACTGAAAGAAATAACTATATAACCCTTCCTACCTTTTCTCCACTGTACTGTTTCATGGTGTGGAGTAGCCGGCATGTATTCGCAAGCCACATGGTGGTGTACTCCAGATCCTGCATGTGCTTTTTGATGACCTTCTTGACCCCGTTGATGGTGTTAGACATGAAGGAGCGGACCTTGTCGTCATCGTTGATGTAGTCCGTGTGTCGGATACACATGAACATGACGTACGCCGGCAGGCCCGGTAAGAAATGCTGGGCAACCTTTGGTTTAAGCTCTGCAGAGGAAAAAATGCATATTAAATATCTTATAATTGTTACTATTTCAATTATTATTATTATTATTATTATTATTATTATTATTTTTGTTATCATTATTGTTATCATTATTATTATTATTACTATTATTATTATTTTTATTATTTCTATTATTATTATTATTATTTTTATTATTTCTATTATTATTATTATTATTTTTATTATTTCTATTATTATTATTATTATTATTACTATTATTATTATTATCATTTCAATTATTATTTCTATTATTATAATTATTATTATTATTGTTATCATTACTTTTACTATTATATAATCATTATTATATAATCATTATTAATATTTTCATTATTATTATTATTATTATTATTATTATTATCATTATTATTATTATTATCATCATTATTACCATCATTATTATTATTATCATTATTATTATCATTATTATTAATATTATCATTATTAATGTTATTATTATTATCAATAATAATTATATTATTATTATTATTATCATAACTATTATTATTATTACTATCATTATTATCATTATTATTATCATTATCATTACTACTATTATTATCATTACTATCATTATTATCATTATTATCATCATTATTATTTTTTTCATTAACATAATCATTATTATCATTATCATTATTATTATTGTGTGTCTACCTACCCAGTATGAGATGTCTTATGACGAGTGGCTCCTCCTCTTTCTTGTACTCCAGCATTCCCATGTACTCTCGCTCCTGGTGCTTGATGACGGGCACATTGCTCCCCTCGTTAGACTCACTCGCCAGTTCTCTTTCCAGCTCAGCCGCAATCTCAGATGCTGGAATATGCAAAGTTATGCAAATTAGTCTACGATGATAATTTTTGTCTAAGTAAAATTTCTTGAATTTTTTTCAAAAATATTGATGTTTTTCATAAGATGTATATATATATATATATATATATATATATATATATATATATATATATATATATATATATATATATATATATATATTAAAAAAGTAAGTCAACTTGCACACTCTATAGATTATCATTTAAAATTAACCCTTTCATGACTGAAGCAACAAATGACGCCTGACTTATTTAGTAATATCTCTATGAGCAGGGCACCTTTTCGAATATATTTGAAGGTTGACCAAAACGAAACCAAATATTCTCCTTCAGAATTTTTTTTTGGTAAAATTGTGAGTAACTTCAATGTTAGTTTCAAAAATATCATAGATCCAGATGGCACTTATTACAGAGATCTTCAGTCATGAAAAGTTCCAATTGTCTAAGGTGGTTCCTTATTATGCAAATTATTATGCAAATTATTATGCAAATTAGTGCATGGTTCAATGTAAATATCTCTGGGTGCTCCTAATGCTGGAATATGCAAATGAGATGCAAATGAGTTATATAGACATGCCCAATTCCTGTGCGAAATAAAATGTGAGTCTATGACAGGAAGTAACTGAAAGGAAACTTATATTATAGAGAGGAGGGTCCAACATTAGCAATAGCCTGACTATAGCCCTGTCATGCTTGTGAATGTTACAAACTTATACTCGCGCCTATACCGTCTGAGAAAGGCCCAAATATCTTATCATTTTGGATTTATCATCTGATTAAAAGCATGTTTGGTAAAATATTTCAAGAAGAAATGTACCCAAGATGATTACTTACAATTCTCCTTCAAATATTTTGTAAAAATTTGCTTTATACTTTAGTTTTTTATCAAAAGAACCTTTGAAAGGCCAAAACATCTTATCATTTTGAGAACATCTTCTGATTAGTTTTGTAAAACATTTCAAGAAGAAATGTTCTTAAGAACATTACCAATAACTTGCCTTCAAATATTTTGCAAAATCATACTTTATTCTCAAGTTATTTTCCAAAGTAGAATATCATCTGATTAAAAGCATGGTTAGTAAAATATTTCATCGAGAAATGTTAATCAGAACATTACCAACAATTTTCCTTCAAATATTTTGCAAAATCATGAGTTATGTTGGAAAGTACTTTAGAAGCTTACGACTTTTGAAATCTAGGCATACAGAATGAGAGACCAGAAAATAGCAGAGAGAGTGACACGCTATGTGAAGATTTTCACAATAGAAGATCTGCAGAGTAGAAGAACAGCCAACAGTGGCAGTTTTTTTTATCCTATTGCAGTATGAAAGATAGGTTCTCTATTTACATGCTTTTTACAAATCAAGGAATACATCCACAGGAGTTAAACAAAATACCACAGACCTATTTATATATATATATATATATATATATATATATATATATATATATATATATATATATATATATATATATATATATATTCAAAGTATTTCACATGCTTTTACAGAATTAGGAGTATTTACTAAGACAACATACTGTAAATCACTTAAGTATAGCGGAAACAATAAGATAGCGATAATAGCGCTCTGCCCATATGCGCTATTTTACAATACCCGTCTTTATTAAATTCTTAATTGAACTTCTGCTGCTGTTCCCGTTCACCACTATACTTAGATCACGCTATCCAGGGCAGTACTGTAATTACGCTATATAATGTTCACGCCATATTTAAGTGATTTACAGTATACCGCTACTGAGAGCACAACTCCTGTATCTTAGATATAACTAGTGTTCGGGGCAATAAATAGGTAACTAAACTTTTTTTCTCAGATTTTCTGACAGGCAGGACTACCGAAAGTCCAGCTATTTCTTTGAATAGAATTTTTATCCATGTTCGTTTTTTTGTTCGAACATGTGAAATTGCGTTCGATCATCATAATCGGAGGCACAAACGAACGCTGTTCGGCTTGTTCGAACAATCGGACGAACACTAGATATAACTAATCTTTCACTTAGTATCATGCAAAAGCTGTTTCCTTATAAGGACATGAAAGACAATCCATACAAATATGTGACGAGATAGCACTAGTGACGTTGGGGCACTTACAACAATACACAGAACACACGCAATAGATCAAATCAAAGGAAGTAAATACATAAATGTAAATGTAAATGTAAATGTAATCTTAATTTTAAGTCATACATATTGACTCTAGCCATTTACATATACTGATATAAATGCAAATTCAGAAAAAAATAAAAATAAAAAAATAAAAAAATTCTGCTTAGAAAAACGTCATCTGGTAGCAATAAGAAATACTATTTAATTTATAGGTTACAACAAATGTGGTGATAGTGCAAGGGGCTGGTTCGCTTCTTTAACCCATTCTTGCCTGTGACAGCCAAAATTGCTTGACTATTTTGATGATATCTCTAAAACAAAAGCAATATTTAGAAAATATTTGAAGGAGATTTGTTCATAAGAACTCTATCTACAACTCTCCTTCAAATATTTTGCAAATTTATGCTTAATTCCAAAGTTATTTTCAAATATGTGAAAAGTCCAGACGACATTTATCGAGATGATCCCCAGGCATCAGAGGGTTAAATGACAATCAATGTGAACCTGCCATATTTCTAAGACAAAACGGTCTCCAAGAGTGCAAAGACAATGCAAGTGAGAGGAAGAGTCAAACAATATAACAACTGTGGCACAAATACAACAATGCTGTAAGGTGATAGACGTCTCCATAGATACGGTTACTACGGCAACCAACAATACCTGGCGTTATGGCAACCAGCTCTGCAATGACGCTATCTGAGCGTTTGAATCCTGACGGCGTTAAAGAAGTGAGAGAAAGATAGGCACAATTATAGAATATGTTAGTAGAGCATTTACACAATCTGAAAGGGAAACAATTAAAATACCTTTTCACCATAAGAATAGCCATATTAGATTTTACAAAGCTTTTATTTGATTTGATTTTATTCTGTCTAGTAGGATGTAGGGGTGGGGCGATAAGTTTGCTCAGGATACGTATTGTGATACGTATTGCGATACAGTGGTCACGGTACGATAGACGATACGATACATGCTTTTTATTTTCTTAAAAGTTTTTTTTTCTATTTTTCAATTTATCTGTTCTTGTCAAATTTTATTTCCTCTATTCTACTTTTATATTATTTAAATACATGTATCACTTGATTTGATTTATTCATTAATTTACTTCATTATATTTGATTCATTTGATTTAGTGTTTCATACATATAACAATTCATTTTATTTTGAATTGTATTCATTTTGAGGCTGTTTTTATATGAATTTATTATTCATAGCTACATTACATTTCCACATCTTACATATTTATGCATACACTGATAGTGAGATATTACTGGTATCACCTCCCGTACCCAGGGCATCCTGTACGTTACCTTTATCTTAGAGCTGCACTCACAGAGGGAGATCAACTCATGAGCTCACCACCCGTTTGACTCGTGAGCTCATGAGCTCATGGACGCGCAGATGACCCAGGGTATATTAGCGTTGGGAAGGAAACTTGAAAGTGAATTGGATCCCCAACATTTTGGCTATTTCATTTACTTCAGTTTTGTCATTGGTTATGTTTATGGCCCCTAGGGGGTCTTGATGGTGAGCAGGTTAACCTTTAAAATGCTGAGGCTACTTTCATCCAAAGTACAAGGATGCAAAGATTTTTGGAAAATCATCTAAACCCTGTCATGTAGGTATTCATTGGAAAGCTCTCGCTGAGTACTTTCAGCTGAGTACCCATGTGCCAGGGTTTCAGGCATTTTTCAGGTTTTTTTGCATCATTTTGAAATAAATTAGTTACCAGCAGCATAAAGGTTAAGAAGGAGATTAATCAAAAGGCAGTCTGTTAGCAACATTGACACACAAATAATCAACTAAGTCTTAATGCCTAAAACACACATACACAATACAATTCATCTACACAATTTCACTTTCTTGTTACCAAAGTATCACTCTATGTTTCCTTTACCTGTAAATAAACATCCTTGAAAACACAAAAGTTCTTCTTTGTTGATGGGTGTGTTAACTACCATGAGTGTAATTTTCAAAGGGTTCGCTTTCGCCATGTGGTCAAAACATTTACACAAACACGCACCCCATGATAGACACATTCACAATCAATCAAGGAAAATTCATACACAATAGGTGAGTAACCTATTGTTGATATGAATAAATGAGGTATGGTGAACCTTTTTTTTTTTATCAGTCGGCGACATAGAAATTCACACAAAGCAAATAAAAAGATAAAATAAGATAAAACAAAATATAAAATAAAATAAAATGAAATAAAATGAAATGAAATGAAATAAAATGAAATAAAATGAAATAAAATGAAATAAAATGAAATAAAATGAAATAAAATGAAATGAAATGAAATAAATAAAATATAAAATAAAGTAAAATAAAGTAAAATAAAGTAAAATAAAGTAAAATAAAGTAAAATAAAGTAAAATAAAGTAAAATAAAGTAAAATAAAGTAAAATAAAGTAAAATAAAGTAAAATAAAGTAAAATAAAATAAAGTATAATAAATAAGGCCAGGCATTTCTTATGGCATGAATGGGTTAACAAACTGATGGTGGGTAAGCAATAACACATGTTCTATCTCTATAGAGTAATCTCTTGCCTGGAGTTACGCCAGATCCTTATGGGAGCATTTAGGATAAAACCGGATAAGCTGCCACAGAGGCAGTTACCATAGCAACAGAGCAGATACTGGGTAAGCGTATGATTATGGTTTATAAGTGAGAAGTTGTGCCTGAATTGTCATTAAACAATCACCAAATATCTCCATGCTATTCACTTCAAACACAATTGATAGGTAGAATGGGAAATACTCAATTAACCTTTCTAATGCTAAGGTTACTTTCGTCCAAAGCACAAGGAGGCAACATTTTTGCAAACCATCTAAACTCTATCATGTTGGTATTCATTGGATAGCTCTCGCTGAAGAGTATCAGATGAGTACCCATGTGACAGGGTTTCAGTCATTTTTCAGTTTTTTTGAATCATTTTGTGTTGGCCAAATTAGCCACCAGCAGCATAAGGGTTAATTCTGGGCGACCAAAAAACCTGGCAGGGCCACTGAAAGACCATGCCAGCTAGCCCACTGGGCCACTAAGTATGGCCTGAAACTGATTGCTTTACAGTGTGAGGAATATCATCGCCCATTTTCCTGTGTACAGGCCTATCCTTTCATGTCTCTGTCCACCAGACCTTTGAAATGAGCTCTCTTGAAAGCACTGAGGCAGCTGGTAGTTCGCATCAAAACCAATTGAAAGCATTGTCGCAATTTAACCCATTCATGCCTGCAGCTATTGTGTTGATATCTCCCTAATAAAAGGGATATTTATTATTGCATTTATTATGGCAAATTATTGCAAATAATCTAAAATTTCATCAGAAAGCAAAACGTTCTCTAAAAGAAGTGCCTCAATCACTATAAAAATGCTCTTTATCATTTTTGCTTATAGAGCCTGACACTTGTGAAAGTACCTCAATAAAAAAATTAGTTGCAAATTATTTGACTGAATGTACTTTGGTTAGGTTAAACAATCCCTCCGTAAAGTTGTCTAAAATATAACTCTCGCTATATCCAAAACTGCCACATCCTTGTGTGCAATTTCAATGCAAGAGGATTAATATAAAAAATATCACTTCCATGAAATACAATGCAATACACCTATTCATTGTAAGTAGCATTGTTTTGAGAAAAAATGCAGCACACTTTAGCACTCGCGCTGCTTCTATTGTATATCACATGTAGCTAAAAAGCATTGGTTACTTAACTGATGAAATACACCGCATGTTTTCACTGTGCATTCTCAAATCTCAGCTTTGAGAAAATCTTTGCATGAAATTCAATGCAATACCTATTCACCATAAGTAGCATTGCATGGTTTGAGAAAAATGCAGCTCACTTTATCACAAAGTATCTTGCTCTGCTTCTATGGCACATGGAGCTAAAAGCACTGGTTACAACCTATGAATGAAATATGCTATGTTTTCACTATGCAGTCCCAAATCTCAGATCCAAGAAAATATTTTTTTGCATTAAAATCCACACCTACCATTTATGGTGATTTTTCCCGATTCCCCAACACCATTTTCCGAGAATTTGACACAGAAAGGTTCCATATTAGGTCAGTGCTACCGCACACGCATTGTAATGCACGATAATCGAGCCTCCTTCTGAAGTCACCGGGAAACCTCCCATCGCGATCAATAAACGAAATGGACTGCATAACTCGTTTCCACATCGCCTGGCAACTAGGACTCTCTAAGGAAACTACCTATGCCTTATATGGATTTTTCAAACCGTATACATGTTTGTGATCAGACTACATAACATGTAGCCGGGGAACATGGATATCCTTCTAGAAAATCAATACTTCTCTGTTACAGGGTATCTGCTAAGACACACAGTTCAGGTTCTCTATAAGAAGCAACATTACCATGGTAACAGGAACTGTTGATCTATTCTTATGAAAAGAAATATGTTTTTTGTTCTTTTCTTTGTTGTGATGGGCTGGACTTTTCATTGTGCTAAGGGGCCTCACAAAATCGGCAGCTTAATAAACAGCTAAATGTTAATCTCCTATAGCACTGGGATTAACAGGAGATTTGGTCGCCATGGCAACAATTCTCTAGGCGGCCATGATAATAATGACCTATGGGCCGGTAAATAGCACTAAAATGTGTGGGGCGAGGCTCAGTTGCCATGGTAACGCAAGCAGGTGGGATCCTTGATTGGAAAAAAAATGAAATTTTGGGATTGGTTCTGCTTCCAAATTGGGTTTGCAACGAAAGAGGAAAAACTCAATCTTGAACAATTGTATTACTTTTTTGCTAAATCAAAATCCTCATACACCACAAATACCTCATACACCAAATCTCATACATCTCATACACCAAAAATACCATCCAATACCAGGCAATATCAAATACCCAATATAAATTTGATATTGGATCGATAAGATACTCTGATCTAAAATGTTTTCAAACATTAGAAACAAGAAATTTTGAAATGTGTCTTTAAAAATTGTAAATATCAACATTCACAACACACCTCCAAGTCACACATCATTCCAACAACAACAACAACAACAATAACAACAACAACAACAGCGTGTAACTTATTAATATAAGCAACAAATCAAGAAGTACATGAGCTCTAGATAGATTCAATATGGACAAAAACAGGATGAAATAAAATATTTTGCCTAAAACATGTATGGACCTCAGATATTTTGACAAGCGAAAATCGAAAGTGACCTTTAAAAAAAATAAGCTGGATTTACAATACTTTTGAAAAGCATAATTTCTTAAAATCTAAGGAGAGTTGTTGGTCGTATAATAAAATACTGAACTTCAACTGAACAACTTTCCTTCAAATATTTTGTGAATTTATGCTTTATTCCAAAGTTATCGTCAAAAGTATGTTAGTTCCAGATGAAAAAATGTACTTAAAAACGTCAACTCACCTTCTGCACTCTTGAGTTTCTTGGCGTACAACTTCAGCGCCTTCTTCAATTTCTTGATCTGATCCTGCTGTTTATCGATCGTCTCGCGAAGATCCTGGAAAAATCGTTGAAAACGTGAGAATGCGGCGGAAATCTCACGAGCAATCTTGACCAATCGGTAAAGACCTGGCTCCTCCGTGGGACGGATGTGAACTGACATCTCCATCCATGACATCGCAACTTTTTATAGATTTAGAAATATCCTGAATTTTATTATTCCTGAATAGTTCTTTTTTCACTGATTACTAAAAAAATATTTGCTTTTGCATATGAAAAGGGGTTGCTGCAGTATTTTACTCAAACTTAAACCATAAGAAATGGATTTTGACCAGAAAAAATGATATTCACCCAAAAGAATATAATGATAATCAAATTATATTGTAATTCAATATATCATATTCAAAAACTGATATATTAAACACAAAAATGAATTCAAATGAAAAATATATAATCTGTTCAAGAACTTTTAGAAGAGCCTCTTAAGGATGCTTTGAACTAATGAAGATCTTCAATTTGTGTACAAATTTTCAACTGTAAGAGATTGTCAGTTTCACATCTTATCACCAGGAGAATCAGAAGGAGACTGTTGCCAAAGAAACCACACACTTTCCTTATAAGGTAAAGGGTCAAAGGGCATAGGGTGAGATGTGATCACTTCCAGGTCAGAGGTCAGAATGTAATTGCACTTGTCTTTTCATTGTTTAACTTCTCAGTGCAGATTACACACAATGTACTTCAATCAACTACATCAATGAGGGAGCAGGGTAGCACGGAGAAACCCTTAATTGTATTGTAGTTAAACTCTAATGCAAGGTGGCATATGACTGTGGCATGTCATTGGTGATTGCAATTAATGAACTGTTTAACCCAGTCATACTTAAGAGCTCCTCTGAAAATTGTTGTCTGTGTCTTTGATACATTAATCAATTTGATACTTTGATACTTCAGGGGTGTCCACCTGTCGCATTGTCGCACAAGTGTGCGACAGAGACTTCAAAATGTGCGACCAGCCAAATATCCATCAAGCACTTTAACTCCGCGAATTCTCGGACAGAATGGCCAGTACTATAGAGCCTTTTATATATTCTCAAATTATCATTTTATGCATAATCATTTCTTTAAACTATTTAACTATATCAATTCATTGGCGTTCTCTATTAATTAATAGGTCTCCAAAATGGATAGAAGAAGAATATTGCGCCAACTGATGAAAATATTTTGAAACATTTGTTACTCTAAAAATATGTGCTCCAGGATTGATAGTTTGTGCTCCAGGACTTTTACAGTTGGGCACCCCTGTACTTCTTAACCCTTCCAATGCTGACGCTACTTTTGTACAAGGATGTAAATATCTTTGAAAATCATCTAAACCCTGTCTTGTTGGTATTCATCGGATAGCTCTTGCTGAGTACTCTCAAATGAATACCCATTTGCCAGGGTTTCAGTCATTTTTTCATTTTTTTGCATCACTTTGTTTTTGCCAAATTAGCCACCAGCAGCATAAGGGTTAACCCATTAGTGCTCGCAGAGACCAAAAGCAGACTGACAATTTTGATGAAATCTTGCAGGCAAAGGCAAACTTGGGAAAATATCTTAGGGAGAAATGTCCTTCAGAACATAACCAATGACTTCTTCAAAAATGTTATGAAATCTATCTCAATTACAAAGTTATTGTTAAAAGGATCATTGTTCCAAACAACAATTTCTGGAGGAACTCTTAAACATTAATAGGTTGATAAAGAATAATTTCACCAAGGATCTAGAGGAGATTTGTTGGTAGTGTTCTTATAAACATTTCTTTCTCAAATAGTTTCCCAACTATGTTATCAACTGAATTATTTCATCAAAATCATTAATATTGGTTTTGGTTGCCAAAAGCATTCAAGTTCACTGTGTCCTAGTCTGTGTTTTAACCCTCATGTTGCTGGTGGCTAATTTTGCCAGTACAAAATCACACAGAAAATCTGAAAAATGACTGAAACCCTGGCACATGGGTACTCATCTTAGAGTACTCAGTGAATGCTATCCAATGAATACCAACATGACAGGGTTTAGATGGTTTACAAAAATATTTGCATTCTTGTGCTTTGGATGAAAGTAGTCTCAGTATTGGAAGGGTTAACACATTAATATTTGTGGCAACCAAATAATATCAGACCGTATTAATTTTTTCCCTAAAAATAAAGGGGGGGGGGGGGGGGGGGGGGTAGGGGTAGGGGGTAGGGGAGGTTGTCAGTCTTTGTTGTGATAAAAACAAACTGAGATGTCACAAAACATTCACAAACACCTTGGGTGTCAACATCTTATTTGCTGATTGCAATAACATCAAAGGACCTACAATACAATAGACATGGGGTGGGGGGGGGGGGGGGGGTGCCTCTAATTTGTGTGGCATCCTTTTAGTCAACCTTACTTGAGTGGTGTCTTTTACTAATTGCATTTCACAACAAGAGGGATGAGTTGACCTTATAATAAAATCAACAAGGAATTAACACCTGAGACTTTTATGACACAAAAACCTAGCACACATTTGTTACAAGTTGGTGTTCTAGGGAATATTATTTTCATGTCTTTTCTGGGGTTTTTTTTAAGAGCTTTAATGTATATCTATAATTCAGAAAAATGCTAAGAGGTTGAAGGTTGAATTCCGAAATATTTAACCCATTTATGCAGTTCCCAAAATTGCCATCTGGATCTATGAGAATTTTGAAAATAACGTCATAAAATGTGTCACACATGTCAACTCTAACCATGCAAACAGATATGAACGAATGCAGACAATTGCTAGAGTGTTTGCCTTCAACTGCATAATATTAAATCATTTGAATTCAATTAACCCTTTCAACCCAAGAGATCTCTTTGACAGATGTCGTTTGGACTTTGGATACTTTTGAATATAACTTTGAAATCAATCATAGATTCACAACATATTTGAAGGAGATTTATAGGTTGGGTTCTGATGAACATTACTCCTTCAAATATTTTACAAAAAGTGCTCTAGTCACAAAGATATAAGCCATATTGTCAGGGCTCTTTTGGCTGCTACAGGCATGAAAGGGTTAATTATGGCATCAAATGTATTTGGAAACCAGATTTTATTGAGAAAGGAACAATTAAATCAGATTTTATAAAGAAGTACATACTTTAACCCTCTTATGCCTGTAGCAGCCAAAATCGTCTGACTATTTTGGAGATACCGCTCTAACAAATGCAATTTTCAGAAAATATTTGAAGGAGGAATGTTGATCAGGAAGTAACTAGCAAAGTTCATTCAAATAGTATTCTAATCTTTAATTAATTTCAAAGTTATTTTCAAAAGTGTCATAGGTCCATACAACATTTGACAGGAAGAATTCCAAGGATGAATGGTTTAACCCATTTTTGCCTGGAGTTAGACAAGACCAAGACAAATGAAGAACAAATATGAATCTACAATTTTCTTTCAAACTGTTTTTCTATTTATGATCAATTAAGAGATTGTTTACAATAGTATTACACATCCAAAGATGTTACTATTATCCCCAAAAAGGCATAATCAAAAAATCCTCATATAAATCGTTGCATGTCTGAAAAGGAGGTTTTAACCAATTCATTTCGGTAGCAGCCAAAAACAGCTTGACAAAGTTGGTAATATATTTTGTATATTTCAGCCAAAGGCAAAATTGGGAAAATATTACAAAGAGAAATGTTCATCAGAACACTAACAACAACTCTCTTTGAAATATTTTGTAAAATCATTCTTAATTTTGACGTTATTTTCAAAAGTATCTTAGGTCCAGACGACAACTTTAAGAGAATTTCTTAAACATGAATGAAAACTGTCTGTCAGTAGGACACCCTTGAAGGATCCTGCCTATAAGTCCATGACCCAGGCGACACCCCTTTCAAGGGTGCTTTTAGGCATGAATGGGGTGGGTACCCTGAAAAACTACAATGTACACATTGTAACAGTCAAAGTAACCCCGAGGCATGTCAAGGGTCATTAAGCCATTCATGCCTGAAGATCTTCTCAACAATTGTCGTCTGAAACTTTTACACTTTTGAAAATAACTTTAAATTTAATCATAAATTCACAAAATATTTGAAGGAGAGTTGTAAGTTTGGTTCGGATCAACAATTCTCCTTCAAATATTTTCTGAAAATTGCTTTTGTTTGAGAGATATCGCCAAAACAGTCAGGCCTTTTTTGGGCACGACAGCCATGAAAGGGTTAAGAACACCCCAAACATGACCTAGATTGTCTCGTCTTTCAAAGCAGGAGATGACTTCTTTCAATGAAGGCATGCAGTTTTTAAAAGGGACATATGAGTTGCACACCTTTCTAATTCCAAGGGTCCAGATAGAAAGGTTACCCATTCACACTTAAAAGTTACTTAAATCTTACAGACAAAAGCATTATTTGGAAAATATTTGGTGGAGATATGTTAATCAGAACAATACCAACAACTCTCCTTCAAATATTTTGTAAAATCATACTTAATTTCAAAGTTATTGTCAAAAGTATCATAGGTCCAGACGACAATTTCTCTACCTAAGAACTTTCTCTCTTAAGCATGAATGGGTTAAAGGTGTCCCCTACTAGGCAGCTACTATTACAAGAAGTGTAAAATTAAGAGGTGTTACATTTCAGCCAAACATACACACAACCACCTGTAGTGTGTCAGACAGTTAACCCATTTTCCTCAACAGCCATTTTACAAATGTCTTATGGAACAGAGACACTTTTGGAAATATCTTAGGATAAAACATGAATTCAGAAAAATATTTGATGGGGAGTTTTGAGTTTAGTTGTGATGAACAATCCTCTTTCATTTTTTTAGAAATATATGTTACTGTCAAATAGATAATAAAGAAAAACTTTTCAAAGTATTTGAAGCAGAGTTGTTAGTTGAGTCATGACCAACATTTCTCCTCCAAATATTTCCCCACAGAAGTTTTTGTTACAGAGATTTGATCAAAAATGTCAGATTTTCATATGGGCATACCAGAAGAAAAAAAGAGGGTGAAAACTTTGCCCAGTATTTGAAGGAAAGTTGTTAGTTGAATCATGACAAACATTTCTCCTTCAAATATGTTTCCATAGAAAGTATAATTTAAGAGATTTGATCAAAAACATCCGATTTTCACGTGGGCGTACAAGAAGGAAAAAGAGGGTGAAAAACTTGAAGGAGAGTTGTTAGTTGAATCATGACCAACATTTCTCCTTCAAGTTTTTTTTCCATATAAGTTTCTGATTGAGAGATCTGATCAAAAACGTCAGATGTTCAAGAAAAATGGTGAAAAACTTACCAGATTTTCGGAAGTCAGCCTGGTAATCTCATGTTGCATGGTCGCCTCGATCTTTGCTTCGGGCGTGAGCGTCAAGTTCTGAAAACCACATCGTATCCATAAATCATTAGTCCGTTTCGGAGGCGGAGGCAAGTCTATAATATCCCACTCTTCCATCGACCCCCACCCCAAAATCACCACCCTTCTGGGTACCCTCACATTACCCCAATAACACCCTACCGATGACACACCACGCTACCCTAGGCATGGGGTGGTACCCGCTAATGGGGAGTACCCGGCAAGCTTCTTAAAATCCTCGCGTAGTCTCACGCTATGTAGTTCATAGCAGTGACCAACTTTCAGTCTATTGTTGCTCATCCTAGACTCACTAGCCAGTCTACTCTGGGACATAAATAACTGGTTCTTCATGCACGACTGCTGGTATCAGGGGTGTCCAAGTATTAACCCTCTCGTAGCAAAGGCTACTTTCGTTCAAAGCTGGTGGCGAATTTGGCCATTACAAAATGATGCAAACACTTAAACGATGCTTGAAACACAGTGGCACGTGGGTACTCATCTGAGAGTACTCACTGAGAGCTTTCCAATGAATACCAACATGACAGGGTTTAGACGGTTTTCCAAAATCTTTTTGTCCTTGTGTTTTTGACGAAAGTAGCCTCAGCATTGGGAGGATTAAGTATTGTATGAAAATGACTTCCGTTTACAAAATTGCATTTCTACAAATAGTACCCAAAACTTATAGTAAAACATCAACAACGATACACTGAAAATTACCTAGTATATAAAGAATCATCGTTTGACTACTTATCTAAGAATAGACTCACAAGGCATAAGATAAAAGTCATGAGAGAAGATACATGAGAAGTAAAGTAGAGAGAACTGGCCATGCAGTCTATATTTACAGGTTCTCTGTCCCACTTTTAACCCTTTCTCCACTCCTCGAGGGATCTGACACGAACGCAACTAATGAGATAATGTGATCCCCAAACAGATTTTAATCTATTTGCATACCTAATGTAAACACCACGCCTTTGGAATGAGCTCCCTGATAACATCAAGGCTGCTGATAGTGTGCAAAACTTCAAGAAACAGCTGAAAACATTGCTATTTCGAAAGGAGTTTATTCGACTATATGGACCCACACAACTGTCCACTGACTTTCTTTAAAGCGCTTTTGAACATTATAGGTGGAAAGGGCGCTATATCAAATATCAATTATTATTATTAACAAAGTCCACTGATAGCTTTGAAAATGAATTATCTAAGAAAGTATTCGGAGAAAAGATTTGTGGAGGAAATGTTATGAACGTAATTTAAGATCCACAACTTCCAGACACAACAAAAATTTCTTTGTTACGATGACATAACTGTGTCAGGCCCTGAGCACACTTCAGGTGTGAATGGGTTAACCCATTCATGCCTGGAGATCTACTTGACAAATGTCGTCTGGACCTGTCATACTTTTGAAAATAACTTTGGATTGAAGCAAAGATTTGCAAAATATTTCAAGGAGAGTTGTAGATTTTGAATTCATTAACACTTCTCGTCCAAATGTTTTCCAATCATTGTTTTATTTGGAGGAATAAAGCCAAAACAGTCAGGCAGTATTCAATTAGATTGCAAAAGGTATGAATGGGTAAATGGAATTATTGAATAAATGTTTTCTTCAAATGTTTTTCAAGTTTAAGAACACTTCACATGCTAGTGAGTTAACCCATTCATGCCCAATGCCTGTTTCAGCCAAAACCGCCTGGCAATTTAAGCGATCTCTCTCTAACAAAAGCAATATTCAGAAAATATTTGAAGAAGAATTGTTTATCAGAACTTTATCTACCATTCTCCTTCAAATATTTTTCAAATTTATGCTCCATTCCAAAGTTATTTTCTAAATTATGACAGGTCCAGACGACACCAGTCAAGTAGATCTCCAGGCCTGGAGACTCTACTGTATATGACAAGTGCTGTCTGGACCTGTCATACTTTTGAAGATAACTTCCGAATGAAGCAGTAATTTGCAAACTATTTGAAGGAGAGTTGTAGATAAAGTTTTAATGAACAACTCTCCTACAAGCATTTTCAAGTATTTGATGGGGAGTTTTTGGATTGGTTCTGTTTAATATTTCTTCTTCAAATTTTTTTTTCAAATATGCCTTCATAGATAGATATCCTCAAAATAGTGATACAATTTTAGGACACCGCCGATATGAATGGGTTAAAAATAGACACAAAGTTGCAAGGTGCTAATTGAAGGGCATGAAAGGGTTAACCCTTATGCTGAGTGTGGTTAATTTGGCCAATACAAAATGATGCAGAAAAAAACAATAAAAATGACTGAAACCCTGGCACATGGGTACTCATTTGAGAGTGCCCAGCGAGAGCTATCCAATGAATACCAACATGACAGGGTTTAGATGATTTTCAAAAAGGTTGTTGCATCCTTGTGCTTTGGACGAAAGTAGCCACAGCACTGGAAGGGTTAAGGGGTGGATGTTTTCTTTACATGTTCTAAGTCAACAAAAGTCAAGGGTACGAGGGTAGCGGGTAGCGGGTACAGAGGGTAGCGGGCACCAAGGGTGCTGTACCATGACTCAGCTAGTAAGGCATACCCACATCCTCAATACCCCACTTAACCCTTTCATGCCTGTAGCACCCAAAATCCTCCTGACTATTTTGGTGATATATTATTGACGAGAGCAATTTTAAGTAAATATTTCTAGGAGAAATGTTAATCAAAAATCACTAAACAATTAATGCTCCTTGAAATATTTCTTGAATTTATATATATTTATATATATTTTAATTTGAGTTTTAATATGCATAATTTTTATAATTATCTGTAACAACAGTTTCTTACGCTTTTATGATATTTTCTCAATTTTGCTTGGGATCAAGGCAATTATTCAACAACTTACTACAATAGGAGAGAAATCAATGACGCTAACAGTTAAAGTACTATTTTCTATTATATTTGCTGAAGAAATCCCCCCCCCCCCCTCTTCCTGAGAAATGATATACCCCTCTTTAAATTACCCCCTTCATTAATCTGCCTCTACCAGCAACCTCCCCCCCCCCCCCAAAAAAAAAAACCTAAAAATTCCCTTATCAGTATGATGACAATATCATATATATATATATATATATATATATATATATATATATATATATATATATATATATATATATATATATATATATATATATATATATATATATATATATATATATATGTACATATACATATACATATATATGCACATATATATACATGCACATATATATATATATATATATATATATATATATATATATATATATATATATATATATATATATATATATATATATATATATATATATATATATATATATATATATATATATATGTATATATATATATATATATATATATATATATATATATATATATGTATATATATATATATATATATATATATATATATATATATATATATATATATATATATATATATAAATATATATATATATATATATATATATATCATATACATATATATGCGTGACATATTTTCCTCCACGTTAAAGGTTTTCTTATAGATTTTCTGTATGGTAAACAATAATAAACAATGGTGCTACTAGTATATAGAAACATCTGTTCATCTTATAAAGTGGAGTCTATCAAACATTAGATCAATTCATAAATTGGTCATCCAAATCCTAGACTACGACATAAAATGGTTTATCAAAATACATTCTCTTAACTGGTATATAAATATATGTTATATAAATTCATTCTGTAAACTGCAATACCAAAATATTATGATCATTGGTACATCTTAATATCAGATTATTTCACACATTTCAAAAAAGATTATAAGACGGTTATCTATGTTTAATTCATCTTTGCTTGAACCACCTTTGAACAAAACCTGACAAGAAGCAGGAATGTCTCTTTTGTAATATTATTGGAAAAATATCTATTAAGCGTTCATTTTCTGAACTGTTCATTTTCCAAAACAGGATCATAAGTATTTTCTTGAACATATCTTTAGTGTGAAGAGTTATACTGGAATCGATGAAGAATATGAATATTTTCTTTTGATGACTAATATGTTGTAAAAGTATCTGTTGCTTTTGCACATGCAAAACATAGCAGGCTAACATTTCATTCTGAACAACACACTGAACAACCAATCACAACACAGCTACTGATCACATGACACAATTTGCATATTCAAATTCACAAAACGCTAGACTAGAAATTTGCATGCTTGAATTTCATCCTCTGAAGGATGTAGAAAAAGTTTTTTTGATTTAGATATCAGCAATATATACTTTATTCAAACCTCAAGGATTTTTTTTCCATTTTATCATACTCCACACATTTCATTTTTTTCAGATTCTCACATCTTGCAGTCGTTATATATTTTGGAAACCTTGCATGAGGCCGTACTTGATGAAAATTGCTTTGCATTGAAAATTACAATGATAATTGCCGAAAGTATTAAAACCAAAAAAAGACTTTCTAAACAATTAAAGTGTGAAGTCTCACATATTAAACAATTATATGATTGTATGAGAAAAACTATCATCTTAGCATCTTTGAATTTTTCAGTTCAATATTTCTAAAATTCATTTAAAATAAAATATCATTTTTTGATATATTTGTGCAGATTAATATCAAAATGTTACATGTTTGTTGATAGAAGAGTTAAAGTGCGAGGTGCAAGAATTAGATTTTTAAATGTTAGAAATGTAGAAAAAAAACTAGAAGTAAATATCGATGAATAGATGAATATATGAATTATTTTACCTCTGATTATTTAAACTTCTATTTGTGGGTAACAATTAAATCGCTCATCCGGTTTATTTTCAATGTATTTCTAAAGAATATTTTTTCGAGAATTTAATTATAAAAGCTGATATCTTAATTAATACTCCTCCTCCCAACCGTACCAGAAAGAAAATTGTGGACCATAATGGTTGAATTTGAAAAAATATATGAAACCTGTTATACGGTATAAATGTAACACATATTCTGGCCATTTATACACCATTAACAATTATTTGAGTTGGAAAAGCATGGAGATATTTTTAAGTTAAGTTAAGAATCTGTAAGCTGAATTATGAATAACTATTTTGACAATTAGATTTATTAGT
>OZ012701.1:19407004-19449577 GCA_963942565.1 Maea johnstoni | reverse complement strand
CTTGAAGGCGATCTCAAGCAGAATTTACAATTAATTCCAAAGTTAAATTAAAATGTATCAAAGGTCCAAAGAGAATTTACAATTAATTCCAAAAAGTTATTTATAAATGTATCAAAGGTCCAAACAGAATTTACAATTGATTCCAAAGTAATTTTGAAATGTATCGAAGGCCCAGCCGACACTTGTCAAGGAGTTCTCTAGGCATGAAAAGGTTAATGATGGGTTCTCAATCCCATCATGCATTGCATTTCAGGGGGAACCTCATGCGCACCATGCATTTCCTACCTATTGAAGTGGGTGATATTTTGAGAAATATTTCATTGAGAGTTATTGTTCCAGTTAGGTGTAACACATCATATTTTACGATAAATAAAACTATTTTCAAATATTAGAAAAGCTTTGAATGGGTTGAGAGTTTCTTTTACTCCCAGCATAGCATTGCGTACCTATTGAGGTCTTTCTGTGTCTTGTAGGCGATCTCCAGCTCCCCGTCTTCGTTCACCAGGTCCGGTTCCCCGCCGTACGATTCTTTACGTACCGAGTGAGCGGAGATGGCGCTATTAGAGAGCATCGTGCGTAACTGAATGCATTCCTCACGACGACGATTCAGCTCCCTCAGCCATAGCCTCGAACTGGTCTGAAAACCAAAAAGAGGCTCCAATTAACATGTATCCAAGTGAAAGAATGAAATAAAAGAAATGATGGTTATCTTCAGATTTTGAACTGAACAAAGACATCATTCCCTCAAACTGGTCTGAATTCCAAAATGAGGCTCCGATTAACATGTATCCAAAGTGGAGGAAAGAAATGAAGGAAATTTTGGGTATCTTCAGATTTTGAACTGAACCAAGACATCATTCCCTCAAACTGATCTGAATTCCAAAATGAGGCTCTGATTAACACAAAACACATATCCATCATTCCCTCAAACTGATCTGAATTCCAAAATGAGGCTCTGATTAACAAACACATATCCCAATGGGATGAAGGAAATGTTGGTTATCTTCAGATTTAAACCTGAATCATGAAACCATAGCCTCAAACTGGTCTGAAAACCACAACTATGCTCCAATTAACAAGTATCCAAGTGGAGAATAGAATGAAGGAAATTTTGGTTATTTTCAGATATTGAAAATGAATCATGACACCATTGCCTCAAACTGGTCTGAAATCTTCAGTCAGGTTCCGATTAACAATACATATTCAAATGAAGGAATGGAATACAAGAAATGTAATTCATTGTCAGATTTTGAGATGAATCATGACACCGCCTGAAACTGGTCTGAAAACCACAACGAAGCTCCGATTAACAAACACATTTCAAGTGAATAGAATGAGGGAAATTTAATTTTGGTTATTTTCAGATTTCAGATATATCATGACGCTGATTAACCTCAAACTGATCCGAAACCGCAATGAGGCTGCGATTCACAAATATGTATACTAGTGGAGGGATGGAATAAAGGAATTGTTGGTTCTTGTCAGGTTTTTCGCCTATTTCAGGGTGAATTGTGACATCGGTGTTGTCAGTAACCTAGATACATCGAAATATAGTAATACAGGAGTAAGTATTTTCATCTGAGACTGCAATTTACAACAAAGGTATTTGTTTACAGGAAAATTGTGGTTATTGTCAGATTTTTCGGCCATTCTAGCCTGAATCACGACACCAGTCAAACTGGTTCGAAAACCACAATGAGGCTTCGATTAACAAACAAGATTTGGTTCTAGGGAAAATCTTTGGATATTTTCAGATTTTTTTGCCATCCTAAACTGAATCGTGACACCAGTACGTCCCTTTGAGGATCTGATTATAATCGTCCACTAAGCCAACTAAGTCAATGATAACTTTCTTACATATATCAAACCCTGGTCATCAATAATGAATAAATAATAATAATAATAAAAAGATAATTATAATAACAAAACTATCAATAATAATGATTAATAAACATCAAATAATAATTTGGGTGGTGGCCTGGAAGTAAAAGGACATTTTTACTCTAAACAAATCTAAAATCTATTAAAGGGTTTATTATCAAACTAAAACCAACAGCATCACTGTAAACAAAACTTTAACTGTAACAGATCCATACAAAGAAAACTAAAAACATGAACCCCTTTATATAGGCACACTTTATGTATATATATATTATATATATATATATATATATATATATATATATATATATATATATATATATATATATATATATATATAATATATATATATATGTGTGTGTGTGTATATGAAGTATATGAAGCAAACATATATAAAGAGGTTCACTTTACATGACCCATGTAGCATACTAAACGTGCAAGTGAAAATTGGCTGTCAGCTGATGCAAGGGACTACCAAAAGAGGGCGCCACAATCAAAACCGCTACATTATCCAATACTATATTTACCTAATGCAAAACATCTCAAACTATGGTAACTCAGGATGCATTTTCAATCAGTGATGGTGAAGCCATCTTAATTATTCACAGGGGTTCAGTTTGGGTTTTGCTGTGAAAATGTTGCGTGCAATGCAAGTGAACAATGGTATATATATATATATATATATATATATATATATATATATATATATATATATATATATATATATATATATATATATATATATATATAATTATATATATATATATATATATATATATATATATATATACATATATATATATACATATATATATATATATATATATATATATATATATATATATATATATATATATATATATATATATATATATATATATATATATATATTTATATATATATATTTATATATATATATATATATATATATATATATATATATATATATATATTTATATATATATATTTATATATATATATATATATATATATATATATATATATATATATATATATATATATATATTATATATATATATATATATATATATATAAACATATATATTTATGTATAAATAAATAAATATTTATATATATATATATATTATATATATATATATATATATATATATATATATATATATATATATATATATATATATATATATATATATATATATACATACATATATTCACACAATGGTCTTTTGTATCTATGTCATGCTTAATCAATTAAAATAATAATTCTAATTTCAACTATAACAATAGATTTATGCAAATAACCTTAATTTTTTAAAGGCATTAACATAAGCCATTTCCAATAGAGCTTGGGCATATTCCTGGCAAAATATAGATGTCACTTATCTAATTAAAAACTAATCTTTTGATTGGAACTTCTAACAGTAACAGTGCAGGCTAGAGTGCGAAATGTGAACTTATATATGTTTAAATTATAATGATTACATCTTTTGATCCAATGTAGCTTATAATGATTAGTTTCAGTTCTACCTCCTTTTTTGTTTTATGATTTTTTTGATTATTATTTTCCTTTGTGTCCTAGATCTGCTATTCATTTCATTTTTCAAAACTGCACCAGCCAAATTCAATTCCATCCCTCCCCCAGTAACTATCCTTTTATGAAGCAATTCATGCCCGGAGATCTCCTTGACAAGTGTAGTCTCAATCTACGGTATTTTTCAAAATAACTAAAAAATCAATATAGAATTTACAGAATTCCTTAAAGAACGGTATTATTAGTTCTCAGGAGTTATAATTCAAATATTTCCAAAAATAACTTTAGTAGTCAAAAGATATTGAAACTTAAGTTCTTAGGTAAAAATATCTAACTTCTCTACAGTACAGTTTATCATAATCCTATCGCTAGTCATCTGATCAATTTTTTATCACCAAGGAAACGCTGTGAGGCTATCTACTAAAGACATTGGAGACAACTTGGCGTCACCTAGGAGACACTATGGTGACACCTGGGAGACACACTGGCATCGTTAGGAGACACCTTGGTGATCCCAAACATTTTAATTCAAGATGGAGGAAACCAGAGTACCCAGGGCAAACCTATGGAATGACTTAGATAAGTGGGTGTCTAGAAGGAGTGAATCTACTAAGAATCGTATCAACAATTTTTCGTCAAATTTCATGCCGGCTTGCGTAATTTCAGGCGTGCGTGATTACTTCTCTCACCATCGCTTTTCTCGAAACTTTCCCTCCTCAACTCGCCCAACTCTTTCAGCGTCTTGCCAGCTTCAACAAAACACAGGGTCCAGGGCCACAGTTATAACAGTTATCAACAAAACATGTATATAATGAAAGTAATTATAAAATACAGGGTCCAGGGCCACAGTTATAACAGGTATAAACAGAAACATGTATAGAATGAAAATGAAGTTGCTAAGACGGTTAAAATAGCAGAAGAGATCAATAAATATTCTACGGATTCACAGTAAAAATGATTAATAAATCAAAATAATGTTTATCTTAGAAATTAATGTAATCACAAGACAACATTTCACTAAAAATGAAAAGGAAATATGATATATATACATATTTGGGAAGTAGAGGAAAAAAAAAATAAGCATGTGGGAAATACATACAAACTTAGAAATTTGTATCAAGGTCGCAAATGTTAATATCTAACCAAAGTTCAAGGTCATTTGGTAAAGGTCAAGGTCAATTGACAAAGGTCAATAAGTAAATAAAGGCCAAGGTCAATGGGGTAAGGTCAAGGTCATGAATGTAAATATCTCCCCAAAGGTCAAGGTCGATGTGTAAAGGTCAAGGTCATGAATGTAAATATCTCCCCAAAGGTCAAGGTCGATCTGTAAAGGTCAAGGTCACTAGTGTAGATATCTTACCCATAAATTCTTTGCCGGCCTCTGTGGGGGACCCGTCAAAGTTGGTAGTCTGTGAGATGGCGCGTCTCAGTTTAGAGATGTCCTCCTGGTACTTATTATTCTGCATCTCAAGATCCTGGATCTGGAACGACAGAAGAGGGAAACGGATGAACGAAATGAATGAGAGAAAGATGTAACGGAAGAGTATTGCATTCAAATAATATTGAAAAATTGTTTCAGATTGGAAATTTTAAAATGTTTCAGATAAAAGAAATTGAAAGTGTTTCAGATTACTAATTTGTGGAGTGGGATTATTGTTTGATTTTGTTCAATCATGAAATAATAATGAAATAGATTAATAAAACCATCATATCTGAAACAACTCTTTTTCACTGAGCGGTCATGCAAGGAGAAATATGCAGGGGAACATTCCTTTCATCAAAAATAGTATCAGAAATCAGGTTGAATTCCATTTATAGATTTATTTCATGCATAGTTATAAACATTAACAAGCATTAATTACTTACAAAGCTGAAATAGTTTAATTTTCATTTTGCACATGAAAAAATGCCATTTAAAATTCTAAACATCAATAACACTAACAGTGCCAAAATTAAGTTCATAGCAATTTATAGCCTATAAGAATTATCAAAATATAATATACTATAGAAGCTCAAAAACAGAGTTTTATGGTAAACCTTTATACAGGTAATTTGGGTCAAAACTGAATATCATAAATTGGTGGAAAACTGGATATCACATTTGATCTAAAAGGCTATTATTATGTAAACAATATTGTTCTTTAATCATACATTTCCCTTTCTTTATTTATCAGAGTTTATCTTTCTCAAATGTAAACCCATTCATGCCAAGAGCTCTGTAAGGTGAATCTGACTGATATAAATATCAATTAGAAAATATTTCAAATAGTACAAAAGAAACTGTTTTGATCATTATAGCTCATTATAGAATTTTTCCCAGAAAATGCTCTGTCAACAGTGCTGAAAACAGTTTGCTAAGTCTTAGTGGTCAAACGGTCGATCAAAATGAATAGTTTAGTGGTCCACCAGAAAAAATTATGGGTCCATATCACTTTTATAACCAAAATGGTAGCCAACAGCAATTTCATAACTGAACATTTATGGTTAACTGTGCAAAATTCATGAATTGTGACAGTTATAATCTAATGTAGAAGAAATGTGAAACTGGATGTGATGCTTACTAAATGAATGTGTTCAGAATATTTAGTAGACTTTCTGGGCAAGTAAACTTAGACTTTTACTAGCACATTCAATTTTTTGGTAGGAACGGACCGGTGGGCTACTGTCTATTTTCACCACTGTGTCAAGTGCCAATAATCCAAATAGCCAGGACAACATTGAATGGCACAGGCATGAATGGTTTATCTATATTAACCTATGCAAAGATATAACATAGGGTACATCACATATATTTGTGTAGTTGTGAAAGGTATTACCGTATTCGCCCGATTAAGCGCACCATGCGGGTGCAATGTGGGAAATTTTTCTGTAGCAGGGATTTTGTCAAACATTCGTATAACCGTACCCCCCAATGAGTGCCGATCGCACTCAGAACTCAATGCTGCTTTCCAGACAAGGCAAGAGGAAAGGTATGTGACTTGGTTTGGGTTACTTCTGGGGGGAATTTAACATGAGGAGACAATCTTTGGCGCTTGCTGGTCCCCCAAAATAGGCCAAAAATAGGGGGGGTGCGCTTATTCAAGACAGTGCGCTTAATCAGGCAAATATGGTATGCCAGGTTCACATAAAAATAGCTAGAACAGCATTGCTACAGGCGTCAATAGGTCTAATTATAAAAGCTTAACCCTTATGCTACTGGAGGCTAATTTGGCCAATACAAAATTATGCAAAAATACAGGAAAATAACTGAAACCCTGGCACATTGGTACTCATCTGAGAGTACTCAGTGAGAGCTTTCCTATGAATACCAACATGACAGGGTTTAGATGGTTTTCAAAATTCTTCGCGTCCTTATGTTTTGTATGAAAATAGCCTCAGCATTGGAAGGGTTAAACAAGGATATAACATTGACATCATAGTCTTAACAAGGGAGAACAAGGGTTAATTTGATCGAACTAAATTCAAAAATTCAAATTGTCCATGCGGAGAAATGTACACAGCAAAGGGAACAAAAGAATGTTAGCATTCGGCATACATTACGAATATCCTCCTACTACTAAAAACAATACATGATTTCTTTGTTTGTGTTTATTTGGCATTTCGGTAGCTTCCAACTGTGAAGGTCTTGTTAACTGATTGAATTCGGGAGTGGGAACTAATCTTTCTATTATTCTTTGAGAGGTTAATAAATAGGAGATATTTGACTGGAGTAACCATATTTAGCCTCTGCAGCACTGCATACACTTAACACTGGCAATGCAGTGTATGGAGTATGCGACAATATTTGCAACTGTGTTTGAAACATCATTTGCAACAATATTTGCAACACAGAGCCCTGCATTGGCATATCCAAGAGCATTTACAAAAACAATATTTGCATCAATATTTGCAACAATATTTGCATCAATATTTGCTACAATATTTGCAACAATATTTGCAACAATATTTGCAACAATATTTGCAACAATATTTGCAATGAAGTACCTGCCATGGTGTTTGCAACATTGTTTACAACAGTGCTTACAACAATATTTGCAACAATATTTGCAATTACGTACCTGCCATGGTGTTTGCAACAATGTTTGCAAGTGTTTGCAACATTATTTGCAACAATATTTGCAATTAAGTACCTGCAATGGTGTTTGCAACAATGTTTGCAAGTGTTCGCAACATTATTTGCAACATTATTTGCAACATTATTTGCAACATTATTTGCAACAATATTTGCAATTAAGTACCTGCCATGATGTTTGCAACAACATTTGCATCAGTATTTGCAACATGATTTGCAACAATATTTGCATTTAAGTAACTACCATGATGTTTGCAACAATATTTCAACAGGGGAAACACTGGTCACTGCTCTGGCCATTGAGGGAGGGCTTAACTATTTCAATGATATCTTCTTGGCGTGTCAGTTATCTATTATTGAAGAAATTAGTTAGTTTCATGCTGTTACTTAGTTTGTTATTTCCATGTTGTGACATTTTTCAAATATATTGCAACATACAGCCAACACTTTTCAACGAAAATATTTTAATAAAAATATTTTAGTAAATCGAATTAATTAGTGATTCCTTTTATTTTCACATTTTTTTTTCAGATGTATCGCAAGAAACAGCCAACACTTTTAACAATGAAAATATTTTAATGAGAATATTTTAGTAAATCGAATTTATAAGCGATTTTCTTTTTATTTTCACGTGTTTTTTTTTCAAATGTATTGCAACATACAGCCAACAATTTTGTTTGAAAATATTTCAAAGAGAATACTTTAGTAAATCAAATTAACTAGTGAATTTATTTTGTTACTTTCACTTTTTTTTTCAAATGTATTGCAACATGCAGCCAACAATTTTCAATGAAAATATTTTAATGAGAATATTTTAGTAAATCAAATTAATTAGTGATTTTTTTTTGTTATTTTCACATTTTTTTTCAGATGTACCTCAAGAAACAGCCAACACTTTTCAATGAAAATATTTTAGTAAATCGAAAACCAAAGGGTCTTGTACTTTAGATAGTAATTAGTAGAGAACTATTTAACTTCATGCCATGCCAGGGGAAGAAACATATGCAAAAGGTAAGAAAAAAGTTTAAAAAACCTTAAATTGGTTGAGTCAGAGACGGGTTTGTCCTTTTAGCCTTTAAAAACTGTCCCTTGAGCCTTTACAAAGATTATTTTTATTTAAAGTGTCAATTCTATCCATTTCTAATTTTCCCAGGATGTTTGCAACACCGCACTGGTCCCAGGAGCTAAGTTGCTATGTTTCCCATACCACAGAGGTTTATTTAGGTGACAAAATATCCTCCTATCACAAATTATACAATAGGTCACAAGAATTGGTGGGAGAGGGAGGGTGGGAGTTGGTTTTAACGTCGCTTTCAACAGCTTAGGTCATATCGCGATAGAATAGAAACCCAGAAAAAAATTCCTACTCTTTGGAGAACAATATGGGCTACAACAATAGTCACAACAATGGGCTAGAACAATTGTCACAACAATGGGCTAGAACAATTGTTACAACAATGAGCTACAACAATGGTTACAACAATGGGTCACAACAATATGGGAGGGAGGAAGGGACTTGGTTTCGCGATAAAAAAGAAGCCCAGAAGAAATTCCCTACTCTTTACATAAAAATTTAGGCTACAACAATAGTCACAACAATGGGCTACAACAATGGTGACAACAATTACGTAACGGACACGACCGGTTCTCTGTCTCCCCACCTTAATAGCGTCATGCACAACTCTGTCGGATACCTCTCCTTCCTCCTCTATCTGTGAAGAGCGATTGTCCTTCGCCTCGAGTTCCCGCATCAGTCGTGCCTTATCGCGTTCCAGATCCTTGACGCGATTCTGAAGCTTCATCACTAGCGAGATGTCCGTGGGAGATTTCTACACTCGCCGAAAAAAGAAAACGTGAAAAGAATCATCAAAAAATGTATTATTTTCTTGATAAATTTGGTGAAGTTCATCGCGTACATTCCAGGAACAATACATTCTTTTTCTTTTTCAGCAGAAGGAAACATGAAAAGAATTGTGAATATACATAGATGTTTTTGGCTGATTCAAGTATGGTGAATTTCACACACTCAAATATTCATGAAAAGAATAGTCCATATGCACATAGTTTTCACAGTGCTGCTTTTTCATTATCATTACCAAGGATATATATATAAATATATATATATATATATATATATATATATATATATATATATATATATATATATATATAAAGATATATATATATAAATATGTATATATATATATATATATATATATATATATATATATATATATATATATATATATATATATATATATATATATATATATATATATATATATATAATATATATTTATATATATATATATATATATATATATATATATATATATATATATATACATATATATATATATATATATATATATATATATATATATATATATATATATATATATATATATATATATATATATATATATATATATATATATATAAATATGTTGGTGACTAAATTTTCATCGAACACTTAATTGACAATTTGTTTTCAATTTTTAAAGGAACAGTCCGCGGTTAAATAACATGTTATGGGACCATTGGTCAAGCTTTCTCCATGATGAACAAATATTTCAACGTTTTTCATGGGGGAAGTATTAGTATGTAGTAAATGGTGCAAATGTTAGAACAAAAATCTAAAATAAATCAATAACATAAATGCTTTTAAAGGTTAAAAGATTTGGCATGTTAAAAAACACACATTCAAGCTGGGTTAGTTTGACATTTGCAAAATACAGGAAGAATGCAAAGATTTCTGGCCAAGAAACATAATATCATTATTATATTAGACGACTACATTTCTCGGCCAAAAATCTTTGCGATCTTACTGTAGGGTAAACTGCATGGCTTCTAGCCGTTTGCAAAGCCTGCTGGGAAACGTAAAAAGCGGAATGGAAACACTACTGCAATTGGATTTATATGGAATATATGGATTAAATGAATTTCTGGAATGTGTTTCATGGTAGATGTGTTGAATTACAAAAAAAACTGCTCTCACTTAATTTTTTAAACCCTTCCAATACTGAGGCTAATTTCATCAAAAGCACAAGGATGCAAAGATTTTAGAAAACCATCTAAACCATGTCGTGTTGGTATTCATTGGAAAGCGTGTCATGTGCCAGGGTTTCAGTCATTTTGCGTTTTCTTGGCATCATTTTGTTTTGGCCAAATTAGCCACCAGCAGCATAAGGGTTAAAAAAGAAAGGAAAAAGTATTTGTAGGTCAAAGGTCGTGATCTCACCAGCTCTTCGATGCTGAGGGCTCGACTAAACTTGCGCCCGGACTTAGAGGGTGGGGGGGTAGAGGGTTCCGCACCCTGCTTCTCCCACTCCAAGTCGTCAACGCTGGTTCGATTCTCCTTGCCCTTAACCCTAGCAGAACCGTACCCGAGGTCCTAAAAACGGGTCAAAGGTCAAGGTCAAGGTCGTAGGATTGATTGCTTTTATTGTGGGGAATAATTAATCATCTATGAATTCATTTGTGATTAGATTTTTATGGGTAGGAAGTACTTCTTTTATCTTAAAAATCATTTCTCTAAAAATAGTTAAATCATCAATTCATTTGTGATTACAAGTGAAAGTATTTTCAAGGGTATAAGGTATTTTTATGTTTTTAAATCATATCCTCTAAACAATTATCAATCATCCATGAATTCATTTGTGATTAGATTCTTATGGGTAGGAAGTATTTTCAATCAAGATTTCTCTCATTATTTCTCTATAATTTCTCTATAATTGATTGAAAATCATCAATTTATTTGTGATACAATTGAAAGTATTTTCAAAGGTATGCATTATTTTATAAAAAAATCAGTTCTCTTTCACAATTAAAGATCATCATAATTTGTTAATGTAATATATATTTTCATAATTCATTTGATTAATAAATGTAATCACTAGTGGAGGTAGGTTGTGGTAGGGTAAAACTAAGGTAAGTTTTCAGGTAAAAAGCATGATTTTGAGGCTGCAGCCTACGTTTTGAATTCATTTATAAGAATATTGCCTCTCAAAAAGATTAAGGTAAAATTAATCATTTAGATTAAGAGGCCTCCTTCTGATTTCCTTTTAAAAGACGTTTAGTGATTATAAGTAACATGATGTTCATTTCCTTTCCTTAGAAGGTATCAGAATATTAAAACCTTTTATTAATAGCTTGCTTAAGATAATCAATATAATCAAATTTAATAAAGCTTATGCTTTAAGCTATTCACATCTGTCCTGCACACATGGGCTGAAACGTATTGAAATATAACAAAAGTGAAGCAGTACTTTGTGTAGTATTTGACTGAAAGTCGTTGTTATTGTTGGGTTTAATAATATCTTTAAAATATTTTTCAAATTTTAGTTTTATTTGGAGATTTTTCTTCACAAATTCTTAGGGTGGTCCAAATTTCAGAGAATTTACCAAAAGAGAAGCAGTACTTTGTCTAATATTTAACTGAAAGTTCTTGTTCCAGTTTAGTTTTATTTGGCGATTTTTGTTCCCATTACTCAGACCATGTGTGTATTCCAGATGCGAATAGGTTAATTATGGCACTAAATTAGAACTACTAGGATTAGTGGTACAATGCATAGCAACAGTATGGGACAATAGAAGATTTAACCCATTGGCACCTTGTGGAGTCTAGATAATTAACACACTAATGCCCGATTCACATTAGGTTTGTCATTCTGGCAAGTGAGAAAGTTGCCAGTGACTTTAAAGTTAGGTAGTGGTTTTCACTGGGCACTCCGGTTTTCTCCACCACTAGCATGGGTCTAGTAATTCCAAAAAAAGTGTTTATTTTATTTCAGTAACCATTGTTTCTTAAAGTAAGATAGACCTTTATCAAATATTCAACTTTATATCCTTTTATTGTTCTCGAGGTTTGTATTTGTTATGAAGAATACTAGTAGACTTGAGTACTCCTGGTTTCAATGGGTTAACCTTTAAATGCTGAAAATGCCCAAAGACCATTTTAGTGTTGGGTGCCAATGGGTTAAATGTTATGAGGTTAACTCTTTCATGCCCAGAGTTCCCTATGATAATATTTTCCGGGAAAATACCTTTTCCATGAAAAAAAATTCTTTTCCAGGAAAATATCTTTTCCAGGAAAATATCTTTTCCAGGAAATATCATTTCAAGGGAAGTATTTTTTCGCGAGAATAATTTTTTCCTGGGAAAATATCTTTTCTAGAAAATATTTTTCCCAAGAAAATATCTTTCCCAGTAAAACATCTTTTCCGGGAAAAATATATTTTTCCGGAAAAAAATAATTCAGGAAAATATTTTTTCGGGAAAATATCATTTCTGGAAAAATATCTCCTCCTGGGACACTCTAGATATGAAAATCCAGATAAGCGGGAACACCCAGCGACCAGCAAATGGTAGCTAATTGCGGACGGAAAAGTTCAAGGTCGTGACCTTGCTTACCTCGCCTTCCTTGACCTCCGCGCTGTTCCTCTTGTTGCCGTCGTCAGAGGGTTTGTCGGAGACCTCCGTCATGGTGCTGTTTAGGGACTCCAGGCTGATGTTACTGATCCCCGACAGCGAGCGCTTGTGGGTCTGTTGTGGAGTACTCATAACCTATAACGCAAAAAAACAGGAAATAAGATTTTTTTACGTAAAAAAACATTTTTGATTGCATGTGGAGTGCTTATCACCTACAATGCAAAAAAAGAGAGATCAATTATTTTTTTCCTTAGGTAAAAAAAAAATTGAATTTATAACTAATAACCCAACTAATCTTTTTGTTAATGCCACCCTTCCTTTTTCTGCTACGTTGACCCTGCCTCCCTTCTGTAGTCAATGACCTTGACCTTGACTACCTTCCCTACTGAGTAACCTTGACCCCTGACTCCCTATTGAGTGAACTTGACCCTGACTCCCTTCCCTATTGAATAACCTTGACCCCTGACACCCTTCCCTATTGAGTAACCTTGACCTTGACTCCCTTCCCTATTGAATAACCTTGACCCTGACTCCCTTCCATATTGAGTGACCTTGACCCTAGATTTCCCTTCCCTATTGAGTAACCTTGACCCGGACTCCTTTCCATATTAAGTGACCTTGACCCTAGATTTCCCTTCCCTATTGAGTAACCTTGACTCAGACTCCCTTGCCTAATGAGTGACCTTGACCCCTAACTCCCTTCCTTATTAGTGACCTTGACCCCCTTCCCCATAACATGACTTTGACTATCTTCCCTAATGAGTGACCTTGACCCTGACTCCTTTCCCTATAGTGACCTTCACCCCTTCCCTATAAAGTGAGCATGACCCCTTCCCTATCGAGTGACCACGACCCTGATTCCTTTTCCTATAGAGTGACCTTGACCCTGACTCACTTCCCTATTGAGTGACCTTGACTCGCCTACTGACTGACCTTGACCCTGACTTCATATTGAGTGACCTTGACCCCGACTCCCTTCATACAGAGTGACCTTTACCCTGACTCCTTTCCCTAGAGTGACCTTGACCCCTGACTGACCTCCATGTTGCTATGCAGGTTCTCGTAGCGCTGCTGGAGGCGGGCGTAATCCTTGACCAGGTTCTGGTGGTGCGTCCTCTCCGACTCGAACTCCTGAATCAGCAGTTTATTCGCCTCCGAAACCTTCTCCTTAACCATGGCTGCGGGAAACGGGAAAAATGGAGAGAATATGAGAACCAATCAAAAATCACCCATTAACCATTTCATTTCAAATTGAAATCTTCCCTTTGACCATAGCTGTGAGACTCAACAAAACCAAGATCATACGAGAGCCGAAAAATAGTTTTTAGTTTATAGCTTAGAAAATATGTGTGTGTGTGTGTGTGTGTGTGTGTGTGTGTGTGTGTATATATATATATATATATATATATATATATATATATATATATATATATATATATATATATATATATATATATATATATATATATATATATATATATATATATGCATATACATATACATATATATATATATATATATATATATATATATATATGTATATATATATATATATATATATATATATATATATATATATATATATATATATTATATTTATTTATATAATTGTCACTCCTTTTAGGCTGCTGCGGTCATGAATTGGTTTATCTGGAAGTTGACAGTAATCACAAATTCGGAATTAAGCATCAACTCAGGAAGAATTTTGCAGAAAGATTTCACAAAGACAGTGATGCTTTTTTGGGGAGTAATTTAATCCTTGACCTTGATACGACCTTGATGTTCGGTAATAGTCAAAGCAAAGCGGGAGGGAATATCTAAGCTTCTGATTAGCAATAAACCATTTTATTACAGCATTAAATAGCGGTTATAAAAGGGATCGACCATGGATCGGTTCTCTTTTCCAATTCATTTTACAAAAAAAAAATCAAAATGGAGTCAGAGAAGAAGAAAAGTGCGAAGCTTGATACAGAACAGATAGGAAACCATGAGACAGATATAAAAACAAGTTCGAAAAAAACACTGCGGAAAACGAAAAAATATACAAAAATCATACGATAAAATAAATGAAATATAAATAATCGTAATAAGGCATGGTTGACTTTTACATTTAATGACACCACAGAATTTACGGAAAAAGTTAAAATGGACGCACAATGGACAAGATCTGTGTGTAACATCATGCTAAGTGGTGCCGGCAAGACCGATTTACGCAATCTACTTTATCGGAATTCATGCGCAATCGTTAGAGCTCTCCATGCATTATAAAGGAAAGAAAATACCAATACCAAAACGAAAAACCGAAAACCAAAAACGGAGAAAAATCATAGAACAAAAGGACAATCATTTAATCTTATGTTTTGGGACAAGATAGGAAAGATGGTAAGGACGTCTGGGGAAAATTATGATTTTAGTAAAATAAATTTGATGGATTTTGAGGGGGTTCAATGCAAATGGTTTATATATGAAATTAGGTGGTAAAAGGAAAAGAAAAAAAATTATGATATTCTTGATAGGTTTTCCAGAACCGGTATTAAAATTTGAAATTGAACCTTGAAAACCTTTAATGTTGAGGAAGTTGAAAATGGAGAAAAAGAAACAAGGAATTTGGGTCAAACCTTAGAACCACAAAAAACACTGCCAAATAAAAAAATCTTCAAGATTAGTGGGGAAAAATCCACAACAGAAATCAAAAACCAAACTTACTTAGATATAAAACAAAGTCCTACACATAAGGGAAATAAAATTGAAAAATAAAACCGAAAAAAACACAGGTTAAAGATATATGAGTAGAGACATCCAGAAATCAACGCAAACATGAATTGTAAAGCACCGGAGGTACCGAGAAAGTTCTTCAGAAGATCCCGCTGTTTTGTGGCTTTGCACATGCTCAGAGCTAGGTCTGCAAAGAGCAAAGAACGACGCGGAAATTCAGGTGAACGCAGAAATTCGGAAAATTTTGGGGAAAATATTTGAAGGAGAAATGTTGATTAGAACACTACCTACAATGCTCCTTCGAATATATTGTAAAATCATATTTAGTTCCTAAGTTTTTATCAAAAGAATCATAGACCCAGACAACAAATTCGCAATTAATGCTCACAGAGCAGCCTGACAATTTTGATGAAATCTTGCAGGCAAAGTCACGTTTTGAAAAGTATTTGAAGGAGAAATGTTAATCAGAACATTACCAACAAATCTCCTTCAAATAGTTTGTAAAATTATTTTCAATTATAGAATAATTGTCAAAAGTATCATAGATCTAGACGACAATATGAAAAAACTCCCAGAAAGTTCTTCAGAAGATCCTGCTGTTTTGTGGCTTTGCACATGCCCAGAGCTAGGTCTGCAAAGAGCAAAAACGACGCGCAAATTCAGGTGAACGTCGGAGAATTTTGATGAAATCTTGCAGGCAAAGTCATGTTTTGAAAAATATTTGAAGGGGAAATGTTAATCAGAACATATCTAACAAATCTCCTTCCATTGATTTTTTGAATTATTCTTAATTATAAAATGATTGTCTCAAGTAACAAATCTCCTTTAACCCATTTACACTCATAGCGGCCAAAAGAGGCCTGACGATTTTGGAAATATTTTCCTTACAAAAGCATTTTTTTTAAAACATTTGAAGGAGAAATGTTGATCAGAAGATAAACAACAACTCTCCTTGAAATATTTCGCAAACTTTCCCTTTATTCCCAAGTTATTTCCAAAAGTATGGAAGTAGCAGACGATACTTCTAGAGGAACTCTCGAGTGTGAATAGTTTGTTCTCTTGCCTGTTCAGGGGCGAAAATGACTGATAAATGAGTGATGTCATGTTATGATAGAGATCGAAACTAGCTGAGCGTTGTTTGTTGTATACCCGTCCTGGTTGGCCTGCGAATGGCCAAAGGCGAAGTCAAACCACCAGCCTCAGGCAAGAATGGGGTCAAGTCAACAGATAGCCATGAAAACTACGCCCAATTTCTGCGATGTTTAAACCATTGGCACTCAGAGCGGCCAAAACTGGCCTGACTATTTTGTTGCTCACAAAAACATTTTTATCAAAAATATTTGAAGGATAAATGTTCATCAGAATATTACCAACAACTCTCCTTCAAATATTTTGTGAGAATTTGCTTTATTCCCAAATTATTACCAAAAGCATGAAAATAGCAGACAATATTTCTAGAGGAACACCTAAGTGTGAATGGGTTAATAGGTCTCAATCGTTGATCGATACCAACCATATTTGCATAACACGACTACCGTTTCACATAACACTCTATCAGCCTCCTAGATTTACCTTTTGCTCTTTCAAAGAGCAAACTTTTATTGCTAAAAATTTAGGCTCACCCTTGAAGCTTTGAAAATCCCATACCATATTTTCTCCCTTGGATGTCGTTTGAAATAATATTTTGCTTTATTACCTTCTGCGTCCAACTGCTGTTGTTTTAGCTGCTCATTCGCTGCGTCCAGTTCTGTCTTGTATTTATTCCTCTCCTCCTCGAGCGCAGCCATCCCCTGAAAAGGTACAACAGAAAACTTTCACAGGGCTCGACGCTAAGGGTGAACCTATGGCCCCAGGCCAGTAAAAATTCCAAAAAACAGCTTCGGGCCAGTAAAAAAAGACCTCAACTGGTCCTACAGGGCCAGTAAACATTTGGAGACATTCTTGTTAAAAAGTTTCCCCCTGAGAATGTCCCAAATTGTTTTTGAAATAAATGAAGATAACATCTATAAAGATGAATGTTGTGGTGAATCTTATGCAATGTTCTTTCTAGTTATGATAGAGAAAAAATGTAGGACCAGTAAACATTTCGAAGGGCCAGTAGATGCTAAGTGTTACTGGTCCTACAGGGCCATTATCATTTTGAGTTAGCGTTGAGGCCTGTTTCAGCATCATTTCTATTGCAAAGAGAGAGAAAAGCAGAATATCGGGATCTATTTCACCATTTATCTCTCTCTTTTCAACAAGTCCCTTCTCAAACTCTGTGCTAGTTCTTTAACTCAGAATTAGTTCACATTTCTACCACCAGGGGCTTAAAATCACCTCCTCTTTCTCCTTTATCAACCTTTTCTTTTCTTCGTTAAGCTCCTCAAAAACCTCCATTTAGTTACATTTTCTACCACCAGGGATTAACTTTCTCCTTTTTCAACTTCTTTTCGTCATTTATCTTTTTTTTTCAATTTTTTCTGCGCGCAACTGCATTAAGAGTTCCTGAGGACCCTCCAAATTATAAACATTTTCTGCCACCAGGGGGCCACACTTACCTCGTCTTTCTTCTTTTCAGCCTGTTCGTTTTGTCATTAACCTACTTTTTTTGACCTGTTCTCTCTCGAACTCTGCTCGTAGCTGCATTTATACGAGTTCTTCATTTAGTTACAAATTCTGCCACCAGGGGGACTACAATCACCTTGTCTTTCTCTTTAATCAGCCTGTTCTTTTCATCATTAATCGCTCTCTTTTCCACCTGTTCTTTCTCTAGCTGTGCTTAGCTGTTTTACAAACTCCTCACTTAGTTACATATTCTGCCACCAGGGGGGCTACACTTACCTCTTCTTTCTCCTTAATCAGCCTGTTCTTTTCATCATTAATCTCCTTCTTTTCGACCTGTTCTCCCTCTAGCTCTGCACATATCTGCTATGATATGAGTTCCTGATTTAGTTACAAATTCTGCCACCAGGGGGCCACACTTACCTCATCCTTCTCCTTAATCAGCCTGTTCTTCTCATCATTAATCTCTTTCTTTTCGACCTGTTCTTTCTCTAGCTCAGCGCGTAGCTGTTTTACGAGTTCCTCTAGGCTGTGTATCTTGGTGTTGCCCAACTTGGCCCCCAATTAGTTACAAATTCTGCCACCAGGGGGCTACACTTACCTCATATTTCTCTTCAATCAGCCTGTTTTTTTCATCATAAATCTCCTTCTTTTGGCCCTGTTCTTTCTCTATTTCTGAGCCCCCAGTTAGTTACATATCCTACCACCAGGGGGCTACACTTACCTCATCTTTCTCCTTAATCAGCCTGTTCTTCTCGTCATTAATCTCCTTCTTTTCGACCTGTTCCTTCTCTAGCTCTGCGCGTAGCTGCTTCACGAGTTCCTCTAGGCTGTGTATCTTTGTGTTATCCGCCTTGGCCTGGCCCTGCAGGGTCTTGAGCTGCTCCAGCTGGTTCTTCAACTGGTTATACTCGTTCACAATCTCCGCCATCTTCTTCATCTCAGACGCCTGAAAATAAAGGTATCATTATCATTCTAATTAAAATATGAAAATAAAACAAATCACACTTTATTCAATTAACTTTAACCAAATCAAGCTTCCCGTTTGCATTTGGTTTCCTCATCATAATTCTTCTTCTTCTTCTTTTTCTTATCCTTATTATTATCATTATCATTATCATCATTATTGTTATCATTATTATCATTATCATGGTTGTTATTATCATTATTATTATCATTAGTAGTAGTAGTAGTAGTAGTAGTAGTAGTAGTAGTAGTACTAGTAGTACTAGTAGTAGTATCATTATTATTATTATTATCATTATTCATAGTATTATTAATACTACTATCACAATTATCAACATAATTATCATCATTATTATTACTATTATTATCATCATCATCATGATCATCATCAATATTATCATCATCTGTTTTATTACCTTTTTGTCCTCATATCACCATCTCCATTATCCTTTATATCTTATAATTGTCACTTTCCCATCATTAACAGTGTTATCATTATCATTCTAAAGAGATCATTTTCAACCTGCATAGTTTAAAGGAAATAAAAAAGAACCTCCCAGTTAAGGAGAGGTTGTTATTTTATAACTGCTATATTTTACCACACCTAAATTACTGTTGTTCAGTGTGGGGAAACTGTCCGGCAAATCAACAAAACCGAATAACTAAATTACAAAAGCAGGCAGCCCGCTTAATATTAGATGCCTGCCTAACTGAAGCAATCAGATGTGCACCATCACTACCTTCCTTCAAGTCTAGATACCTAAAAGCATTGTACCGTACTACTTTGTAACCCTGGGGCCCTCAGGCTACTAATGTAAACATGCCAGAGGACCTCAGGGAAGATCCTTACCATTGGACTGAGTTACCCTCTTTAAATAAAGATTATTATTATTATTATTATTATTATTATTATTATTATTATTATTATTATTATTATTATTCTAATGCATCATGTTAGTCATTTTTATTATTCTTTTTCATCATCATCACCCCCAACATTTTCAAAATCACCATCACTACCATCATCAGCATCATCATTATCACTATCACTATCATCATCACTGTTATCATCATCATCTTCCTCCTCACCCTCAGTCCCGGTACTCACCTGTCCCATGAGCTTCTGCTGTAGCTCTATGACCTTGTTCTCCAGCCCAAGGTTAACCTTCTTGATGTGGTCCACGGAGCGAGCCTCGATCTGAAATCACATAATGAGAGAATTAGTAATAAACTTTCAGACCACAAAATATTTCCTTATTAGAAGGAGCATATTTCAAAAAAAGTATTATTCGTGTATTCGGTATAGGCATGGAATTTAATGTTAAATGGCAGTGAGTCCTCTAAAGAATTCATTAATTTCATAAAGATCATGCAGGTATCAGGAGTGAGTATATCTTGAAATATTTCCTTATTAGGAGGAGAATGTGTTCTAAACATTATTGTTTATGTATTTGGTACAGGCATGGATTTTAATGTTGAATGGCAGTGAGTCCTCTGAAGAATTCATTAATTTCATAAAGATCATGCAGGTATCAGGAGTGAGTATACCTTGAGTTCAGCAATTTTGGTGATATCTTTTAAGCAAAAAAATGGTTGAGGAAATATTTGAGGGAGAAATGTTAATAAGAACATTACCAACACATCACATCAAATATTTTGTAGAAGCATTATTAATTTCAAAAGTTATTGGCAAAAATATCTAAGATCCAGACGAGAATTTCTGATTTCACCTTGAGTTTCTAGTTGAAGAAATATTTGAGAAGGAAATGTTAAAAAGAACATTACCAACAAGTCTCCTTCAAATATTTTGTAAAAATATTCTTATTTTCAAAGTTATTGGCAAAAATATCAAAGATCCAGACGAGGATTTCTTATTTCACCTTGAGTTTCTAGTTGAAGAAATATTTGAGGGGGAAATGTTAAAAAGAACATTACCAATAAGTCTCCTTCAAATATTTTGTAAAAATATTATTAATTTCAAAATTATTGGCAAAAATATCTAAGATCCAGACGACAATTCTGTGTCTCACAATGGATTTCTTATACTTGACAGTTTTGTTGATTTCTTTCAAGCAAAAGCATAGTTAGGGAAATATTTGTAGGATAAATGTTCCTAAGAGCATTACCAACAAGTCTCGTTCAAATATTTTGCAAAAACATTCTTTATTTCCAAGTTATTGGCAAAAATATCAAAGATACAGATGACAATTTCTGATCTCACCTTGAGTTTCTAGTTGAAGAAATATTTGAGGGGGAAATGTTAAAAAGAACATTATCAACAAGTTTCCCTCAAATATTTGGTAAACATATTCTTAATTTCAAAGTTATCGGCCGAAATATCAAAGATCCAGACGACAATTTCTGATCTCACCTTGAGTTTCTTGAACACCTTCCTGGCCTGCTTGCGGCGGAAGTGAGCCTGGCATTGAATGAATCCTTTGATGGCGCGTCGGTATCTGCGGCGAGCAACAAAACAGCGAACGTTCTTCTGGATAATGGTCGCCATCTTGTCGTTAAGAACCTCGGTGAAGCGTTTTCGTCCGAACATTCCTCGCGCGTACGACTACAAGTGTAGGAGGAAATACACACGTCAGAAATAAAAACCATGAGATTAAAATGAAAACTACTGACTACATGAATAACACTACAGGTAAAGTGTATCCTCGCGCGTACGACTACTAGTGTAGGAAGAAATACAAACATCAGATATAAAAACCATGAGATTGGCCCTTCCAATGCTGAGGTTGAAGCTACTTTCGTCCAAAGAACAAGGATGTAAATATTTGAGAAAACCATCTAAACTATGCCATGTTGGTATTCATTGGAAAGCTCTAGCTGAGTACTCTCAAAAGAGTACCCATTTGATAGGGTTTCAGTCATTTCTAAGTTTTTTTTTGCATCATATTGTATTGGCCAAATTAGCCACCAGCAGCATAAGGGTTAAAATGAAAACTACTGACTTTATGAATAACACTACAGGTATAGTTTATCCTTGGGCATACGACAGCAACTGTAGGAAGAAATACCCAAAAATAAAAACCATGAAATTAAAATGAAAACTAAGGACTGTATGAATAACTCTATAGGTATAGTGTATTCTTTGGAATATGGCTGTAAGTGTAGGAAAAAGTGAAAAAGATGAAATCCAATGAAGACTAACAGATTTATACACTACCCAAAAGAATTGTTTGTTTCCTGCAACAGTCAAAAAAAAAAAATAGGTTAGATAGTATTTTTTTGATTATTTTTGTGATCAAAAAATATGTTTTATGCCTGTTTTATGTTGATTTGAAGTTGGAAGTGCAGAAAAAACTTTAAGTAGGGATATTTTTTAATAAAACATTGTTAGGGTAGGGTTCCAGGAAACAAACAACTTTTTTCTTTAAGCCCCAGCTAATTTCGAGCATAATAGGTACCAGAAATTCCTGCCGATAAAAAAGGAAATTCGGCAATAGTTTTACCTGAATAGTGATGGCCGCTTGTCGCACTTTCTTGTAATTCTTCTTGGCGATGAATCCGCGCCACGTTTTCTGTATCGTCGTGGCAGCTGTGCTGCGCTTGAGGAAAAGTGCATATCTGAAAAAGGATAAATATAGCTTTAACCCTTATGCTGGTGGTGGCTAATTTTGGCAGTATAAAATGATGCAAAATACTTCAAAAACAACTGAACCCCTGGGACATATTAACCCTTATGCTGCTGGCGGCTAATTTTGTCCATCACAAAATTATGCGAAAAACCTGAAATATGACTGAAACCCTGGCAAATGGGTACTCATCTGAAAGTACTCTGTGAGAGCTTTCCAATGAATACCAACATGACAGGGTTTAGATGATTATCAAGATATTTTGATTTTTTGTGCCTTAGACGAAAGTTGTCTCAGCATTGAAAGGGTTAATAAACTGCGCACCAGTATTTGGACACCCTGACTCTATGCTAGTATCATACAACACACTGACATCATAGCTTGTCTTTCAACATCAGAAGGCAGCAATTAACCCTTCCAATGCTAAGGCTACATTTGCCCAAAGCACAAGAATGCAAAAATCTTTGAAGACCATCTAAACCCTGTCATGTTGGTATTCATTGGATAGCTCTCACTGAGTACTCTCAGATGAGTACCCATTTGCCAGGGTTTCAGTGATTTTCAGGATTTTAGCATTATTTTGTATTGGCAAAATTAGCCACCAGCAGCATAAGGGTTAAGCTGTGCATCAAAGGCATCAGTTTATATGCGCAAGATTAACACAGTATACAGCATTTTCCCCACTGTAACTGTGCTTTCTCAACCCCTACCTTCAGTTTCATTTGCAATATTTTATCATCTTTTACATGCAAAAGATGTCAAGATGAACCGTAAAGCTGCCAGCCTTAAAGCTATACTGTATACCGTGTTAATATTGCGCATATAAAGTATATAAAGTCCAATCCATAGTGCGCAGTTTAATAAATGCGGACTCCATGGGTGCGCAAAGTATGCATTGATTAAACTGCCGTAATATTTACACGGTATACAGTATGTAACAACAAATTATGAATAACTTTCTCCACCAGGCTTCAACGCTAACTCAAAATGTTACTGGCCCCGTAGGACCAGTAACACCTAGGATCTACTGGTCCTGCAAATATTTCTCTGGTCCTAAAAAAAATTCTTTAACATTTCAAGAAAACACATAGCATATAGATTCACTGACAGTGACAACATTTATTTCTATTTATTTTATCTCCATTCATTTCAAAATCATTTGGGGACATTCTTGAGGAGAAACTTGTTAACACAAGTGTCCCAAATGTTTACTGGCCCTGCAGGACCAGGGTGCCTTTTTGAACACACAAACCCTTGAAAAGAACCCCTCAGGACACCCAAATATTTTGTGTGGAATTTCTAAAAATCTCAATCTCAAGCTTATAATAGAATTTTTTCATCTCCTTATAATTCCCACGACATTGTTTAATGATATCATGCCTTACTTTGATGAAATTATTCATGTTTATGGTTGAAATATGAGTATATTGGGATCCCCCTTAAAAATCTGGACACCCAAAAGTTTTACAACTGCCAATTTTAGGCACCCAGTTTCTAAATCCTGGCTAAGACACTGCTGTTAGCATCACACCCTGTCCACTATAACAGTATTTTCTCACCTCCTAGCCAGGAGACCGCGTCCGTAGGCCTGCACGAGTTTGACGCTCTTCTGTATCCTGGCGTAGCGCTTTCTCTGCAGCCAGCCCTTGATGTGTTTCTGGATGAGAACTCCGCAGTAACGGAGACGGTCCGAGCGCAACTTTTCCAGATACGCTACCTGCCCAGCGCGGAAAAATATCTTATTCTTACCGAACTGGTACTTATCCTCATCCTGGATAAAAAAGACAAACGAATTGCTGTTAGTGATAATATAAGGGTTTGAAATTAACATTTTAACCCATTTTTTTTTATGTTACATTGGTGCCGTGACAAGTAATTGAGTGGGTCTGAGCAAAGCTTCTCTAGGTAGGCAACCTGTTCAGCGTGGAAATATGTCTTATTCTATCCTCATCCTGAATAAAAGAGATGTAAATATTAATATTACATTGGTGCCACGACCAGTAACAGAGTCGGTCTGAGCGAAGCTTCTTTAGGTATGTAACCTGCCCAGCGCGGAAAAATATATTTTTCTTGATAAAATGGTACTTATTCTCATCCTGAAGAAAAGAGACATATAAATATATAAATATCAATGTTACATTGGTGCCACGAGCCTCCTGGCCAGCGCGGAAGAATATCTTGTTCATGCCAAACTTCTATGGAACAACATAGTTGAGCAGGGTAGATTAAAACCAGGCCAATGATCAAGGTTTTTGGACCAGGGTCTTAGCCGATATTTAGAAACAGGGTGTCCAAATAGAGGTTTCATAGACTTTTGAGTGTCCAAAGTGTGGTACAAAATACATACTACTAATAAGATAGACCCTATACCTTTACAGATTTTGCTTTTTTAGGCCAGATACTGCTTTGTGTGTCTTATAAAAGTGACACTACAGCTTCTTCATCTTCTATCTTCTACAAAAGCTATCTTCTAAGAAAAGCCATCTTCAGCAAATTCTGACATAAACTTTTGGGTGTCCAAACTGTCAAAAAACAGTGTTCTGCGTGTCCAAATGACACGCTGGACGCATTGCGGCTAAGCCCCTGTTTTGGACTCATCTGGTATTTTTACTGATCTTGACTAAAACAAGCAATTACAAGGATCGAAATTAAACTCTATGGAATGGTACATTTCCCATATCCTCAGTTAGAAAATAAGGTTTTTGGAGCTGTTCCTTGCACTGGTCGTAAGGAAAATTGACCATAAAAATTAACATTAACACCACTCATATATATAGCTTTCCTTGACAATTGTAGTTTTGGAATTTCAATATTCTGTAAAGGTAAAGGTAAAGGTAAAGGTTTATAGTCTTGTATCCACTGAAATGTTCACACAACCTTCCTTCCCAAGCAAATTTTGTCATTTTTTCTGCCAAATATAGCCAGTTGAAAGGGGTGGAGGTCTGGAGGAAACCATAGGACCTGCTGAAAGCCATCGCCTGACAACAGGTCACTGGCAACTTTCTCACATGCCCCGGCTTGGGATACGAATCCGAGCAGTAGGGCTGCACACCGGTTCCCGGTTGCAGACCGTAACCGATCATTAGGCTGCCTAATGATAATGATAACCGTCCCAAAATAAACCGGTTTGAAAAACCGATAAAGCAACTATGAGAAAACTGCCTTACCTTACTGTTGACATCGCACCGAGCACTTCAATGAAACAACAGCTCGGATGCACGTCTAGTGAGCCGCCATTTCAGTGCCTCGTTCTGAACCCGAACGAAGGCTCACCAGCATTGGCATCAATACTTTCGTATTTAATTCTTAATGGATAATTCGTTCAAATTTAATACTCTATGGCCAAATAAAACTTATAATAATCAAATATACGTATCGTTAAAAAAACGTTAAGAAACCGTATCGTTTCAAAGTTATCAGTATCATATCAAATCGTTAATTCTTAACGGTGTGCAGCCCTACCGAGCAGTGGCGTGAAACATCCAGCAGTCAGGGGCAGTGCCTTAGTTCATTCAGCCGCCAGGGTAGGCCCCTTGAAAATTGTACTGCAGATTAGAGCTGCACTCACCACTCACGAACTCGAGTGGCTCGAGCATTAGAGCAGGCGAGCTGAGCTCGAGCAGAAGTCGTCAACTCGCGAACTCGTCTAAGTTTGGAACACAAACGTAACACAGAACATTTGATACTAACTTTCTTATTACTGCTTATCACTGTCATGTTTTGTTTACAATCCCCAATGTATAAAGGCAGTGTTTAGCGTTATTCTGACCTTTGTAACACTCTATAGAAAGCAATATGTAAATATAGATATGTATTCTTCTATGCAGGCACATTTAAAAATGAAATAACCGTGTAAATGGTAGCAATTCTCCATCAGTAAGAATTTCTTTCTTAATTGGTGGGCTGAATAATGAATATTTATTTTAAAAACTGCGCATCCACGAGCTCATTAGGAGCTCATGAGCTCATGAGTCAAAATGGTGGTGAGCTCATGAGTTGATCTCCCTCTGTGAGTGCAGCTCTACTGCAGATCCATAATATTGCTGAGGAAAATTGGCAATCTCTAAGACATATGCCAGTTTCTTAATAAGGCCACTCCAATTTAATTACTTGTCTTACGAGCTCAGGAGGCAGGAAATGAGCCATTTTGGAATAAAAAAAAAAAGTTGAAAAATGTGTTGTTGTTTTTTTATTTTATTTTTTTTAGAGTTTGCCGACTAGGACTGGTAGCGAGATGTTTCTAACGGCCTATTCTTAACCAAATAAAATCAATCAAAATCAATTAATCCCTGTAACCTTAAGGGTGGGAGATATACATCCTCAAATATGAGGCTCTACTACAGCATTTATAAGTTCCTGAAGTTGATTGAATCACCCTAACAATGAATATTCTTAAAACTAGCACTTTATTTATTTATTTTTGAGTCTGACAGAAAATTTCCAAACCACTTACGTCCGTAAGATACCAAAGTCGACTTTTTTCTTTCTTTTTTTTGGAGTCTGACAGGATTTTCTTTCCAAAAAAAGCTTGTAAGACAAGTAATTAAATTGGAGTGGCCTAAAGAACTAACAGGAATGATATTGACCCTTTCGAGTTCCCCTTCTAAATCTTTGATACATTTGTAAATATTCGGAATTAGAAATTTTGTTTTTCGTCACATTTATGCCAATTGTGGCTAATTCGTGATTGGCAGTGATACATTTGTAAATAACTTTTGAACAAATGGTAAAGATGTTTTGGGCCCCAAAGGCATAAAAGGGTAATTCTGAGAAAAAAATGTACTTACAGGTATGATGTGTGTCAGTATGTTCATGAGGAAAAGGTATTTACAGCAATGCTATTTTTGGTATGTTCATGAGGAAAAGTTACTTACAGGGATGCTATTTTTGGTATGTTCATGAGGAAAAGTTACTTACATCAATGCTATTTTTGGTATGTTCATGAGAAAAAGGTACTTACAGGGATGCTATTTTTGGTATGTTCATGAGGAAAAGGTACTTACAGCAATGCTTTTTTTTTGGTATGTTCATGAGGAAAATGTACTTACAGCAATGCTATTTTTGGTATGTTCATGAGGAAAAGTTACTTACAGCAATGCTTTTTTTTTGGTATGTTCATGAGGAAAAGGTAATTACAGCAATGCTATTTTTGGTATGTTCATGAGGAAAAGTTACTTACCGCAATGCTATTTTTGGTATGTTCATGAGAAAAAAGGTACTTACAGCAATGCTATTTTTGGTATGTTCACGAGAAAAAGGTACTTACAGCAATGCTATTTTTGGTATGTTCATGAGGAAAAGGTACTTACAGCAATGCTATTTTAGGTATGTTCATGAGGAAAAGGTACTTATAGCAATGCTATTTTTGGTATGTTCATGAGGAAAAGGTACTTACGGCAATGCTATTTTTGGTATGTTCATGAGGAAAAGTTACTTACCGCAATGCTATTTTTGGTATGTTCATGAGAAAAAAGGTACTTACAGCAATGCTATTTTTTGGTATGTTCATGAGGAAAAGTTACTTACAGCAATGCTATTTTTGGTATGTTCATGAGGAAAAGTTACTTACAGCAATGCTATTTTTGGTATGTTCATGAGGAAAAGGTACTTACAGCAATGCTACTTTTGGTATGTTCATGAGGAAAAGTTACTTACAGCAATGCTATTTTTGGTATGTTCATGAGGAAAAGTAACTTACAGCAATGCTATTTTTGGTATGTTCATGAGGAAAAGGTACTTACAGCAATGCTATTTTTTGGTATGTTCATGAGGAAAAGGTACTTACAGCAATGCTATTTTTTGGTATGTTCATGAGGAAAAGTTACTTACAGCAATGCTATTTTTGGTATGTTCATGAGGAAAAGGTACTTACAGGGATGCTATTTTTGGTATGTTCATGAGGAAAAGATACTTACAGCAATGCTATTTTTTGGTATGTTCATGAGGAAAAGGTACTTACAGCAATGCTATTTTTTGGTATGTTCATGAGGAAAAGGTACTTACAGCAATGCTATTTTTTTGGTATGTTCATGAGGAAAAGGTACTTACAGCAATGCTATTTTTGGTATGTTCATGAGAAAAGGTACTTACAGCAATGCTATTTTTTTGGTATGTTCATGAGGAAAAGGTACTTACAGCAATGATATTTTTGGTATGTTCATGAGGAAAAGATACTTACAGCAATGATATTTTTGGTATGTTCATGAGGAAAAGGTACTTACAGCAATGCTATTTTTGGTATGTTCATGAGGAAAAGGTACTTACAGGGATGCTATTTTTTGGTATGTTCATGAGGAAAAGGTACTTACAGGGATGCTATTTTTGGTATGTTCATGAGGAAAAGGTACTTACAGGGATGCTATTTTTTGGTATGTTCATGAGGAAAAGGTACTTACAGGGATGCTATTTTTGGTATGTTCATGAGGAAAAGGTACTTACAGGGATGCTATTTTTGGTATGTTCATGAGGAAAAGGTACTTACAGGGATGCTATTTTTTGGTATGTTCATGAGGAAAAGGTACTTACAGCAATGCTATTTTTTGGTATGTTCATGAGGAAAAGTTACTTTCAGCAATGCTATTTTTGGTATTTTCATGAGGAAAAGGTACTTACAGCAATGCTATTTTTGGTATGTTCATGAGGAAAAGTAACTTACAGCAATGCTATTTTTGGTATGTTCTTGAGGAAAAGGTACTTACAGCAATGCTATTTTTGGTATGTTCATGAGAAAAAGGTACTTACAGCAATGCTATTTTTTTGGTATGTTCATGAGGAAAAGGTACTTACAGCAATGCTATTTTTGGTATGTTCATGAGAAAAAGGTACTTACAGCAATGCTATTTTTGGTATGTTCATGAGGAAAAGTTACTTACAGCAATGCTATTTTTGGTATGTTCATGAGAAAAAGGTACTTACAGCAATGCTATTTTTGGTATGTTCATGAGAAAAAGGTACTTACAGCAATGCTATTTTTGGTATGTTCATGAGGAAAAGGTACTTACAGCAATGCTATTTTTTGGTATGTTCATGAGGAAAAGGTACTTACAGCAATGCTATTTTTTGGTATGTTCATGAGAAAAAAGGTACTTACAGCAATGCTATTTTTGGTATGTTCATGAGAAAAAGGTACTTACAGGGATGATGTGTGTCAGTATGTTCTTGCAGGTGAGCTGGGTGTCTTTTCTCTTGATGTCCTTGGACTTGGCGAGCACGCGGTATCTGTGGAAGAACTCGGTGTAGGTCCATCGCGACGGGTATCCCGCAGCGCTGATACGAATCGTCTCCAGAACACCGCAGGCCCGCAGCTGCTGAACCGCGCGCTTGTCGTCAAACCTGGAAAATATATAATGATAAAAATAATAATAATAATTGGATTTTATATAGCGCCTTTTTCATTCATAAAATGTTCAGAAGTGCTGCACATTGTCATAGTTTGAGTCATAGTCAAAATACAAAATTGATATGAATATAGATACAAAGATACACAAAGGATAAAAAATGATTAATTCAATACATAAAAAAATACTTCCGGGTACAAAATACTTTCATTTTAAGGAAAAGCATGAATGTGTTAATTGAATTAGACTCACGTAAAGGACTTCTTTTCATCATTAGGCTTTATACAGCGCACATAATGAGGGGTCGTTGAGTTCAATGTCTCCATCAAGTGGAACAGCGAGTCTTTGAACTGAAAGAATAAGTAGGTCAATGTAAAGTAGGTCATGGTTAAGTAGGTCATAGTTAAGTAGGTCAATATAAAGTAGGTCATGGTAAAGTAGGTCAATGTCATTTAGGTCACGATCACTAAAATGAGACAAATACAGGCACCAAACAAGTGCACGCCAGCTTGCAATGACAAGTAAAATTAGCTATGTGAAAAATATAAATAAATACCTACTTTGAGATTTTGAAAGTTATCTTGGATAAAATTCAATTTTATTAGGTGCATGAATGAAATTAATGTATATCTATGAAGGAAAATACAAATAAGAATTGAAATATACATTATTACCCTTTCAGGTGAGACAATTACATCTGTAATACTTTTATTAATTATAATTTAATTTTTTTTGGAATTTCGTTTTTCGTCACATTTATGCCAATTATGGCTAATTAGTGACTAGCCAGTTGTAAGTAGTGGAGGAAACCGGAGTACCCGGCGAAAAACCACTGCCTAACTCCAAGTCACTGGCAACTCTCTTTCATATTAATAGTGATGTATATTGAATAAGATTCTATCACTACAGCAGTATGTGTTGATATTTACCTTTTGTGTTTATTGTTAAATTGTTGGATTACTTTTGGTTTAATTGTTGTTTTGTTGTGTGACTGTTTTTATTGTTGTTCTATTGTTGTTCTATTGTCGATTTGTTGGTCGATTGTTGCTCTATTGTTTACCTGAAATCCCACGCTCTTTTTGTGTGACTTCTGATTTTATCTTTGTTCTATTGTTGTTCTATTGTCGCTTTGTTGGTCTATTGTTGTTCTATTGTTTACCTGAAATCTAACGCTCTTTTTGTGTGACAACTGTTTTTATTGTTGTTATATTGTTGTTATATTGTTGATTTATTGGTCAATTGTTGTTCTATTGTTTACCTGAAATCCGACGCTCTTTTTGTGTGACAACTGTTTTTATTGTTGTTTTATTGTTGTTCTAGGGTCAATTTATTGGTCTATTGTCGTTCTCTTGTTTACCTGAAAGGCAATGCTCTTTTTGTGTGACAACTGTTTTTATTGTTATTCTATTGTTGTTCTATTGTCGATTTATTGGTCTATTGTTGTTCTATTGTTGTTCTATTGTTGATTATTCAGTCTATTGTTGTTCTATTGTTGTTCTATTGTTGTTATATTGTCGATTTATTGGTGTATTGTTGATCTATTGTTGTTCTATTGTCAATTTATTGGTCTATTGTTTTTCTATTGTTGTTCTATTATTGTTCTATTGTTGTTCTATTGTTTACCTGAAATCCGACGCTCTTCTTGTGTGACTTCTGGCCCCTGATTGGTTCCTTGGCTGGTTTTACTCTCAGGGAGCCGTACTGCGATGCCGCTTTCAGCTTCGGATCGACTTCCGTCAGAATCTCTGCGACAAACTCATACTGAAGAAGGAAAAACAAGGTCACTTGTACTAAATAAAATCATGATTTTCTGAAATTTTCACATGCAGTAAAACATTTTTTACTACAATTTACAATTGCATACAGATTCATTCAACTAAAAAAAAGTATGCTGCAATGCCGATCCGTCAGAATCTCTGCGACAAACTCATACTGAAGAAGGAAAAAAAAGGTCACTTGTACTAAATAGAATCGTGATTTTCTGAAATTTTCTAAAACAGTTTACAATTGCATAAAGATTAATTCAACTAAAAAAATATTACTCAAAAATATTAGTTTTGTTGTTTTATAAATTCAAATAGAGCACAAGAACATTCGTTGACCAATATATTGGTCAACTGTTTGTGCACAAACGGACAGCAAACGGTCAACCAAAATATTTGTCAACCGTTTGACATTTGTAGACTGTAATTTTTTGCTGTGTACTAGCCTTGAAGATGTTGAGTAAAGTCACTGGCAACTTTCTCCATTTGTTGACAAACAATTAATTGAAAAAAGAGGAATTTTTTTCGAAGTCACTGGCAACCTTCACCATGTGTAGACATACAATTGAATTAAAGAATAAAAATAGAAGTAAAATTTTTAAAAATCAAAAAGTCACTGGCAACTTTCTGACAATAGTGGAGCAGCAAAGGACCAGATTTTGGGATGGACCCCAACCGGTGGTAGACTAAGCGGCATCATACATCAAATGAAAGCTAAAAATCTCAGGATTCAGAAACTGTGTGATGCCGGAACCAAAAAGTTGTACAAGCAGAGATATCGCACCGTTTCCATGGCAACCTTTTTGAAATAGTGAAAACACTGACAAATTACTCTTCAATTAAATCCTTATTTGGTGGCCTTCTTACCAATATTCCTTATTCAAATTACTCATGGTAATTAGTGAAGACCTTGTCTAGTGAAAATAAGTGAAACGAAATGTCTAAGTAGTGTTTGCACTGAGTGACCTCACATTTAGGGTACATATGTAGAAACGGGTAAAAAGATAGTATTTTTGGACTTTAAAGTTTTTATAAAAGGCTTATATGAGCTTGTTCAGGCACACACTATACGTTTTCAGAAAGTAGACACTGTAAGCCTTCATTTGATGTATTATTAGACTCCTGGCACATTTTGGTACTGAAGGTTTGGCTTCATAGATAGTAGCTGTAGTCGGGACTATATACACCAATTTGGTGAGAACTCACCCAATGACTATCTAACTCTAGTTTGCTGGCTCCATAGCATTATTCTTCATTCAAATTACTCTTAACAGTTAACATGGTCCTTGTCTAGTGAAATTAATGAAGACAAATGTTAAAGATGTGTTTGTACTGGGTGACCCCACGTTTAGGGTAAATATGCAGAAATGGCCAAAAACATTGTATTTTTGGAACTTTTTTGTTTTAATGAAAGGCATATATGAGATTGTGCAGGCAAACAATAGATATCTTCATAAAGTAGACACTACGAGCGTGTATGGGATAATTAATAGACACTTTTCACAATTTTGGATTGTACATATGGGCAATATACACAGCAATTTGGTGAAGTCACCTAATGCTCATCTCATTCTAGTTTTGTGGCTTTTTAGCATTATTCTTCATTCAAATTACTCTTGACAGTTAATGAGGTAGTTTTCAAGTGAAATTATCTAAGACAAATGGTAAAGATATGTTAGTACTGAGTGACCCAACGTTTAGGGTAAATATGATGAAACGGGGGAAAAATGGTTTATTTTTGGAGATTTTGTTTTAATGAAAGGCATATATGAGACTGTGGAGGTGAACAATAGCTATCTATAGAAGAAAAACAATATGAGCATTCATTTGATGTGTTATTCTACCCCTTTGAGCACTTTTGTTTTAGAAATATGGCTTCATTCAGTATAGCTCTAGTAAGAAGTATGTACGACAACTTGGTAAAAACTTACTTAAAACCTCTTTTCCACTCTTGTTACTTTGAACAACATTTACCAATGCTACCTGATATACAATAAAACTAATAAGGATATCCATTTGAACTGAGTTTTGTAGATAATGCCCTATGGCCTAATACCTGATATCTTATTTTATGTGATGTTTTTGAAGGTAATAAGGGATCATCGACCAACCTAAAAGCTATTTTGTACTAACGTAGGTTGTTGTTGCACATAGTCTTTTAGTCTTGGGGCTGCAACCTCCAACCATAGCTAGTCTCCATCCCCTCACAACCTATAAGACAAGCTGACAAATAAATTTGGAATTTTGATTATTGTCACCTTTTCTGTAATATTGCAGCTAAGTCATGTTTTGCCAGTTGGTGCAGAAACCACTGTCTAACCCCAAGTCACTGACAACTTTCTTACATGCCCTGGCCAGGATTTGAGAGATACCTAGCAGTCTTTGGCAATGCCTTAGACCACAAGGCCATCAGGGTAGGCCATCTGACAAATTCATCATGGAGACATCTCAGCAAAAGTCATCCCCAAATATAGCTTAAACTCCCTCCAACCCATAATGCAAGCTAAAAACTAATCCTTGAGAGATTGCATCACAGGTCTCCCACAACCAGGACTACTCCACCCCCCTCCCTCCCTCCCCCCCCCCCCCCCCCCCCCACCCCCCCAGCCCATATTACAAGCTGATAAATGTACCACATCCCCTGGACCCCTTTTCCCTCCATTCACATACAAGTAGACAAGTGAGGATTGTAAACCACAAGCATACCTTACCCTCACCCCAGTAGAGGCAGAGAAACAGACAACATAGGCCACCTTCAACCATGCTTACCCATCACACCACAGGTCACACCCAACCACACCTACCCAAGCACCCCATATTTATACAAGTGAATCATTTAGTTTAGTTATTGCACAAAGGTCATCCAAACCACTCCTCTAATCCCCTAAGCAACCTCATACATCCAACCTAAAACCCACCCCTCACTTTTGCCCCTCCCACCCCTCAGTACAAGCTGATCGATGGATCATTGGGAGATTGCTACCTGAGTCAACCAAACAATCCCACTACAACCTGCCTCACTCTCCAACCTAGCCCTCTCAGTAGAAGCTGAATAGTGAAATATTGAGAAAACTATGATCCATAGCCGAGGTAATCCGAACATCTTCTCTCTTTTCTCCATATCAAATTGCACCATAAGAATTGGTGCTTGAAACAAGTATGTTGGGCAATAAGCGTTATTGGATTCTCTTGATATAAATAACCTTCATCGAATAGGAGAAACATCTTTCTTCTATTTTGACGTTGTTCTTAAGTTAAGCAATCTAGAATTTCAAAAAACCTTTTTTCTCATGTAGCTGAATCCATTTTTCTAATTGATATTTTCTACATATTTATGAAGTCTGATGGTCCATAGTCCATTACTATTGATAGGAGCTCCATTTGATTATACCATACATGTTTCTTCAATTTTTCACCCCAAAACTTTTACATCGCTGGGAGGGCATATTTGTGATGCCTAAATATATATTTCATATAGGCTAACTAGTCCAATAGAAGCAGCATAGGGGAAGAACCGAGTCCGAAAAAAGCTACCTAAACCTATCCACAATTGAATTTCTAATCGGAGAGAATTGTCTAGATCTAAGATATCCTTGAACATAATTTATGAATGAAATAAAGCATCAAAAAATATCTTAAGGAGAGTGATGAACTATGCTACAGTTAACAGTGCTCCTCAAAATATGCTTTTAGTAAGAAAACATCAAAACAGCCCTTCTGAGGTGCTGCAGGCCTTGATTAGTTGAACACCTCACCAGCAAGTTGGAAACTACTAACAGAGCAGTATCCAGGGTGTTCTTTCAATCAATTTGAATGAACTTCTTTGGACCCCAAAACCAATATCAAATGCAATTAATATTGCTCCTCATAATCTGAAATAGAATTAAATAGACATAAAGTGACACCCTATAGATATATCATTAAACTAGACACAAGTTCTCTGTACTATCTATCTAGTTAACAGCATACCTCAGGATAGAGTTGTAGACACCTCTGGCATTATGATCCTACCTTTCATAACTGACAAACACTAGGGAAATCAAGGTTTTTACCGGGATTATTCAAACATCTCCTGAAGCTATGGGTCAATGAGGGCAAATGTGCTGACCAACTTTTGGTTGTTCTTTTTATCAAACAAAGGCACCAGTCAGTTTAGACTATCCCAGAATTAGATAACATTAGTACAAGAAATGAATAAAGCAATCAGGTAATTTTTGTAAAAAGGCCTATTATGACAAGTTCTGAAACTATTATAGGGAGCTTTATTTACACTACGGAGTATGATATGGTGAATGATAAAAACAATGGGATTGGAGGGTCTACTTTCTTGATTGCAGCCATTGGTTGCCTTATTAAAACTAGTATGTCTTTCATTAAAACAAAAAGGTCCAAAATATAAAATTAACACCCTTTTCGCATATTTACTCTAAACATGGAGTCATTTTGTGCAAACACAACTGAACAGTTTTCTTTCACTAAAGAGGGATCTAATTATTTGCCAAGAGTAATTTAAATGAGAATTAATGCTGGGAAGCCCCATACGTAGAGTGAGATGGCAATAAGGTACCTTTATGACCAAGTTTTTGTACAAAGCCCTCACTACAGCTATGAACTGAGGTCATATTTACAATCCAAAATTGTGCAAAGGGTCTAATAATAATCAAATGCAAGCTCATAGTGTCTACTTTATGAAGATATCTATTTTTTGTCTGCTCAATCTCATATATGCCTTTCATTAAAACAAAAAAATCCAAAAATACAATGCTTTTGGCCATTTCTGCATATTTACCCTAAACATGGGGTCACTCAGTATAAACACATTTTTAACATGTCTTCACAAACTTCACTAGACAAGGACCTTATGAACTGTCAAGAGTAATTTGAATGTAGAAGAATGCTATGAAGCCAGAAAACTACAGTGAGATAGCAATTGAGTTTTCACCAAATTGGTACATAGTCCCCACCACAGCTACTATGTATGAAGCCAAATGTTCAGTATAAAAATGTGCAAGGAGTCCAATAATACATTAAATCAAAGCTTACAATGTCTACTTTCCGAAAATATATGTTGCATGCCTAAACAACTATATATATATATATGCCTTCTATTAAAACTTTTAACCGTTTCTACATATGTACCCTAAATGTGAGGTCACTCAGTGCAAACAATACTTTTTATTCCACTTTTCCCACTTGACAATTACGTTACTAATTATCAAGAGTAATTTGAATGAGGAATATTGGTAAGAAGGCCACCAAATAAGAATTTAATTGAAGAGTAATTTTTTAGGGTTTTCACTACTTCAAGAGGTTGCCATGGAAATGGTGCAATATCACCGTTTGTACAACTTTTCAGTTCCGGCATCACACAGTTTCTGAATCCTGAGATTTTTATCTTTCATTTGATGTATGATGCCTTTTATTCAAACAAAAAAGTTCCAAAAATACAATGTCTTTGGCCATTTCTGCATATGTACCCTAAACGTGGCCAGGTCACTCAGTACCAGCACATTTTTAACAGTTAACTTCACTAACTTTACTAGACAAGGACCTTATTAACTTTCAAGAGTAATCTGAATGAAGAATAATGCTATGTAGCCACTAAACTAGAGTTAGATAGTCATTGGGTGAGTTTTCACCAAATTGGTGTATAAAATCCCCACTACAGCTACTATCTATGAAGCCAAATCGTCAGTAACAAAATGTGCCAGGAGTCTAATAATACATCAAATGAAAGCTTACAGTGTCTACTTCCTGAAAATATATACTGCATGCCAGAACAATTTCATATAAGCCTTTTATGAAAACTTTAAAGTCCAAAAATACTATTTTTTTACCCGTTTCTACATATGTACCCTAAATGTGAGGTCACTCAGTACAAGCACTACTTAGACATTTTCTTTGACTTTTTTTCACTAGACAAGGACCTTATTAATTATCAGGAGTAATTTAAATGACGAATATTGGTAAGAAGGCCACCAAATAAGGATTTAATTGAAGAGTAATTTGTCAGTGTTTTCACTACTTCAAAAAGGTTGCCATGGAAACGGTGCAGTATCTCTGCTTGTACAACTTTTTGGTTCCGGCATCATGCAGTTCCTGAATCCTGAGATTCTTAGCTTTCATTTGATTTATGATGCTGCTTAGTCTACCGCCGGTTGGGGTTACTCCTAAAATAAGCCACTTTTTGGGCCTGTGCTGCTACACTAAAGCCACTGACGGGATTTTCCACCTACCTTACTGAGAGGAAGCAACCTATGCGCATGTGCAAGTCTAGCAGAAATGAACATGGCTTCCCTTCTACTTCCTTTCTAGAAGTCTTTGTGTTTTAGGGGGCTAAACGGTTTGTTTAAGGGGACAACATTAGCATCGTAGAATAAGGATTTTATACAATATGATCACAGACATTGGGACCATAAGTAATTTAACCCTTATGCTGCTGGTGGCTAATTTGGCCAATACAAAATGATTCAAAAAACCTAGAAAATGACCGAAACCCTGGCAAATGGGTACTCATCTGAGAGTACTCAGTGAGAGCTTTCCAATGATTACCAACACAACAGGGTTTAGATGTTTTTCAAAAACTTTCGCATCCTTGTGCTTTGGTCGAGAGTAGCCTCAGCATTGGAAGGGTTAAAAACAATTATGATTCTCAGGCTACCTTGCTGGCCTTGGAAATGTTGGGTGTCTCTTCAAGATCACTATCATGTGTATATTATTTGTATCATCTAGATGACCTTGCACACTATTTGTTGATACACATTTGAATTTTGAAAAAAACGTTTTAAAAAATAAAAGTCACTGGCAACTTTCTCACAAAAAAATTGTGGCAAGAAAATCTTATATTTTCATGCATGAAAACCTATTTTTTCACCCATGAAAACTTTCATGGTCAAAATTTTCATCTTCATGCATGGAAATTTCAATATCATGCATGAACTTTCATGCCACAATTTTTTCATGCATGAAACCTTTCGTACAGGCAAGCCCCAGTCGGGATTCGCACCCTGCCTTACTGTCCTTAAAGATGTTGAGCGTCTCCTACAGATAAAAGTCACTGGCAACTTTCTCACAAGCCCCAGCCTGGATTCTCGAACATTTTCTCAATATTATTTGTATCGCATCTAGGTGTAAATGTACACTATTTGTGGATATACAATTTAATTGAGAAATGAAAAGATTTTTTTTTTTTTTTTTTTTTTTGAAAAGTCACTGGCAACTTTCTCACAAGCCCCGATTGGGATTTTTCACTTACCTTACTGGCCTTAAAGATGTTGAGCGTTTCCTCCAGAACGTCATCGCGATTTTTCTCCAGGAAGCCTTCGACCGAGTACTCCACTAAATCCGCAAAATGGATGACGATGAACGATGTCCTTGACATCCTTGGCTTCTGGAAATGTTGCGCCTTTTCGTGTTTTTCACACAGTTTGCGGCAAAAGTTGTCATCCGAACCTTTCGGAAGCTGTTGGGAAAAGAAGATTGAAAAACTTGAATTATTTATTCAATTTTTTTTTTCGCTTTCGCATCCGAGCCTTTCAGAAGCTGTTGGGAAAAGAAGATTGAAAAACTTGAAATATTTTATTCAGTTTTTTTTTCGCTTTCGCATCTGAGCCTTTCAAGCTGGTGGAAAAAGAAAATTGAAAAACTTGAAATATTTCTTCAAAAGTTTTTTCGTTTTGGCGTCAGCGCCTTTCAGAACTGGTGGGAAAAGAAGATACTAAATTTTTAAATATCTATTCAAATTTTTTTTCGCTTTTGCTTTTTTCGTTTTTGCATTTCTCTCGCACAGTTTGTGGAACCAGTTGTTATCCGAGCCTTTTGGGAGCTGGCAGGCAAAGAAGATTAAAAAACTTAAAATTTTATTCTTTTGAAAAAGGCTTTAATTTTAAGTTCTAAAAATTTCGCTTTGGAAGCTGGTGGAAAAAGAAGATTGAAAAACTTTGAAATATCACCTTTTGAAAATAAGAAAGTGGGAAATGACAAAAAAAATTAATTCATTTTATTCTTTTTTGTTTTTTTCCATCGCTATAAATACTTCACCTTTGGGAAATGAAAAGGGGAAAAATTTAGAATTTTTTTTTAGAAAATTCAGAGCCTTTTTGAAGCAGGTGGAGAAAGAAGATTGAAAGACTTATTTAATTCTTTTGAAAAAAATTGAAAATTTTGAAATACTCTATAAGGCTTTAATTTGGAGTGCTCAAAATTTTGCTTTACAGCCCTGCTGGAGGGTATTCGTGCTACCTTTAATTTGCACATACAAGCAGACATACAAAGCAGGATATTTATTTGAAGGATGTTATTTTGGCGCTATTATGGGGAGCGCGAAAATCAAAGTTATACAGTATTTATTGGTTTTTGAGTTCGCCCCACCCCAAATCTTGCCCTTCAGGAAGTTAGAAAGAGGAAAATAGCAATAAATTTTAATTTAACTTATTCACTATGGGACTTTTCAGTATCCAAATATTTTATATTTTGAGAAGTGGAACAAAGGAAATAAAAAAGTTTTAAATCTAATTTATTCATCATGGACTTTTTACTACAAATTATTTCATTTTTTGGATTATAGGATGTTGGAAAGTAAGAGGAAATTATTCTTTTAGTGCTTTTTTTCATTTTGGGCTTTTCTCCTTGCGTTCTTTTGCTTTAGACGAAAGTAGCCTTAAAGAAGGGGGCACGGGACCTTCGCACCTTTAAATAGGGCATTTTTTTGTTTTTTTGATATGTGAAAGCTGAAAAGGCTTGCTACTGATTCTTTGGAATTAGAACTCTCTACTAGATCTACAAATGACAAAAAACAGGACTTTTGTAAAAGCTGACTGCTAGAGGAGAGAACATCCTCAGGCACCCAGCTGGGATGTTTATCTAAGATCTTAATATCCTTTCCTTATCTGATCTCCTGGGAGTGTGCTTTACTGGCTAATGGGTGTGAATTGGGGGTTACAGTTCCTGGCCAGGACCACAATGTGTATTGTATCAAGTGGGAGTATCCTGCTACCCAGGAAACAGGCACTGAGCAATGATTGCATTGCAATTAGGGTATTGAATAAAAGGTGTAATTCTTGTGCATCAGCTGTCTTGCTTTACAGGTGAAGGTCAGACAGTTCAGGTAAAACCAATCAAATGCTCCAGATATATTCTGGTGTGTGATTGGCAGGATGTTTGGGATATCTTACCTAGGTGAAGAGGGTTTCCTGTATGGTTAGGAGAGAACATTTAGATGCTGGTCCCTGGACAGTGCAGAGTCTTAATGTATTCTTACAATGGGAAATAGATCCAAAAGGAAGAGAAAGAGGGGATTTGAATGGCATGAAAAATCTTCTGTACCAGAAGATTTGGATACATTAGAGGAAGAGGAATCTGAGAATTCACTAAGCTTAGACTGCTGAGCACTAGTTCAGATGACAGTGGCATAGCAATTGAAGATGCAGACTCTGAGTACTTGTTATGGAGCGGATTCACTGCCAGACAGCCAATATGCAAATAGCAGTCAGTAATAGTCTCTTATCTTTCCTTATCAGCTGGGGGGAGGAGTGCTCACTAGGGGGTCCAGCCGCTACCAGTAGAAACCTCCAAATATTTGCTAAAAATCCCTTTTTATTCCAGTTATTGAGGTACCAAATGAACTATCAAACATTCAAACTATTCTACCAATACATGCAAATCATATTCTTATTCCAAATTATCCTTAAAAGTTGCATAAAGGGGCAGAACATCATAATAGGCTGTAGGATATGCAGGGCTGGCTTTAACAGCTGGTTTGAAGGCTTTCTGAAATCACCATACTTCTCATTTTTAAAAGGCCCCCATTCATTCAATATTGATCTTAGAATGCTGAGATTTTAACACATGACCAAAAACATCCTTGGGCAGATTCTAGTTTTTCATTTTTATTATATCTGCTCTAGTTGTTTCTTAATTCAACTTCAAAAATGAAGAAATGTAAGATTCAACAAAAAAATATTGATCACAACTTTAACTTGCTGTAAATTCCTTTAGGAACAAAAAATTTTAAAAATGAAAAAGTAGAATTTGCTCAAGGATGTTTTCTATATGATATATAAATATTAACTGTGTTAAACCTTTATTGAAGCCAGGAGGTACTTTGCAAAAACATATGTATTAGAAATCCGCATCACTGTCTTTAGGCCCCACCCCCAGGGAACTGTGATGGTATCATAAAACATGTTTAGGATATTTGACCTCTCCAGATTCTCAGCTTTCATAAAATATATAGTTTATTGGGGTTTTCTTGTACAATGACCAAGATATTGGTCAATCTTTACATGGAAGTCTCAATTAAAGAGCGAAGGTCCCGAGCCCCCTTAACCAATTTACACTCAGAGCGGCCAAAAGAGGCCTGACGCTTTTGGAAATAATTTGCTTACAAAAGCATTTTCTGGAAAACATCTGAAGGGGAAATGTTAATCAGAAACCAAAAAACAATTCTCCATCAAATATTTTGTGAACTTTTGTTTTATTCCAAAGTTATTTTCAAAAGTATGAGAATAGCAGACGTCACTTTCTAGCAAAACTCTGAGTGTCAATGGGTTAAGGTAGAACCCTATCCGATACACGGGTCATTTTTTAAACTTGAATATCTGAAAACTGAGTTTAATGAAGACAACGGCAATTATGCTATTGTAAAGGTTACATCTCATAGTTGCCGAATAATGGTAAACTTATCAATAAGTGACTATTTTGAGGTAATGCGGCACCCTTAAAGAACATATGTGGATGTGTTTCGTTTTTTGGCAAAATGTCAAGACTT